>JBCFYV010009882.1:92312985-92850995 GCA_039000515.1 Timema cristinae
CATGATAAAAAAAAAAATAATTTTCTATTTTGACCCTACATACTGACAAGGGGGCAGAATACTGTAATCAGGGAATGAAAAGTAATGTCAAAACATGGAATTGATTTTAAAAATCCTGAGCAAAATGGGAGACCGAAGTGACATGAGAACCAAAAGGGAAAGGCATGTTCAATGTTAAATCAAAGAATATGCCAACATTTTAAAAGGGCAGAGGCATAAACACAGCTGTTTATATTTAAACAGACTCCAAACCCCTCAAGCACCAAACCCACACCCATAAATAGGGTAAAAAAGGCCTGTAATGTCACATTTTAAAAATCTTTGGGAGTGAGGCATACATGCATGTCCAAAGGAATGCGAAACAAACTGGGGCCCCCAAAAAAAGAAACTTACCCTTGTAGGGTATGATAGAAACTCAAATAACATCGTTTGCTGGGTCAAAATACACGAAAATTACAGTATCAAGAAATGTGACTTTTAAAGAAAATTTAAGTAGTTTCTTCCTCAAAGAAACACTTTCCAGTAGTGATAGAAAACACACATCATTCTGATCAAAACAGCAGGAGGACGCAGGCCCTCAACTTTTTTAACAGAATGATAAGAACCCAAGCCATTAAGCAAAATTTTGAGCTGCGACCAAGATATGCATCAGGTCTCCTAACGCTATAACTAACCCAGTGGAAATAGATTTACCACAGACCTACGAGGGAAGACAGAAGGTCCTATGCAGGGCATGGACTGATGCAATCAAAAGAATTTGATGCGCTGGAAAAAAACCCAAAACTTTTGGGGTATGTCATTACCCTGGAAAAATGCTATAGGTTCAAAAGGGGGCTTCAAAATAAAAAAAGCACCATGATTTAAAATTTCCAAAAAAACAAACTGGCGCTAAAGGCTTCAACAAAAAAAGGGGTCGACTACAAAACACATACTCTCCCACACACGGTATGACTTATACAAGTCTTACTCCTATCGCAGCTCAACAAAACTAAAATAATGCAGTTTGATGTGAAAACCATTTTTTTTATGGGGAATCAAGGAAGATATCTACATGTTCCAAAACCCGATGGGAACAAAATTGACCAAAACCTTTTCTGCAAATTAAAAATTCCCCTTATGGGCCCCAAACAATCATTTTGTTTTGGAACAAAAAATTTGAGGGGTTTCCTGAAAAATTTTTGGGTTTAGCCAAAATACCCCCAGATAAAAAGTGTTTTTCGAGGGGGTTTCAATAAACAAAGGTTCTGCTTGTGTTTTAATGTTGATGAAGGCTGATCATGGGTGAAAAAAACCCAAAAGGCACTACAAAGACTCGATAAATGAAGACAACCTTTAAAACACAATCAGCGAACCAAATTACTTTGTGGGGTTAGAAAAAAACGAAAATAATGTGAACGGATCAATTTTCTTCATCAGGCCCAAATAATCAAACAAATAATCAAGAGATTCAATCTTAAGCTCTAAACCCCTCATGTGCCTCTGACCACACACTCACTTGATTTCAAAATGGGGAAAATGAAGAAATAAAATACCCTACGAGAACTGTTGGGAGTTAATGTTTGCTGCAATATTGTGGGGCCCGACATTATGTAGCAGTTGGAAAACGTGAGTAGATACTTTCAAACTAGGGACCAAGTCATTGGAATGCAATCAAACGATATTAAAATACCTAAAAATGCTAGGTATTGAATTTACAAGGAGTAGAACCACCCCCATTAATTGGTTTCTCGACTCTTGACTTCGCAAATGTTTTGGACACCCGACGCTCCAAAAACCCGGGATACCTTTTTAAAATTAATAAGGCCCTATAACAGGGGTAGCAATGTCAACAAACCCGTTTCCCTTTCCCACACCAAGCTGATACTTGCTGCATCAATGAAGCCAAAGAAGTCTCTGCTTAGACATCTTTATGACAGGGGGAAACAGTGGGAGAGGCCAAAATTTAACGGTTGAAAATCAAGTGCAATGAGTCTTGTGCAAAACCCGAGTTCCACAAGATAACCAAACAATACACATACTTTCCCCACTTCATACGGAAATAAAAAACGGGGGAATTGACATAAAGCATGTACCTTCTGAGGACCATTAGCAGATATACTAACCAAACCCTTCCACGGATCGTTTTCAGCCCACTCCGCGGTGCAATTGGAATGACAAGACTGGAGACAAATAAATCTTCACTTGATGTTTTAAAGGTTTATTATTTTTTTGGGTTTTTTAAAGCTAATTGTAACTACACTTAAATAACCTATTTCTAACCATTTGCAAGACTGTAAACAAGCATTCATTTAGTGGGAGTGTCAAAACAGTTTAAAAATATGCTTTTTTAGGCCTAACCTCTAACCCCAAAATATGTGATGCCCAATATTGTGGCCATGAATACATTCTTAAAGCACTTTTTCTTTTACTATCTTTTTGGCGTCTTTTAACAGTCATGTTAAACTTTTACCGTGTGCGGTCTGTTAATAAGAACAGTGTTTTTCCAAACCTTTTCAAAGCATTTAAAAATAAGTATAAGCATATAAAGCTACGCGGGCCTAGCTATCCGGTATTTAAAAATATATGGCTTGAATAAAAAACTGACCCAGCCAAAGGTTTGGAAACAGTAATGAAGTAAAAAAAATATATTCGAAAGAAAATATAAGATTGGGTTTGATTTTCAGATTTAAAAAAATAAATGATCTGATCTATCTCAAAATAAATAACAAAACAAGAGAGAGCTCTGTTTTACCAAATCCCCTTTTCCCACAGTCATTTCCATAAATAAAACCTGCCATACTTGTGTTAGGTGAAATACTCTTTGAAGATTTCTTGTCTCCATGATCCCGACAGTGGGATCTTATTTGTCCCAACATAGGATCTTAGGTGTGTTTCCAACCTTATAAAAAAAAAAAAATAAAAGCAAATAAAAATTGAATATCAATTATCAAATATGATGGGTACAAAAAAAATTTTCATGACTAGCCGAATATTTAAAACTTCAATCTAATACATCAATTTTTTTTTATGTTTCATAAGTGCTCAGCTAATTTATATGGTTTACAGGGTTCCACGCCTGGAAAGTCAGGAAAGTCAGGGAAAAAAAAAAAGTCAGGAAAAATCAGGGAAGCTTTAAAAAAGGGCAGGAAAGTCAGGGAAAAGACAATTCAGCTTCATGCACACTTAGAAAAAACAAAAAAAATTTTTTTCAAAATTTCTGCGTCATAAGGGGCCCTGCCCCCAAAAAAGAAAGCTGAGGGGGACTTACCATCTCAAACTTGCCCTAAAAAAAAGTTTTGGGGGGGGATTTTAATTCAGAATGTGAACGCAGAGGTCTCCTAGCCTGCACATGACAATTTTTTTAACTTTTGTGATCACTTTTTTTGTTCTTGTTTAAGGTTTTTACGTTATAGTTTGATACAGTGCACCAGGAATTAGACTACACCAGCAAAGTCTAACAAAAAAACCGTTTTTAACCGCCTGGTAAGCCCAGCCATTTTCCTGAATTTCATACTGGGTAATGGTGTTGAAAGTAATAACTCAGGGATTTGTAAAGTGTGCAAAAAAATTATAAACTTAAGTAAAATGGGAAACAAGCATTAGCTTCCCATGCAAAAAAACCAAATCATATCAAAACCTTGAAACTTTGACAAAACAACCTCTCTGTTGACTTTTTTTAAAAAAGTCAAGTGATTCAGGTTCATCGAGCTCCCAGTTTCAAGAGAATCTTGGCACACAAAAAAATTCTACCTATGATTATTGCTGGTTGCTCGAAAATTTTTCTGTTTCATCGAAAATCGTAAAATCGCAAAAAGGAAGCTGTTGCTAAAAGGAAAAAAATGTAGTGCCCAAAGAAACCATAACACTTTTGTATAAAAGATGATATAACAAGGCGGAATCTTTTGGGCATGCAAGTTGTTGACAAAAAAATGTTTTTCAATTCGTGCAATAATTTAAGTAAAAATTTTTTTCAATTGAGTTTCCCGAGTTCCATTCCCAAAATCCTTTACCCTTGGGGAGACAAGGCTGCATACTTCATTGTGCATGGGTTTGGCTCCATTTTTTCAAAATAATTTACTGGACCCCAAAAACATTAACAATTTTTAAAATTTTTTTGATGAGGCATTAAAAAAAAGTTTTTTCAAAGGGACAGAGGGACATTGAAATTTAGATTCGGGGACAAGGAAAACTAAAGCATCGTCGTTACTTAAACAGTGTTTTTTTCGATAGGAGCACTGCTGAAAATTACGGGAAGCTTTTTCCCTGGGGGTATTTCTCCTCTTCCCTCCTAAGTTATAAAAGTGTCAAGGGATGGCCCAATGTAAATTTTAAAGATAAAAACTTCTTCAGGAACACCTCAAACTGTAACAACAATAAAAGTAGTATTTAAAAAAACTGGGAACATGTGGGCTTCATGTTGTTCATGGTTCCTTGGAACGGGGTAGAGTTGTTGATTGGGATAAAGTAGCTTATTACGTCACATGTACTCCCTGTTCACGACTCTCCAGCTCGTCGGCATTGTTCACCCAGTTGACAGGGTGTACAACTTTTCCATTAAAGTTCTGTGGTGGCTTTGGGTTAGAGAATCAAGGCTTTAAAGGGGGATTACAAATTTTGGGCCATTTTATTAAGTTTCTCAAGAAGCAAAACTTTCCTAAAACAAAACCGTAGAGACACGAAAAAGCACCGGGTCCATTCCTAAAGTGAAAACTAGCTTTTCTGCAAGAAAATTTGCAGATGAATGTCCGCCTTTCCTGCAACGGTTCCAGACATCAAAACCAATGACTCCAATCTTTTTGAAGCTGTAGAGAAATTTCTAAGTTCCTTAGGATCGTTTGTGAAACCGATCATAAAGTGCACGGGTCCAAAGTTACTGCTATTGACACAAAAAAATCAGAAAAAATTTATCCTTAGCAAAAATTTTGATATAGGATTTGAAAACAAAACTTTTGTTAGGAGAAACTGCGATCACAGTAACAGAAAGAAAAAAATTTAAAATTTTTAACATGATGCCGCAGTATGTTAACCACCAGATTGCAAAACTCAAAAAAAAATCCCTTAAAACAAAAGCTGTGAAGTTTTTTTCATTGGATCCTTGTGTTTTTAAACCCTTCACCTCAAGGGGCCCAAAAGTTTTTCTTTTCTTTTGGAGGAACTCAACCATCCAACTAAAAAATGATGTTCTGGCTGAAAATGCCAAAAAGAAATTTGCATTTTTGAAACCCCAAAAAAAATTAGCTTCAAGAAAATTTCGTCCTTGTGATCTTTTAGTGATGAAGTGGGATTGACACTATTTATGGGCTTTCTAATGGAAAGCAAACACAAACATCTTTGGGAAGTAATAAAATTTGCCTTTTTTGTCGCATGGAATCCCAACTTTTTAAGGGTGGTTTTTCAGTCAAAAATCTTTACTGGGTTTAAAACATGCATGAAAAGACGTCATTGCACAGCGTCACATTCAGATAATACAAAACAGGAGGATTAAAAATAACATGCAAAAAAATGTTGGGAAAGTGAGAGGTGCTCGGGAAAAGCTATCAAATACTTAGAGATGAAGAACAAGAAAAAAAAGAAAAAGACAAGAAGAAAAAAAAAAAGGAAATTAAATACAAGTTAAAGATTTAGAAGGAGAAAAAAAAAAATTAATGAAATGAAGAGAAACGAAACAATAGACGTGGAGTTGCAAGAACTGAAGAAGAAGCAAGCTTCACTTTTTTAAAAATAAATAGTTTCTTATTTTATGACTTAGTGATAATTTTAAAAAAATAAAATTGACTTGAGACATGAATAATATGAAAGCAACAGAGTTTTCCTTTTTGTAAGCTTTCAGTTCAGGAAATGACAGTTTTGGTAAAAAAAAACTGTAATGATACCAAACCCCTTTTGTATGTTCTTAGTGCCTGTTTTTTAATACGTATTTCTGCACATGATACCAAAGGGAATCAAATTTGTTAAAATTTTTATAGGGGTTATTTTTCCACATTTTCCCTCAACTGATTTGGGAAATGTCTGCTTTCTTATTCTTCCTGAAGGTGAGGCAAGGTCAGCTGTAAGGGGGGAGAGGCCCAAATAAATTTATTTTTAAAATTTAAAATTTTCACTGTTTAGTACCGTAAAATTATAAAGGAAATTTTATGAGAAATTGCAGGGGAAAATTGGGAAAATAGCAGGGAAAATCAGGAAAAGTCAGGGGGAAAAATTTTTACAAAAAAATGTGGAACCCTGATCTAAATTTTCATTTTTTTGTATTTTCTTTTAATTAATTCAATGGTTGTACCATTCTATTAAAACTAAATGATTGTGTTGAAGGTTTTTAAAAAATATTTTTATTTTTAACAGGAACTATAATTACTGTGATCTCCTTGTTTTGTAATCCTAAAAAAATTTAGGGAAATTTTTTAAAAATAGCCTTTTTGACACAAAAATATTGACAATTTATGGGTTTTACTTTCTTTTGGGACCCTGAAAAAAGTCGACAAGCAATAAAAAAAATTTTGGGAAAGGCTATGGGGTCAAGGGGGGACACAACTTTGACCAAATTGGGCAACAGCTTAAGCAAGGGGGATGTACGCCAACATGACAAAATAAAAACAAATATTTATTTAAAGATTAGGTGGACGAGTTCCCCAAAATAGTAGGATCATGTAATAGCCAATGTTACTAAATATAAACAAATATTTGGAAAGTAAGGGGGGGTCAAGTATCTGACACGACTTTGGGCCAAAAGGACCAATGGTAGACAAAAAAATTAAATGGAATTAGCCACCCAATTTTTCTACAAATTTCCCCGAAAATTTTTGAAAGATTTTTTTTTCTTATTTAAAAGTTTGGCATATAATGCGGTTTCCATTGATGTCACAGCTAAGAAATTAAACTCTATGTTTCTAATGAACCCTATATTTTATTTTATTTTGAAAAAAAGTTTTGATATAAAAACACAAAAACCGGGCCTTTTCTCACTTTCCCCCAATCTTTACACTGTGAAGAAGTTTTTTAAAAAAGAAATATGAAAGAGGGTTGATGTAAACTAAGTAACAACCAATATTAAATTTTAAAAAAATAATATATGAAAGTATATCGTTTTTTTTAAAAACCCCTCCAATCACTGATAGCAGCACCATCAATGGAAACTTCAATGAAACTCCTTGCCTATTTTTCAAATTTTATTTCTTTTATCTCAATCAGTCCCCCCCTGTTTTAAAGCCAGTTTGATATTTTACCAATAAAATTACAAAAACAAGCTTAGTTGGTAGACTTGAAAAATGCTTTTTAAAATTTTCCAAGGTTATTGTTCCCTTTTTAAAAATGAACTCTTTCTCCCAAAAAAATTTTTTGTTTGACAGTCAAAAGAAAGGTTCTGAGCAAATTTATAAATGGAAAAAATAAATCAAGATGTTTACTTTGAAAAAATTTCAACCAAGTTCTTAAAATAAAAATTTCTTTTTGTGTAATTCAAACTCAAAAAATAAATTGTTTTTTCTCCATTTTTTTTAATGATAAAGCTATTGCTTAAAGTTATTTCAAAAATTTTTAAATTTGTGCATCACAAAATAAGTTTATGTTTGAAAAAAGGTACTTGATCAAGTAAAAGGTTTTTTTTTTCCCCAAAACAGTGGTTGTGGGTTGTCGGGTTCAATGATCAAATATCAAACAGAACTTTTACAATTTTATATAAAACACTAGTTAATAAATAGGTAGAAAAATATCATCATTGGCGATTATTTACACAGATTATATTTTACTAAAAAGATAGGAACAAAAGAAATAACAAAGTGATAATCCATTACTGACAGTTCATCATTGGCCTGGTTTTAGGGACAACAAAGACATTTCCCGTTTAATTTTTCTCCATTTGATGTTCCCACAGTAATGACCGAGGGCGCATTTCTTCTCGAGTTTCATCAGAGTTCTCTGCTGTTTCAACATTTGAGGTTGAGGTTTGGGGCCTCCTAAATCAAACAAGAGCATCTGTCCTATTCATTAAAATTCATGAAAAAACTCAGTTTTTTTCCTTTTACACACATATGCCATAGAGAGAATTTAATTTCAGAGGGGAAAGAAGGATTTTAAAAAATCGTAATTTATTTTTTTATGTCAAGACTATTATTTAACCCTAATAAATAAAATACTTTACTTTACACAGATGGTGGAACTCAATTTATTTGAGAGGGTGGGAAAAGTAACAAAAAAGTTTTTTATTTCTTTTCTACACTCTCCCCAATTAACATTAGAAAATTGGATTCTCCAAAAACTATTTGTAGTGGGCCTCGTTTGGAAAATTTTTGAAAATTAACTCTCTAAAAGCTATTTAGAACGTAAATAATTGGGATTAAGGTTCGACTGATTCTATTATGTTGGGTGCTATTAAAGGTTTTTTTTTATATCATTGTTTCACAGCATTTGGGTTATAGCTTATAACCATTTACACTGTAGGTTAGAAAACAGGAAGTTTGAAAATTTTGAAAATGCACCCACGTTTTGAATGGAGGGAAAAGAAAAACCATTCAGGAAAAAACACTCTCAGTACATGACCGAGATTTAACCCAGATCCCCCGTCATTTGGGGTCTTGTTTATTGCAAGTGTGACACTCATACCAGCAGCCCCCCAAGCTGGTAAATTTAAAAGTTGAAAAACAACAATGCTAGTAAAAATAGTTTAGAATAATCACAGAAAAATTAACTATTAAAAGTTAGAAAACCACATTCCAGATAAAATTTTGTTCTTACTTTACACAGAGCAGCATTCAAGGAAGACATCTCCTTGTTAATAATAGGTCCCAAAATCATCACGAAAACTTTTCTCTTTAAAAACTGGTCAAAAGAACTGGTAAGCGAACGTTTTTCTTTCATAAATATGGTGCTGCCACCAAGATATTGGTTCAAAACTCGAAAAGATTTTCTGCCGTGTCTGAAAATTCTTGCTTGCTTGCTTTCGAGGGGAACACGGAGCAGCATCATTAAGAACATTTTTTTTCACGAAACTTGTGGTATCTATGCTGGAGAATTTTGCCCTTACATTTTTTGGGCTTCTTCAAAACCTTCCAATGACGGAAGTAAGAAATTGGGCCTGCTTGTCATTTAGCCCCCACAAACATTTAAACAAAACAGGCTAAAATATTTAGTGATAGAAAACCACATAGTAAAAACACAAGAAATTTTTGGGGGGTGAAATAGCGGGGGCTTTTTCTTATTTTCAAGTATTGTAGACAAATGAAATCTCTTGATATAGACACCTTCCAGACCAAAAATGTATTTTACTAAGCAGTCCTTTTTTGGGAAAAATATAATTTTTTTAAATCATACTGTTTGCACACAGTTTAATCTACAAGCACCTATATACTGTGGGTATTAAATAAAACAAAATTTTGACATTGGGATATTACAAGCAGGATAATTATGACAAAAAATAAATACTGTACTTGTAAATAATTATTGTACAGATAGCAAAATACACAAAAAATAGCAAATGAAATTAAATTGAACATAAGCCTTCTGTACTGTATACAGGTTCACTAAAAAAGACAAAAAGCTGGTTCATCCTGCTGCTGAGGTTCGAAAGGGGGGAAGGTACAATCTTGAAGTGCCATAGTTTTTTCACCAGGCTATTTTTTGAAACTTTTACTAGAGGGAGAAGGCGATGCATTTCCCGACATTTAACAATTTATTTAGTACCAGTTTTACTACTTGTTAGGGTTAAAAAAGCATGTATAGTTTTGCTAATTGTTTTAGGGATTAAGGAAGTTATTTTTAAAAAAATTTGTCCCCCACATTGCGTTGAGGGAGAGTGAAACACCATTTTGAAAAAAACCACTTTTATACAAGTGACTGAGATTTGAACCTTGATCTCCCCGTTAAGGGCAGTCAATTGAAGTAGCACCTTAGCCCATGCAGCCACCGAAAGGGATATTCCTATAGTTAAATACTATCATATAAATTTAGTTCTTCAATTTTTTGTCTACTGTTTAAATTTGGGCATTTCTGTTTTCGTTACTGGAAAGCGGGTTTTGGGTAAGTTGTTTCAAAAGAGCCTTGTTATTTTTCGGGGGAAATTTAAGCTGTCTATTATAAAGAAGAATTTCTTTTCATTTGTCCGTTCAGAGAGATTTCATCATACAACCACTATTGATAATAAGTCAAAAGAGATTTTCCACTCCCAAAACCAACAGATAAGAATGATTTATGCCTTTGCCATGGCCCTAAATACAGTAAATCCATAGCCCAAAAAAATAATTCGGGAAGGGGTGGAACAAGATAGAAAATTAAACACCTCAAGCATTGATTTAAAAAATCTGCCCTGACAAAAATAAATTTTAAAAAATTGTTAAGGTAGATAAATGAATAACTTTTTTTTTTCAATAAAAAGGGTTTCCGCTTTTTTACCCCCCTATATCTTTTTTTTTTAAAGAGCCCTATGGTTTTAATGTGATTTCAAAGATAAATGGGGAAATCAGTGAAATAAACAGGGGCCTCGTGAAAGGGCACTGCGGAACTGCAGAAACCCCCAATTCCCACTTGATGTTATCGATAACATTTTTAATATAATGAGCCCTTTTTTTTTTCTTTAATTCTTTCTTTTTTTTTGTAGTACAATATATTTTCCTTAAGCTTAATGTCATACTTCATAGCCATCCCCCATTTATGAAAAAGAAAAAAAATCTTTGTATGGAACTGTGCCTTCACATTGCCGCGCAGCTGTTTTGACTGTTGTGCTCATTGCACAGAGGGGGGGGGTGGAGAGGAAGGGCGGGCTGCCAGGAGAGAATCACTGTTGATTTTTTGCAGTGCCGGCTCGGCGTGATGGGGAAGGAATTTTTTTTTTCTCCGCGTGTGTTTCTTAAAAAACCGGTACCCAAATCTTAATTGATAAAGTAAAAAATGTAGAATTAATTATTACGCTTTTAGCTATTTTATTTGATTTTTTTTTTTCGGTTCTTTTTTTTAACGAAAGAATAAATGCACTTTCAGTACTTCAATGGAGAAAAATTTCCCCAAATTTTCACCAGAATCAAGGAGAAAATTATTTAGCTTTTTTTCACAAAAAAAACAAAATGTGGATTTTTTTATTTTTAAATGAAAGATCAAAACTTGAACTGTAACAATTTAATTAAAGTAAGTAAAAAGTTTGGTTTTTTTTTTTTTTAAGATTTTATCAAATTCTTGAATAAATTTTCTTTTTTTACACGTTTTTTTTTTCCCTTTTTCACAATTTTAAAACAAAGGCACACATTTTCTGGAGTAGCACCCCACAATTTTTTGCTACGAGCTTCCACTGGAAAGAATGAACATTACATTTTAGTACGCGCCCTCTAGTGATGAAAAACCAAGCCAATACACCAAAATTATGATGAGGTGATATTATTGGATGGCTTTTGATAGTTACATTGGGTATATTAAGTTTTAAATAATCCAATTTTGTAGATTATTAATCAAACAAATTCTTGTTGATCACATTGCTTCAATTAGGTACACTTTTTAAAAAATAATGTAACTTATAAGGTATAAATAAAAAAGCATATTTACTTTTTAAAAAATTTCTTTGATCCATTGTGGCTTGTAAGAAATCAAACAAAGTATTCAAATTGTAATAAAAAAATATTGTATACTTAAAACTAATATATCGTGTATTTTAAACTAACATAAATTTTTATTATTTGTAAAATTTTTTCTATTGTGTGGGTAGGCCCTACCCTTTTGGGAAACTCAATTAGGAAATAATAATATTTTTGTCAAAGGGAATTAAATAATGAAGAATTTTTATCATACCAAAAAAATTGAAATGAAGTAGGGCTACCTTCAATAGCAATAAAAATCTTTGGTACCACTGCATTGGACAATGATCACAGGAGGACCCAGCTCTTTTTCTCGACGTTGCAGCTCAGATGTTTACGAAACGCCTGAGAAAATGGCTGACACAAACAAATAATTACATTTATTCAGATCCATGGCAATTGCTTGAAATGAGTAGGTAAATTAAAATACCTATCAAAGGTATATGTTTCGGGGTAGTAAATTTGCTGTAGTGTTCTGGGATATACAATTTGCTGACAAATATATCTACTAAAAAATCTGGAAAATAATCAAACAATTAAATTACATGATAACAAAATGCCTTTATGGATTTTATTATCTAAGATGACTCATTTTTAGGTTTACATATTAGTTATCGATCTTTATCACACCCTAGTGAATCAAATTGCCAAAACGACAATGCCAATCAACTAAAAACTGTCTAATAATTAGTATGATTTAGTAGCACAGACAAAATTTATTTTTTTATTAATTAAAATTTGGTACTTTTTTTAATAAGATTTTGATTTATAAAAAAAACAGCTTACCTTAAATACACTCAAAAAAGACTCATTTTTTACACTTGAAGACATATCCAATTAGCGTCCACATTTGGTTCCGACAAATAAACCCAAAAAGTTCATATTTTTTACCCCCTGAAACATTGAAAATATTGTACACAGAGCTTAATAATTTTATATCAAGATATACATGACATATCTATTTGATTTCCTCAAAATTTGTTTAGCTTTTATAACTTTTAAAAAGTTACTTTTTAAATAAATTATTGTAAGTAAACTTAAAATATTGTATTGTTATAAAGTCATTTTAATCCAAAAATGATACATATATATTAGTTCGATTCATTGCCCATATTTAACCCAGCGTTAACAAAACTCAAAACACAATACCTCTTCATTACTCATGGTGGTAGCACAACGATTGAGTCTAAGCTTACTAGGGGTGGTAGCTCAACATTAAGTGTATAGCCGGGATGGTAATAAATAAATGAATAAAATATTATATTAATATTACTATTGGTAGTAGTAATAGTAATAATAGTAAAAATAATACTAGTAATGGTATTAGTAATAGTATTAATAATATCATTAATAAGATACTAATAATAGTACTATACTAATAATAGTAATAATAATAATAGTAGTAGTAAGTAATAAGTAGTCTGCCAGTACTTTATTGTATAACTTCATAAAAATCCCATTTTTGGTATCGTTAAGCATGAGTGTTTTATGATTTAGCTTAGCCAAATTATCATCATGCTTTGCCATGGCTTATCTATGTAAATGTGTTAAGACAATATTGAAAACAAATTTAGTTGCCTTGACAAAAAATCATTAAATCAATTTTATTTATACAAATTAATAGAAATAGTTAATATAAGTAATTATTGATGAGTAAATGTATATAATTATCGCCTTACATACAATCAAACAACACAAACATAACATATATAATATATATATATATATATAGAGAGAGAGAGAGAGAGTGTGGATGTGTTCATGCATGCGTGTGTGTGTGTGTGTGTGTTGATTTGAAAATATATATATATATAATCTGATAAATCAATATTTATATAAATATCATGATATTTTCAAACCCTGGTGGTGTCTAGAAATCTGCTGAGGACAGCATGATAAAGTCCGACCAGACGGCAATGGGCCTATGAACCGCACTCAATAAACTCAATTTTAACCACAAAACATTTGTTTTTTAGTGTAAGCTATTTTTCCATAGGCTTCTTTACAAGTTGATTAGGGCCAAAAGTGTGTTTTTGTCTGCGGATCAAATGCAATCATTCCAGCTAGGACTCAACATTTTAAATAATTTAATATTTTTTAAATCAAATCAATTTGATTACAACTACAATTTTATTGTGTTGGTATTCATAATTCAAGAATAGACTAGATTTAAAATACGAGTAAAGTACTGTAGTACTAGCTTAGTATTAAAGATGAGTGTACTACTTCATTCAATATGTAGACTACACACATATCCACAGTTACCTTATTATCTCTATTTTAATGAAGGAATATTTAATATTCAGAGGTAAGAATCTTCAGATGAATTCATTTAATGTTTTAGTCATTCCAAATTCAATCAATATAACAAAATTAGGAGAGAGGATAATCATCATGTTTATATAACTTATAACACTGAGCTAAATGTACTGAACCAGAACATATAATTGTATAATGACAATTAAATAGAGAACAATGTTTAACTCTTACCTGGATGCAGCTGGCGACATCCTTTAGATGCTTCTCTAAGAGAATTTGTTTCTTGTCAGGACTGATAAGACGCAGCAAGGTTCGCCCAACTTCAAACACCATGGTGCGATTATGGTCCTGAGAGCAGTGAGATATTCAAATTAGCGATTTTATATACTATTTAACAAGTATGTAGTATTATGAGCTAGATAATGCACCTATAAGAGTCATAATAAAGTCATGTGGAAAGTTAAAATGACTATGATAGCAAAACCTGACTAAGGATCAATTGGCACATATTTACTAATTCAGCAGAGGCTCCAGAAGCTCTTTAGAAGTTGGATTTGTTTGGGTGTGAGGAGCAAGACTATGAATAACGTTGATGAACTCTTGCGTTATATTAATGAATTGAAGATGTGTTTAGAAAAACAACTAAGGGAATTTTGAGTTGCTCTAAAAAAAGACTAAAAGTGTTTAGTTCTATCAAGACAAACCCCTTAGATCTATAGAATGATTTGTGCAACTGGCCAATAATGTAAAGCATCACCCTCAACATTTGAAACGTTAAAATTATATGATGACCAAATCTTAAAAAGGTGAACCAAGATGTTTCAAATTGTTCTAAATTTGGTCAAATAGCAAGTAGATTAAATTAGTGATATAAGTCAAGAAAACTTAAATATTTCTAAAATACACATTAAAAAAATTAGGGCTGTGCAAGACAACCACTTTTAGTGTGTGTACTCAAATGATAATGGGATCAATGTTCTAAACACATGGTGAGAAGTGTCTCAAAAGAGCTTAAATCACAAATCAATCATTCATATTATTGATGAATATGAGCAACTTTTGTTGAACTATTCAAGCAACAACTGCTAACGAAACTGGACTAATCATAATTCCCATAGAATATAAACCCAATATGGTTCTAAGAGTGTTGAAATAGTAATGTCACATACTTGAAATCATGAAGATAGAGCGTTGTAGTTTATAAGGTCAACAATTTTATTATCTTTGATGGTATCCATGTTACCAAAGTGATTATTGAACAATTTTTGACCTAACTACCTAATGGGTTAGTAAATATATGTTAGATCTTTTTATATAAAATGTATAGAAGGAAATTTTTAGAACATGAATTTGTAATGTGATAAACTTTGAAAATGGAGTTTGAGTCACAGTATCATGTGATTTTACATGAAAAGTAGCAAAGTGTGTTCATTTTATTGACATATTGTAAAATGCTTGAGTTTAGTTACCCTGTACTTTCCAAACACACATTCTTATCGCCATTTAGTTATTATTATTATTACCGCGTCTTACTACCCATTCGGGTTATACGCACTTACGCTAATGTGTAGTTGTAGGGTGATTGTGAGATGAAATGAAGGACCTACAGTTTAACGTGGAATCCGAACCACGGTGAGCCTGGCATTCCCACATTCACAAGATGTCTTGTCAGAGGTGAAGGAAGGGTTTGGAATATCAAGATAAATCTGTGCCGGGACCGAGGATTGAACCCCGGCCACCAGCACAGAAAATCTGACGCCTTACCCCAACCACCAGGTCACCAATTTAGTTATTAATTGGTTAGCAGGACTTATATATATAATATATATATATATAATATATATATAAAAGAAAACCCACATTTCACCAATGATAAATTTTGATCATGCCCAGGAATCGAATCTGGACACTTAGCTGAGCAAACAACACGCTAAAGACTGAACTAAGGTTAAGACCTCAATGACTCTATAGTAAGTCACAAGGTCAAACCCTGAAAAGGGTTGAATATTATCTGCCTAACCCAGTTTTCAGCCACGGTCAATTTTACGTGGTTTTTTTCCAGCGGGGCAAGGCTAACAGATGTAAGGGTTAAAATTGTTGAAGGATCAAAATCAAGGGACAATGAACTGAAAAAACCCTTCGATATTCACAAAAAAAATTAGTATGTAAATAAATTTTGTAATTTCTTTTACTAAAAAATAAAATTATTTTAGTTATTTCACACTTAAGATACTCTTACTTAATATAATTAAGTGACAGAAATATAATTTTATGACAAGCTTTCCCAACCTAACAAAACCTAACCATTCATGCATCTACAAATTAAAGGTTGTGTTTTGTTAAGTTAGTTAATAATGACACTAGCCTGTCGTGGACAGACCTAAGAACTAGTGCCAGTATAAAATTAATCGTGTTCAATACAATCAACAAAACCCTTTCCCAAGCAAAATTCAAATAGGAAACGTGATAATGGAATATGCTAATAGCAAGGGTGTAGAGAGTGGGGCATGATCAGGTGGCTGGAAACACCCCCCCCCCCCTTCATGGAATTTGATGGAACCCTCTATGGGGGTTTAATATTATAATGCAAACTTTTATTGGCCAAGGGTAGAGTATAATGTTCTAAACAATCCCCTCCATAGAAAAATTAGCTTACCTTGGTTAATAGACTTTCTTTATTCATGTGTTAATATGTTTTAACATTGCCTTTAAAGTTGCTGTTTCAAGATATTGTGGTAATCACTAGTGAAGTTTAAGAATGTCTTGTACCTGAAAATATTACGTAAACAGCTAAATTATGGATTTAAAATCTTACCCCATTATCTTTCTTGAGATCAGATGCACTGTAAGCTGTCCCATTTTTTCATTGGATCTTCAGTGAGGCCTAGTAACAAAATGACTTTATAATACATTTGGTTTTTTGACAAGAATTCTAATAGCATCCCAATTTAAAGAATTTATTAGAGATAAATTATATAAAATTAATTTTAATGAAAATTGTATCTTATTTTAATTTGATCCTATGACACGTGTTTAAAAACGAATAATTATTTTTCACACAGTGGCATGCTGCTGAGCATTTGTCTAACGCCTGGATTAAACTACAAGTCAATCCACATGCCAGAAAACCTCGTTTATATTGCACTAGCACAATTTTAGAAAAAAAATCATGCAATTTTCAATCAACTATTTTGGTCCTAAACATTAAACCGTTGTCATAATGTGTTCCACTCCCTCCAACCCATCCATAGCAAAAAAAGGCCCCACATATGCACAGCCGCCACATCATTAACCATAACCGACCGCACCATTAACAAAGACACCATTATACTACAGCCCTATCCATGGGCCGAGACATAATGCTTTGCTTAAGACATTTTTACCACACATGCTCACAAATGCCCCCTTAATGTTCTTTTGCTCCAAGTTGATCAGTAAATCCCTCATATCTAACTCCATAAGCCTACACTCTAAGCTCGATATAGAAGATATGACTCTATAGTACTAAAACTCCCTCATGCTTGTATCCCCCTAAAAGAGAGTAGCACCAAGTTAGATAGACAGTTACACAGCCTGATAGGATGAGGCTGTGAACCGCCATCCGAGCATCATTGGGAGTAAATATCAAGGGGTGCAATATGTGGTTACATAGAATATTATATGGAATTAAAATATGTATGAAAATATTACACCTAGACACATGAATTAATTATTTAAATTATGATTTGTATACAGATATAATCTGCATACTATATCAATATTAATATAATTTATTTAATTGCAGCCCATAAAGAATGCTTCTTATAAATGACACTAAAAAAAGCTGACATGATTCCTTTTAGTGGCTGAAAATCTCACATGCTCACTATTTTCTAAGCCTTAACAAACAAGTGGCATATACTCTGGGCCAGAGACGGTCCAAGAACCTAGCTTTGTGCAAAGATCATTCATTAGTGAACCAAGCCACTGGCTTTATGTCCAATTCCTGCTTTTAGTTGTCAGATTTTAAAATAAAATTTAAAATATAATTTGCGTTCAGTCTTGATCTGTGCCGAAGATTGAGTCTTATCTGCATCAAAGATTTAATTCAAGTAGGTACCCTACACTATAATTTTATATGTGTGTTGAAAACAAACTTTTTTAATGTGGATAGTAAGTATTGAGAAGACTGTAAACACAAGTACAACAAGTTATTTGTGCACAATTATTATTAATATAATAAATCCTCAAAGTTGGATGGATATATTATTTAATTAATAAATGATAAAAGGACTATAAAAACATATAAGTCTAGCTCTTCATTGCTTGACCTGGTCCACTTACTGTTGTTTTGATGAAGTGGATTCTGTGATGGTAGGTTTAGTATCTGGTTTGATCTTTGGGATCTCAACAGACCTTCTAGTGCGTTTACTGAAGTGGAACTTCAGAAACAGTAGAATGTGAAGCAAGTTCGGCTTGGTTGACAACTCTACAGTTCCTGCAGTACATCCCCCTGTAGGAATTAAAAATTTATCAAACCATATTAACTAATAATATTAAAATACTTTAAAAAGATATTAATTCAAAGAACTATTTGGTGAGCCCCTATCATAAAAGCTTTGATCAAGTGAACACCAATATTTTTTTAGTGCTTATGGGTTACCTTCTCATCTTTGGAGCCTCTAGCAATCATTTTCTTTTCTACTTGTTACATTCTCGATTTCAATCATGGATTGTTTCATAATTGTTTGATAATATAAAATCAGATTAATGGGCCAGAACATTAAAAATAGCATTAATTTACTAAGTAGCTTGAATTCAATGCAGACCTTAACTATCTTGTATCTTGATAGTTTTGCAATTTTTTTTCTTTATACAATAGGCCCTACATACTTACATTTGTATAATTTTGGTTAAAATGGCCTACCATAGAGAAAATTGTAAAAGTTATGCTGCTAGGCTAAGTAGATCCCAGGCCTATGTATTACATTTAATCCTCATAATATTTTAAGACAGCAAACCCTGCATTGTTATAGATTATCGATTTAAAATAAAATCTGAGTTTTATTACTTGTTGAAGTTATCAATTCTATGGACTCGATCTCCAAGCATAGTTTAAAAAAATAAATGGGCAACAAAGTCATATTTTCTATAATTTGTCATAAGTAAACTATCCTTAAATTAATTTATTTAAGATAAAATATACTATCATTATAATTTATAGTGTAAAATAGTCCCACATTCCATTTTTGAATTAAATCTTAAAGCAATTTGTAAAAAAAATCTAGTTTTTACAAAAATCGATCATAGTTAACTATTTTTAAATGATTTTTTTAAATGAATCTACATAACTATTTATCATGCAAAAATTTAACAGATACCCAATTTGAACCAAATCACTAAAGATTTTTTCTTAATATTTGATTTTTTTAAAGTCATCAGTAAATTATTCATAACAAATTTACCCCCCAAAAAGAAGTATGCAGCTATATTTGTAATGTTCATCAAAACACTTCCAGATATACATTTTACGCAAAATCATTATAGCCATTTTAAAAATAAATCAAATTTTTAAAAAAATTATTCATCAATGAACAATTCTTTATCAAAATTTTTTACCAAAACCAATATAAAGAGTTATTTGTTATATCAAACACCCTCAAGATATCCATTTGGAACCAAATAGTTAAGGCCATTTTAAAAATATTTATAGTTTTTTGAAAATATAGTCATTAGTAAACCATCCATAAATGCATTTTTATCCCAGACCAAATAAGTTACAATGCCTACACCATCACCCGCCTTCATCTTCTCATCGTAGTCTTTGTGCTATCAAAGCACCATCATCATAATCATAATCATCAACATCCTCATCTGATCATTGCAACAAGAAGAATGGAGAATAGTAAGTACACATTATTATGTATATTAATTAATGTTGGTAATGTCTTTTCCGTAAGTTATTTGTCAATTAAACTTTACCTTATTTATGTCTGTTACATGAATTTTTACGTTATGTAATACTGTAATCGTATTATCTGTGGTTTCAATGACCGAGGTAGATCTAGGAACGTATTACCCGCAAATATGGGGGCCCTATTGTATGCAGTACTATTTGTCATGTCAAACAAATCCTAGATATGCGTTTTTTAAATCACTATAGCCATAAATTTGGAATTCAAAAAAAATAACTCATCAGTAAACTACCCTTAGTTGAAGGGCTAGTGTAAACATAAATTTTTAGGGTGGAGCCCTATAAAAACTAAATATCAAGTTTGAACAAAACCCATCAAAACATTTTGGATCGGTGGCCCGGACAGACTGACGAAAAAAAACAACATGGATGGGACAGACAGAATTTAAAATCCACTTGTTTAAAAAACATAAAGATTTGTTATAATCTGAAGATAAATTTTTTTCACGATCACTTTACTACTTTCTTTTGATATCGAAAAGTAAAATTAAATCCATCTAATCCATAAAATCATTTACAGCCAACCTAGGTTATATTTGGCCCCGTCTCTTACACCCTCCAGGTTTTACACATAAAATACCAATAAAGTGGATGTTTTGGGAAGGTTAACTTTAGAGGCAGTGTACACGCATTTTTGTAGAGAAAAGTTAAAACCATTTAGGGAAACAAAACAGAAACTTATAAATCCATAGGAGTTAATGTGCACTTAACAGGATTTAACATTCAAAGTAGTTCCTGAAGCGGGGCAGGCGGGAGCAAATGGGCCCTGTCCCAGGCCTTCCATTTAGAGGTGCCTATTATTAGGGTAGAGATTAAACATAAATTTTAAAAATTAAAAATATTCATAAACTATTATACAATTAAAAATAAAGTATTTTTTTTAAATTCAGGAAAAGGATGTTTCAATATAATTTAATAAGCCTAAATCTTGTGTAGCAAAGGACTGCATAAGGTGGATGTGAAGAGTGTGTGGATATTTGACAGTTCACTATGTACGTGTTAGGTCAAAGAACACAGGGTGGATTGAAATATGGACCACTGCCATAGAGCTAAATATAAAGTCAACATTTTTACACCCATATTTTGGTTTACATTTCACTTTTGTTGAAAAAGTGATGTATAAAAGGCCAACCAAAGGATTTCAGGGGTTGGGGAAATGTTATTTGGGGGTGGGGGACCCCTCTTTCACATACACACAAATTAACTTTGTTTAGTTTTTATATATTACATTAATAAAAACTAATATAACTATGTGCATTGAAAAATGATAAAAATTTTCTTCCCATGTTAAGTGAGATTATTTTTATCTTTACACTGCTCACCATTTTTTTTAATTGCCTTTGTGCTTGTGTTTTATGAATGTGGAGGACTTGTTTCTATGAAATAGAAATTTTCAGGTGATTATTTTAGAGTGGTATCATAGGTAAAACTGCCCCATTTATCCCCCATTCCCTCTGGGTGGCGCTGGACACAATCATACTGATTCAGCGGGCCGAAACCGTTACTAAGAGAAAAATGTTTGTGTTGTACCTTATGCCTACTACCAATATTTAGTTACACTAAGATTTTTTTTTCCCCTGTTGCTTTTCTTGCAGTTAATTCATTTAATTTAGAGTGACTTTATTGTATAATTGTGGTTATTGACAAACTTATAGTAAACAATTCACAACTAATTTTTTATTTTGTTGGAGTAAAATAAATTTAATAATTGAAAATATTTTTGAAAGTGGCGCAATTTAAAAAAAAAATTAACAGTTTCCATGCAATCGTTAATACTTTCTCATATATTGTATTATACTTCAAATATTCAAAAATTGGTTTTCAGTAAACTACCCTTAAATAAATTTTACTCATAAAACCAAACATAATATTTTGATAAGCATATACAAATTTATCAATATAAATTTTGAACCATTTAAAGCAATTTATAACAAAATAAAATTCAGTTTTCAAAACCACTCATCTACTCGAAACAATAATTAAATTTAGAGCTAGAAATAAAATTATTATACATCCTCTAGATTTGACCATGTAACATGTAAATATCAATCTTGAATAATCCATCAAACCACTTGATTGTTGCACCAGGTGCAAACACACATTCAGATGGTCAGACAGAATGTAAGATAGATACACAGGTTTGAGTTCAAGAGCACATAAAATGTCATGCTACATTATAATCTCGAGGTATTAAATATTCATGATTACAATATTTAAAAAGAACACATAATTTATAAACAAGGATCTGAATCTGAAACAGTTGAATTTTATGTTCCTTTGGATTCTTTTCTTTCCTCCAATAATCCAATTTTTACAGCAAAAAAATAAAAAACAAACCAGCAGTTTCTGAGGAATTGCATTTTTTTTTCGTTTGATGTATTTAATGTGCACTTTATTAAATTTTGGGGATTCAGAGCTTATAAATTACTTAAGATGGTTTTGCTAAAGTGGGAGTGTAGGGGAAGCAATAAAAGGTGTTTTTGCAGTTTTTATATCAACACATTCTTTTTGTCAAACTAAATCAAATATTTCTCCAGTACATAAATAAATTTAAGTTTCTTCACATGGTGACCCCAATATATCTTGAATATCTGTAAGGAATGCCATGGAATTTAATGACAACTTTTTCTCTTAATTTAAAAAGTTTGTCATCTTACCTCTAAGCTCATGGCAGATATTCAATAATTGGCTGCAAAAACACTCAATATGTCTCACGTTACCCACAATCTCATCTTAACAATGTGGTTAATGGCTAAATGCATTTCGTTAAAAAATGTATTTAAAAAAAATATTAAATTTTAGAATAAAGAAATTTATCAAAATACAAACTCATACCATAATGAAAGCCCTTCGAGCTTCAAGTACATCAACAAGCTATAACTTTAAATCAGCTCACTATGACTTTATGTTGATAGTTATAAATTATAGTGAATATTAATAAGCTTAATGACTCTTGACCTAGAAATAAATATTTATGTCATACCTTGAAAACCTTAATTTTTATTATTATTAATGATATATGATATAAGAATATTTCTCAAGAATTTATAATAATCATCAGTTTTAACTGTGGAATTTAATAAAATGTTAGAGTTGTTTGTTTTTTTTTTGCTAGAAATATTGTATTATTGTTAACATCTAGCCTCACTTTCCCCTATCTTTCAAGGAAATCCTAATCATCAAACACAGTGGGGCTTCAACCTCTTAACCACTTAAGCCCAATCTTACAATGTCAATTTATTCTATTTGTTAGGGCTTAACATAAGGCATAAGGTTAAGCGATGACGACCACTACTTTGGATTTTACAATGTTTGGTTAGAGCTAGCATCCTTGTTAAAGTGCTCGTAAAGTTACCTTCTGATTAGCATTTTAACGTCCACATTAACTTCCAAACATTCCGCCATTTTTTATTGTAATTGTTATTATTCAAGTGAGGTTACATTATTATCTTTAGAAAACTCTTGACAGTTATTTATGGATTATCTTGGTTTTAATATTGTCCACCTCTAATTAAATAGATGTTCTACCAATGATTACCTAATCACATATTTGGGGTGCTATTTTTCTATCTTTCAAGAAATTCATTTATTTAAGAACAAATTACTACCGGTTTAACACTTAGATGATAGTAAAATATTTATGTCAAATGTATTCCTTCTGTTTAAAATAGCTGTTTAAATTTGGGATGCCGACATTTCTTTTGCGTAAGTTTTTATAGGGTGATTTCTAAGTCGTACAACGTGGGGCAGGGTTTTTTAATTCCTGGATCAACCTTTATTACAACTATTTTGGCTTAACCCTACAGAGTCTTCTTTCCTATTGAAAATATGTAGATTATTTTATTTTCAATAGTTTCACTTCCTGATTTGGAGTGGTCATTTCTTGATGTCAATAATTATTAGTAATTGACAACAGCTTTAGGCCTACCTATGTTTTTATCGTCTTGTAATATGTGTAAGCCTGAATGGCTAATATGGGGCGTGTTTTTTCCTTCACTTTCTCCCCTCCAGTACACATCCATGGTTAATTAAGCGTGGTTTTTATTTAAATATTAAATTGTATGCTTAAAAATTGACTATGGCTCCACTGTTTGGATATTTAATTATTTTGAAGCTTAAAAAATAGCGTTAAAATACACGCTTGTTCAAAATAAACAGAGTAGGTATATCCATCTTTATTTGCATAGAAAAAAGAATTATATATTATAAACTTATATGTATGAATATGAGTATTGAATAAATGACGTGTAATAAACAACATAAACATGAATTATTCTTTATTCTGTTTTTCTAACAATTCCATAACTTCACATACATTTAAATAGTTACTTACAATCTATTGGTTCAAATTAAGCCAATCAAAAGCTTTGTAACAAATCTAGTGCTCCGAGAAGCTTAATAATAAAAAACTAATGGAAGGCACCCATCCGTGGCTTGACGAGCACATCAAAATAGTATTATAAAACACAATGCCCTATATATAACCAATGGTTAAGTAATGAGGACTTTGACATGACATTGTAAGATTGAGCCTTAACGTTTGTGATGCACAGGTGTGATTGGGATAAATAGCCCATTTATCCTACATGATTAAAATGCATTAAAATTTTAGGTTTTATAGTTTTGTTGGTGACCTGGTGGTCGAGGGTAAGGTGTCAGACTTGTGTGCTGGGAGTCTGGTGTTCAATTCTTGGTTTTGGCAAAGATTATCTGATTACTAAACCCTTTCTTCACCTTTGACAAGAGGTATATTAATCACAACTTGTGAATGTGTGGAAAATCGGGCCTCCACCGTGGTTCGGGTTCCACGTTAAACTGTAGGTCCTTCATTTCATCTCACAATCACCCTACCATTACACATTAGCTAAGTGCGTATAACCCGAACTGGTAGTAAGACACGGTGCTAATAAAATATATATTTTTTATTTTAGCACTGTTTCATACTACCAGCTCGGATTGTATGCTAATCTACTAATTAGGCTAATGGTTTTATAGATTAGGGAGGATATATTTATAGGATGTGTACACACATTTGTGTGTGTGTGGGGGGGTGGAAAAACATTTTGTATAAACCTCCTTCAGTACACCCGACCAAGATTCGAACCTCAATCTTCCTGTAATTGGCAGTCTAGTCTACTGCGAGAGTGGTGTGGTAGATCATGCTGCCACCAAAGTGGGTAGGTTTTCTATTTACTAATCAAATAATGTAGTTTGTCTTGACATGCTTTGATAACAGTTTATTGAGTTTTTCAACAGACCAGTTTTCAGGGAAAAATTAAACATGTATTGGAGACTATACTCAGGCGCATCCAAACCTTTAAAAGTGAAGTTGAAAAGGCTCAAAGCTATAATTGGAACTAATACTATAATGTGTTTAAAATTAACAGTAATACCAAAGATATTAGTAACAATAACACCTTTATTATCAATGTGATTGAATTTCTTTGTGACAGTACATTACCTGAGGTAAAGCTGGAATTCTTAAGTTTCCCGAAGAGCCACCAATTCCTCGCAACATCTTGGATCTAACCTTTTCTTTTTCATGAATACGAAACTTTTCAAGTGCATCATCAATAAATGATTCTGGAACTTTCTTATGGGAAACTTTTATTTTGCCAATGTACAGCACCTATAAAAAACAAACACTTAAAATTAGATGTAAGATGATACATACTTTTAAAATTTCAACTGTTATTGAAGGGGGGGGGGGGGGGCTCAAACCACCTCCGAAATTTAACAAAATGGCTTTATTTATGGTTCAAACAATATAAGAATTAAGATACAAGTACAAATTAGGGGGATGTGTTGCCATATAAAACACTTCAGATAGCTTCTAGAACCGTTTATCAATTAGAATTATTTCTAGCTTCCGGCAACTGGGGAGGTGCCCACCAACCCCCCCTCCCACCCCCCATCCCCTTCTCCTACCTTGAAATTATTGGCTGGCTACAGCCTTGCAAATAAATAAATTTAAAAAGAGAGTTGCCCAAAAGCTTGTGTCAAGGCTTGATTATCACCCCAAATAAAAATAAAAATTGGGAGCCTCCTCCTGGCCCCCTCCTCACCTCATGTTCTCAACATTGCTCTTCTTATACTCTCCTTTGCTACTTGGAATTTTTCTAATTTCAAAATGCTTTTAGTTGGGAAAAACCCTGGTTAACCTCCCCCCCCCCCCAAATATATTTCTTGCAACGCCCCTGCCTGTGAGAAAATATCAGAGATTGATATATTTGCTGAGAGGATTTAAGAAGATATAAAGTAAGAGCAATTTTATCTAACATTTTATAAGTCTCTTCTTCTTTAAGATCGTAGTTAAACCATTGGTTACAAGTCTACCATTATAAAACGAGACTGTCTATTCAAGTAAGCAGAAATAAATATTGACAGGAAGAATTAAATATGCTAATTTGTGTGATTTACATAAGGTGGTATACAACTGTAGGTCAGAAGTGGATCCAGAGTTGATGTAACTTGTGAAGAAGAAAGGAGGGAACAGAACCTTCATGATGATAGTTATGATGACTTCTTACTTTCTATCTATCTTATAGGTAGAGAAAGTATTGTGATCGTCAACAAAATAGGACTCAGATTTTGATGAATCTCGAAGTTTCATGAACCCCCGAAAACGAAAAAGAGGTTTTTGAATTTCCTTCTGTCTGTACCTCCAACTAGAGCCTAAACTATTTTACCGATTGGGCTAAAATTTGGTATCTAGGGTTTCATAAGGTTACCCCGAGGGTTTTTTGAAATTGGATATCTAACCCTAAAATTAAGGGTAATTTACTGGAGGGCAAAAAGAGAAAAAGTCAGTTTTCTCAAAATTGTCTCTAACGATTTTGATTAAATTTTATTTATAAACATTTATAAATATTCCAAACAAAATGACTACTCTCAATATTTCGGCAAAATGACTTTAAGGGCTCCGGTTTGATGCGTAAATTCTTATTTTTTTATCATATCTCCGAAGCTATTTGAGATATGAAATTACTTATCATTACAAATATGTAGATCTAGTTAGAATAATAAAAAATTATTTGAAGCATATTTTTATAAAACCAATAAATTTCAAGCTATACGCAAATATTTTAATATTTTTTAACTTTTCGAACACAAAAGGTAAAGTATTGCGACCGTAAAAAACCCCGAACCTGAAATGTTGATGGATGTTGACGTCTCATGACTCCCCCTCTCTCCCCCCAACCCTAAAAAGATTTTGATTAAAATTCCTCTCTAGGTGTTGATTAAGATTATAAATAAACTGGGTATTTTCATTTTCCAATGAAAATTACTTTTAGGGTACTTTATAGAAGCTAAAATTTCTTTATCTCCGCAACTATTTGAGATACCAAATAACTTATCATTGCAGAATTGTAGTACTATTAAAAATAAAAAAACTTTTATATGGAAATATATTTTTATAAAACCAACCATTTCCGAGATATTGGTAAATATATTAATACAATTTTGTGAGCCTTAGTTGTAAAGAGATACTACTTATGTTTTAAAGCAATAATTCTCCAATACCATAGAGTAATTAATATAAGTAAGTCTCTAAAAGTTTATGTTGTTTTTACTTAAACCTCTTAGGAGAAATGTTTTTAAACAATGATCTATATCCATTTTAGATTCAATGGTCAATATTTACATTTTTTATTGGTCAAAATTTATAAATGAGGAATTTAATAGCAATGTGATGGTACGAGGATTTTAACACCTAATAAAATGTAAACAAAATTTAACCGGAAGTCAATATTTTAATAAAAAGTATTGACCCTTGTGGACCCAATATTGATATTTTTTATTGGTCCAAACATACAAATGAGGACATGAATTCTTTAAAGATAAGATTATAAAATCTAAACTGGGACTCAAAAAATGTTTTACATAAATATAGTTCAATTTATGCTTGGGTTTGCTAGTGTAAATTATTTCGTCCCCCCCCCCCCCCCCCACTATATTACGAGTTTTGAGTAAATATCTAAATTTTTAAACAATAGAGCGAGAAAGTTCGTGCGCAGTTCCGTACCATTTTTGTAACTTGTGAAGAAGAGAGGCGGGAACAGAATCCCCATGATGGTAGTTATGATGACTTGTTGTAACTTGTAAAGAAGAGAGGTGGGAACAGAATCCCCATGATGGTAGTTATGATGACTTGTTGTAACTTGTAAAGAAGAGAGGTGGGAACAGAATCCCCATGATGGAAGTTATGATGACTTGTTGTAACTGGTGAAGAAGAGAGGAAAGAACAGAATCCCCATGATGGTAGTTATGATGACTTGTTGTAACTGGTGAAGAAGAGAGGTGGGAACAGAATCCCCATGATGGTAGTTATGATGACTTGTTGTAACTTGTAAAGAAGAGAGGTGGGAACAGAATCCCCATGATGGTAGTTATGATGACTTGTTGTAACTTGTAAAGAAGAGAGGTGGGAACAGAATCCCCATGATGGTAGTTATGATGACTTGTTGTAACTGGTGAAGAAGAGAGGAAAGAACAGAATCCCCATGATGGTAGTTATGATGACTTGTTGTAACTTGTAAAGAAGAGAGGTGGGAACAGAATCCCCATGATGGTAGTTATGATGACTTGTTGTAACTGGTGAAGAAGAGAGGTGGGAACAGAATCCCCATGATGGTAGTTATGATGACTTGTTGTAACTTGTAAAGAAGAGAGGTGGGAACAGAATCCCCATGATGGTAGTTAGATGACTTGTTGTAACTTGTAAAGAAGAGAGGTGGGAACAGAATCCCCATGATGGTAGTTATGATGACTTGTTGTAACTGGTGAAGAAGAGAGGAAAGAACAGAATCCCCATGATGGTAGTTATGATGACTTGTTGTAACTTGTAAAGAAGAGAGGTGGGAACAGAATCCCCATGATGGTAGTTATGATGACTTGTTGTAACTGGTGAAGAAGAGAGGAGAGAACAGAATCCCCATGATGGTAGTTATGATGACTTGTTGTAACTTGTGAAGAAGAGAGGAGAGAACAAAGCTCCTAAGATGGTAGAAATGATTACTTGTTGTAACTTGTAAAGAAGAGAGGAGAGAACAAAGCTCCTAAGATGGTAGAAATGTTGACTTGTTGTAACTTGTAAAGAAGAGAGGAGAGAACAAAGCTCCTAAGATGGTAGAAATGATGATTATTTATTAATGGCATTAAGCCCTTTATTTTGTGGTTAGAGAGGTTGTAAATCAAAAAGCAAGAATAATATTGTCTGACCTCTACTGATAACTATTTTTTAAAACCGTTTCAGTGCATCGTGATACATTCCATTAGCAGGATTTTAAAACCTACACGAAGACGTCTTAAGGGGTATGTACAATTTAATAGATACATATACTTTTACAAATATATTATGTTGCTCAAAATTGTTTTATTATTTATTTTAGATGTAGGCTACAGAATATGTATAATTTGGAATGTGGGAAATGCCAGGCCTCCACCGTGGTTCGGATTCCACGTTAAACTGTAGGTCCTCCATTTCATCTCACAATCACCCTACCATTACACATTAGTGCAAGTTCGTACAACCCAAACGGGTAGTAAGACGCGGTGCTTATAATAATAATAATAATAATAATAATAATAATAATAATAATAATAATAATAATGCATAGCTTGCATTATGTACCAACAAATTTGTTGGTACAAAGTTGAAGAGAAATTATATCTGGGGGTATGTGAATAAAAAAAAAAGGTTGAATATCTCTCACTGTTTTACTCCACTGAACCCTGGACGCGAAACAATGTTTGTTTGACTGTTTGCCAACAATATGTTTCCCATGTTTGCAAACCGTTTTCCTATGTTTGTGAGCAATAGGAAACATCGATAAACAATGTTTGCAAACAATGTTTACAAGTGTGTAATAGGCTTTAGAGATGATATTCACAGGCGTGCGCAGCGTGGATGCCGAAGTACCACCACAAAAAAAAAAGAGTGAATAAAGAACAAAATGTCTAATTATTTTTAGAGCGTACATACCGAACGGGTAGTAATACGCGTTGTTTAAAAAAGTATGATTAAAAACCGTGTATATGTATATGTATATTACAAGGGTATAATGTGTGCTTGATCCTGATAAAGCACCTCATGGATCCTATTCATCAAACAAAGGTTGGTAGGAAATACGTATTTGGAAAACATTACTGACCCGTTTGTAAAAACTGTACCCTTAAGGCACCCCGCTAGTGAGCGCGAGTTTAGTGCATTAATTTTGCAGTTTTTATAGCACAAACATTTTTTGGCCAATATAAATCAAATATTTCTTCTATAGAATCATAGAGTTTAGTTTTCTGCACATGCTAATCTCAACAGTTGTTGAATATCTGTCATGAGCATGGCAGCATTTGGTGACAAACTTTTTAAATAAAGAGAAAAGTTTGTCACCAAATGCTGCCATGCTCATGACAGATATTCAACAACTGTTGAGATTAGCATGTGCAGAAAACTAAACTCTATGATTCTATAGAAGAAATATTTGATTTATTTTGGCCAAAATATGTTTGTGCTATAAAAACTGCAAAAATACTGCCCTAAGCTCACGCTCCCTAGCACTCCACCTTAAGCCGGCGGTTGACAATATAATAATGGTGTAAAATAAAACATTATTGTTTCTTCTTTTAATTTATTGTTATTGTTTAAAAAAATAGATTCTCAGGGGAGCGGGAGGAATGAGTTGATCCTGCCCCTTTCGTCTTCCAACTGGCACTACCCCATCAGCCTTACCCTGCGCACGCGTGTGGGGATATTGGGTGTAGAAGTGACCTAGGGTGCCGTAAACTTTCTATGGGGGAGAGGAGTCAGAAATTTTCTTACGGTACGTTTTCTTGTGAAAGGGAGAAGAGGGGGAGGGGGGGTTTCAGAATCCATCTTGCGTAAGGTTTTTTATCGATGTTTATGGTAAGACAAAAGAAAAGGCAGAAAATAAACATAATAATACCTAAATATAAAATTTCACTTATATCTTATTTACTTATGATGTGTTATACCTAATTCTACTGCCATTAAAGTATTTTAAAATGTCATATGACTCGCTCTATTACCAATCCTTACGTCTAAAATTAACTAAACCATTTAAATAATATCATTTATAAAATCGTAAGAAATAACCTAAGATGGGGGTGGGGGGAAGAGGAGTTAATAATAATGATAATAATATTTAGCACCGCGTCTTAATACCCGTTCGGGTTAAACGCTTTGAGTACTAATTACGCTAATGGATTAGGAATTGGGAAGGTTGAATTAGAAGAAGTGAACCCACATTTGAGTGGAGGGAGAGTGGAAAACCATTTAGGAAAAGCCACCCCCAGTTCACCCGACCGAGATTCGAACCTCGATCTCCCCGTCCTCAGCAGTCGAGCTCAACACGACAAGCGCGTTAGCCAACTACGCCACCGAGGCGGGTGAAGAGGAGTCTATAGACAATCGTACGATCCCTTACATGAGGGGAGGAGGGGTTGAAAATCATGAGGGGAAAAAAAGCCTTACGTAATTTAAGGACGGTCCTATGACTAAACCTAAAACACTAGGTACCGATATTAGTTTTAAATGAATTCATGTTTACCTCAAAGAAATGTGACTCTGTGGGCGATATGTCTGCACCCAGTGAGGTGAGGGAGGAAGAACGGTTACTGCCGGTAAGTGTCCCAGCCTCCGCACTTCCTCCTCTTCCTTCCCGCCCTTCTTTCATCGTGTTAAGGATCTCCAATAGCTGCAAACAAACAATACATTACAATCCATCTACCTACCATCTGGAACTTAACAACAACATTTTAGTTCTCAATATAATGTTCACTCAGTTTACCTTGTAAGATGGCAGTTTTAACCTTGACTCATTTCTAGACTCAAGAAGGCTATACATGGAAAAAAATAACACCAAAATATGCAGACATTTCTAACATTGGCGTATTCTCTGGGTATGCTAGTCCTGCGCCGCATACCCATGATTATATGGACTAGTTTCTAAATTCAGTGTTGTATGTGCAAACTGTGTAAATAGTAATGTTAAAATTGTGAATAAATATACGTGTATAATGTATTATTAATTTGTAAACTAATATTTGTTCATATTTCAAGAATATTGTGTTTTAAATAATTATTCTTCCAGCTTATGAAGCCCAGGACTTGCTGCTTGAAAACAGCAGGCAAAGCTAGAGAAGTTCTAATGACCTTGATCGATGTCTATGGGGTTGCAACATTTCCCCTTTCCCTTCACCAACAAACATTGGCCAATGAACTGGGGTGTTTATAATCCAGGGTCTGCTGATTACTTATCGCAAGTAAAACAGTGTGCCAACTATTGAACAAATATTCAAGAATCAAGATCACAATGATTATTTACTAAGCTAGTATAGCTCAAGTAAAATAAAATAAAATAAATGCAAATAATATTTGTAAAATAATCGTATAAATAACAAGCTTTAAATTATGCACTAATTACATACATATTTGACTATGTTTATGCATTCTAGGCACATATATCATCATGTATTTGGCAAGGATATTTACCCACCATTTTAGAGTATTCAATGGTTAAGTGGGAGGGAGGGGTGAGGGGCTAATTTAACTATAGTAGCTACACAGTGTTTATGTTTTTAGTATGAAGTATTTATGGAGTTTTAACCTTGTTCCTTTAGATGTTGCTTATCTATACTTATAAAATAACATGTCCTGACTGACTGACTGATTCATCATCGCCGAGCGCAAACTATCAAGGCTACAAGCATGAAATTCGGACTGTATATTCATTTTGTTATGTAGGCACCCACTAAGAAAGGATTTTAGAAAATTCCACCCCAAAGGGGTCAAAATAGGGGATGGTAATATGTATGATAATATGTATGAAAGTCCGTCATTTTGAAAGTTACATAAACAAAATTTTGTATTTCGGTTATTGATGTAAAACAAATAAATACATGTTTCAGGAATTTTGGGGGTGAAAGTTTGTGTCGGACTTGCATTATTTTTGATCTGAGGTCAAGTTATGGTCATCAACGTAACGTAATATTTTAAATTAATCTGTAAATACATATGTATATTTTCGTATTTGTATATAATCAACTTCCACGCGAGCAAAGCCGCGGGCAACAGCTATCTAGTAAGTTTATAAAGTAATCCCAAAGGTTAGCAATGTAATTTCACAATTTCAAAATGATTTATCAGAAAAAGATAAAATAAAATTAATTTTTAGATGTAAATGTCTTATCAATAAACCAATGACGTCACGATAGAGTAATATCCCTAATAGGAAAAAATCTCCCCTTTGTTGATGTTATCACAGTTTATGGATCTAGGATCTAAATATCTTCTGAAGCATGATTAGGATTTAATAAAGTTTTAGGCTCTTAATTATTATTTCAACATGAGTTGGACAGTCCACCTTATTCCTCTCACCAAGTTTTGGTGGACGCTTGATCAATGTACTACTTCATTTTACTTTATTCACTATGAGTATTGCTACCTGTGAGTCCGACACCTTAGCTCAGTCAGTAGTTTGCTTAACTAAATAACTAAAAAAATAGAAACGAGGGGAGTTGGGAGGCGTAAAATTTCCAAAGATAACATAATAGTTAGAAAAAATCATAAATGTTTGAGAACCATTGTTCTAAACTAGAGGTACTCATGTTTAAATATTTCCAGGGGAACTATCTTTAGACCTTCTTGGAAGACGGCATTTAAGTGTCTTTGACCCCCGAATCCTCCCTGCAGCTTTTAGAGTACAGCATACCTATTAATTTTCTCAGAATACGCCACTGATTTCTACACTAAAAAAAAAATACCAAAAGATACATTTAACACTGTAAAATATTCAATAAGAAAATGTGCTAGCTGTGTCCATTGCTTCGTTCCCTCTTTTACTATGGAGCTTGGGAACTATAAATTACCCAACGTAAATTATACTAAATAAAAATAAACTTCGTTGTATTTTCAGATTTTACTAAAACACGTCAATATATTTTATATATTAAAATACTAATTAAAATCATCCTGATATGAGTAACTACTTAATTTGTAGTCCTCATAAAATTATTATTATTATTATTATTATTATTATTATTATTAGCACCGCGTCCTACTACCCGTTCGGGTTATACGCACTTACGCTAATGTGTAATGGTAGGGTGATTGTGAGATGAAATGGAGGACCTACAGTTTAACATGAAATCCGAACCACGGTGGAGACCTGGCATTCCTCACATTCACAAGATGTCTTGTCAGAGGTGAAGGAAGGGTTTGGAAATCAGATAAATCTGTGCCGGGACCGAGGATTGAACCCCGGCCGCCAGCATAGAAGTCTGACACTCCTCATAAAAACATCGTTAACATTATTAAGTGTGCATAGCTCATGCGACAATACACCACCACAAGAATTGTCAGTGTTTTCCACCAAGGCTTCAAGCTGGAGAGGGAGTTTCCAAGAGTGGCGGTTGGATTACAATAGTTCACTTAGTTCAGGTACCAGAAGTCCGTGAAGTTGGCCCCCCCCACTTTTAAAAATTCAAGTTTTTATGATTGCAATCGTTTGTTCTTAGTTTGTTCCGGATTGTTCCGCAAAAATTTTCGTTTGTTCCGTTTTGATAGCCCCACAAATGATATGTTTACATTGGGGGGCCAACTTCACGGTAGCCTCCCTCCCCCACTTGTAAAAATTCAAGTTTTTATGATCGCAATCGTTTGTTCTTCGTTTGTTCCGGATTGTTCCGCAAAAAGTTTCGTTTGTTCCGAATTCGTTCTTGCACAAATGGTGCATGAACTTGTGGCGCTTTGTTTACTCATGAGGGGCTAACTTCACGGTAGCGCTCCAACTTTTTAAAATTCAAGTTTTTATGACCGCAATCGTTTGTTCTTCTGCCCCCCTGCCCTCCCCCCCTCCACCCTGCAACCAACTCACCCCCTTAAACCCTTTCAATGAACAAAACTTTTCAGACAGGAAACTAGTTGACAGTATTTGAATAATGTTTACAACTAGACAATTTGCAATCACTTGAACAAAAAAAAAAAAGGACCATTGTATTTCTAAGTTTTCTTTGTAATGTGCAGCCTGGTTTGAAGGGGTTGGTTTAGGGAAAGGGGTGGGGCCGCTACCTGAACCTAGATTTGTGAAAGCCGGTTTATTGCCACTAGAAGGCAATTTTGGTTGTTCTCTAGTAAAAAAAAAATATTTAAAGTGAACTGTTTGATAAACGCTGCTCGATAGCGATATTGTTGTCACTTGGGACTTTACGTAGCGATCCCCGTGTTGTTTGAAGGACTCAATCGCTCCCAATAAGCGCAGCCATTTTAACCTGGAGGGTGTGAATCTGGTGTATAACCTGTCTGTGCTATTGACCTTTTTGATGTAAGTCACATACGCTTGGTTAAAGGAATCAACGACCTCTCTTATAAGTTAAATGAAATTATAGTGATAAAACATGTCCCCACCCAGTTACGGCCACTATCTGGTTACCTCAGGAATGCTGACAGAAGTACAGCTATTATCTTCTCCCTATGTATCACACTACTCGCTGTAGATGTTTTAAAAAACATTTTCTTGTGCTGTGACAGTAAATCGTTAACTTGAAGAAAATTGTTCCTAATTTAATCACACACTCGGTGTAAAGTGTGTGACATGCAGGGCACGTGCTCTATGACTGGGTAAAATATCTTAATCGTTTTGAGTGCACTTATCATATAAGTTATCGTCTGACTAAATTACAGGTGGCAATGCAGGACACGTGAGAAAAGGTAAGTGTTTTTGCAGTTTTTGTAGCAAAACTTTTTTTGGTCAAACAAAATAAATAAAGTATTGCTTCCGTATAAACATATAGTTTAATTTTCCTCACATGGTGATATCAACAGTTGTTGAATATCTATCAAGAGTGTCCTGGATTTGAATTACATCTTTTTCTTTTCACTTAAAAAGTTTGTAATCTAATGCTGCTATGCTCATAACATATATTCAACAACTGTTGATATCACCAAGCGAAGAAAATTAAACTCTATGTTTGTAATGAAGTAATATTCGATTTTTTGACAAAAAAAAAGTTTGTCTATAAAAGCTGCAAAAACACTGACCATTTCTCGTGCTTCCTGTATCCTTCTGGATCCTCTTCTAGAGAGATAGTTAGGAATGATTTGTTGACGAGCTTAGCGAACGTGACATGGTTAACAACTTAAAAGATTTTTACTCAAAAATTAAATTTGCCATGTACTAGCTTACGGCATATATTGTCCTTAAAATGACTTGGATATCCAAGAGACCTCCAACAAAGAAAGAGGAAATGTATCCAATATATGCATTAATCCATGCAATATACAAGAATATATGCATTTATGTACTAAAACCCTAAAAATACTCAAACTATGCTAAATATAATTTACTGAGCCAAAGTTGAGCATAGGAATTACTATGTCAACTTATATATTTATTCAAAGTACCAATAAGCTGCTCTTCTTTTTTTAAAAATTTAGGAGATAAACTTTTATATTGAGTGAGTGCTTAATGTCAGTCGACTTTACAAAAACAATAAATTAGTTATTCGAAATATAATACAAAGTAGACACCAAACCAGAAAACAAATCTTATACATTTTGTATTACATGATGCTAATCACTTAATTGATCTAGCGAAGTGAGGTTCTGTTTAAACTTGAGAATTTTGCATTTCGTCTGTCCACTCGAATCTTTGCTATGCGATAGTTGTCAAATGCAAAGATTAATTTTGAAGAAATTTGGTAGGAACATTTTTTGAATCTGGGTCAAACAACGTATATTGTTTTTAAATCTGGTTATACGTTTTAATATTGTGGTCAGGCTAAATGGTTTTCATTTAGTAACTCATCTAAAGTGATTTGAATTTATAATTATATGGAATAGATTGAGTACCTAAGGCATATTTATTTTTTAATATGTGGTATATTAAAATACTGACATCTTGATCCACTCGAGCCACGGTTATTCTCTATTAACATGATATTAATTTTAATACATAGGATAATGTGAAATCCGAAGAGAAAGGTTATTAAGGGTAGTAAGACTGTAGTAACGATAATAACATGGAGGGAGGTCTACTGTTCACAGAACTACTAGTAAGACTGTAGTAACGATAATAACATGGAGGGAGAGAGGTCTACTGTTCAAAGAACTACTAGTAAGACTGTAGTAACGATAATAACATGGAGGGAGGTCTACTGTTCAAAGAACTACTAGTAAGACTGTAGTAACGATAATAACATGGAGGGAGAGAGGTCTACTGTTCACAGAACTATTAGTAAGACTGTAGTAACGATAATAACATGGAGAGAGGTCTACTGTTCATAGAACTACTAGTAAGACTGTAGTAACGATAATAACATGGAGCGAGGTCTACTGTTCATAGAACTACTAGTAAGACTGTAGTAACGATAATTACATGGAGAGAGGTCTACTGTTCACAGAACTACTAGTAAGACTGTAGTAACGATAATAACATGGAGGGAGAGAGGTCTACTGTTCAAAGAACTACTAGTAAGACTGTAGTAACGATAATAACATGGAGGGAGGTCTACTGTTCACAGAACTACTAGTAAGACTGTAGTAACGATAATAACATGGAGGGAGGTCTACTGTTCACAGAACTATTAGTAAGACTGTAGTAACGATAATAACATGGAGAGAGGTCTACTGTTCATAGAACTACTAGTAAGACTGTAGTAACGATAATAACATGGAGCGAGGTCTACTGTTTATAGAACTACTAGTAAGACTGTAGTAACGATAATAACATGGAGGGAGGTCTACTGTTCACAGAACTACTAGTAAGACTGTAGTAACGATAATAACATGGAGGGAGGTCTACTGTTCACAGAACTATTAGTAAGACTGTAGTAACGATAATAACATGGAGAGAGGTCTACTGTTCATAGAACTACTAGTAAGACTGTAGTAACGATAATAACATGGAGCGAGGTCTACTGTTCATAGAACTACTAGTAAGACTGTAGTAACGATAATTACATGGAGAGAGGTCTACTGTTCACAGAACTACTAGTAAGACTGTAGTAACGATAATAACATGGAGGGAGAGAGGTCTACTGTTCAAAGAACTACTAGTAAGACTGTAGTAACGATAATAACATGGAGGGAGGTCTACTGTTCACAGAACTACTAGTAAGACTGTAGTAACGATAATAACATGGAGGGAGGTCTACTGTTCACAGAACTATTAGTAAGACTGTAGTAACGATAATAACATGGAGAGAGGTCTACTGTTCATAAACTACTAGTAAGACTGTAGTAACGATAATAACATGGAGCGAGGTCTACTGTTTATAGAACTACTAGTAAGACTGTAGTAACGATAATAACATGGAGAGAGGTCTACTGTTCACAGAACTACTAGTAAGACTGTAGTAACGATAATAACATGGAGGGAGAGAGGTCTACTGTTCAAAGAACTACTAGTAAGACTGTAGTAACGATAATAACATGGAGGGAGGTCTACTGTTCACAGAACTATTAGTAAGACTGTAGTAACGATAATAACATGGAGAGAGGTCTACTGTTCATAGAACTACTAGTAAGACTGTAGTAACGATAATAACATGGAGCGAGGTCTACTGTTTATAGAACTACTAGTAAGACTGTAGTAACGATAATAACATGGAGAGAGGTCTACTGTTCACAGAACTACTAGTAAGACTGTAGTAACGATAATAACATGGAGGGAGAGAGGTCTACTGTTCAAAGAACTACTAGTAAGACTGTAGTAACGATAATAACATGGAGGGAGAGAGGTCTACTGTTCACAGAACTACTAGTAAGACGGTAGTAACGATAATAACATGGAGGGAGAGAGGTCTACTGTTCAAAGAACTACTAGTAAGACTGTAGTAATGATAATAACATGGAGGGAGGTCTACTGTTCAAAGAACTACTAGTAAGACTGTAGTAACGATAATAACATGGAGGGAGGTCTACTGTTCACAGAACTACTAGTAAGACTGTAGTAACGAAAATAACATGGCGGGAGAGAGGTTTTCTGTTTACATAACTACTAGTAGGCCTAAGACTGTATTTAGATTGAACCCATGCATAGCTCGAGGGTCAGAGCTGAGAGATCAAAAAACTAAAACAACCTCGTCAGTTACTGAACCATAGTCTCCAGGGGCACAATCAAGAGTTCACACAAATAAAGACATGACCCTAATGTAATGTTACTATGACATTGATAAATATGCATTAACTATGTAAATTATACCTTAATTTTGATATTACTTCCGTTATGAAAGACCTTATTTCGTATCAGAATCCTAATGTACAGTAGTATTCTTATAGGATTAAATACCTTATATAACGGTAGTATTGAAGTTAGTTCTGGAACATCTTTTATCTTACAAAAATATTAATGTACAGTAGGATTCTGATACAAAATAAGGCCTTCAAGAACGGGTTTCCTATTAAAATCAGGGTTTACTAATTAAACGTCCAACGTGACTAGAATCTTCCCTTCATGTTGAAGTTGGCAACACCTGTTCCCAGAATGGCCAGGAAACGGGAGACGATCAACATCATCATCATCATCATTCTTATTGTTAAACGGACGGGCTCAACACCTCAACTCCCTCGAGCGTGTCCAAGGTCTGGGATATGTTCCCACAAATTTAAGAGGGACTTCGTGAAGAGTTTGTAAGGCACGCACATATATCGAAGGACATACACACACAAAAGAACCCTATCATTGGGGGTTCCCATGTGTATGAGGGGGGAAATGCTAACAAGATAGTCCACTGTTTGGTAATATTGAAGCTATGACTCGAGTATCAAATAGGTTTAAAACAAACCCAATATAATCTTACGTTGGTGACGTTTGGATAAAACCGATCAGCAAAACAAAACAAAAAAAATTGTGTGCTGTGCACGAACACTTACGAAACTTTACCAAAGTAATGATGATGTTCACAAAGACTACAACAAAATTATAAGGAACCTTTCATCTATCCTGTAGAGTATCAAGCCTACCTTTGCATTATTCCCCTTCGATATGGTCATAGTGTATGTTGTTATATTATTATTATTATTATTATTATTATTATTATTAGCACCGCGTCTTACTACCCATTCGGGTTATACGCACTTACGCTAATGTGTAATGGTAGGGTGATTGTGAGATGAAATGAAGGACCTACAGTTTAACGTGGAATCCGAACCACGGTGGAGGCCTGGCATTCCCCACATTCACAAGATGTCTTGTCAGAGGTGAAGGAAGTGTTTGGTAAATCAGACAAATCTGTGCCGGTACCGAGGATTGAACCCCGGCCACCAGCACAGAAGTCCAACACCTTACCCGTAGACCACCAGGTCACCCATAGTGTATGTTAAGAGCGTGTATCACATGCCAATCAACTCTGTGATAGAGTCGACTAGAAATAGTAAATTTACACTAACACTATTGCACGTGGATCATTTCTGGTTAAACTTTGATTTAGATAAATAGTTGATAGAAGTTCCTAATACTGAAGATTGTTGATTGATTGATTATTAGCACCGCGTCTTACTACCCATCCGGGTTATACGCACTTACGCTAATGTGTAATGGTAGGGTGATTGTGAGATGAAATGAAGGACCTACAGTTTAACGTGGAATCCGAACCACGGCGGAGACCTGGCATTCCCCACATTCACAAGAAGTCTTGTCAGAGGTGAAGGAAGGGTTTGGTAATCAGATAAATCTTTGCCGGGACCGAGGATTGAACCCCGGCCGCCAGCATAGAAGTCTGACACCTTACCCCTAGACCACCAGGTCACCCTCTGAAGATTGTTGAGGTATTAAATAATATTTTGATAAACCCTCCATTTAAAAAGACGTTTTTTACCATTTTAGAATGACTCCACGGATAAGCATTGTGCACAAATCTTCATTCTGTCATAAGATGTTGTGCACAAATCTTCATTCTGTCTAAGATGAACATACTGTAGTTATTAACAAGAAACTTTGTCGCTTTGTCTCCCATCGTCACCGCGGAAAATGTCGAGTAATCATTCAATACGAATGCACTGCACACATTTCTGATATATCGTAGGTCTTTTCTTTTCCCTTTTACTCCCAGACCTCACGCGTACGTACAAACACACAAACGCAGATGTGATCCGACAGTTGAGTTGGGCCTGCTATGGTGAACGCTACCTGAAGAGTAAACAAAGTGTACATGATGGATGTGCACATGCACTACAGCAACTGCACTAAGTACACTATGTTCATCCTGAAAGGTAGCTTTATTACCTTTAAAGACTAAACTATGGCCCTATCTTATAAGCTGCACCATTCGGGAATACATCATGGTTAGTTTGTAACCTTCAAGGGTAAATGGAGTATACATGATACATGAATGGACTAGGGGGAATTTGGGTGTGCAAGAACACCCCAAAAATGAACACGGTGGAAGTTGTATATTCCAACAAATGGACCAAGTGAAGAATGTGTGTGCATGCATCATAAAGTGAATTTACATAGTGTAGTGCGTGTAACCCGAACGGGTAGTAACACGCGGTGTTAATAATAATAATAATAATAATAATAATAATAATAATAATAATAATAATAATACATGGTCGAGGTTGGGTGTGCAATTATATCTCAGTGAATTGACTAGGTGTGCATGGACCATCAATTGAATAGTCACGGCAGAAGTGGGGTGTACAATGATATCCCAGTTAATTGAATAGGTGTGCATGGACCATCAATTGAATAGTCACGGCAGAAGTGGGGTGTGCAATGATATCCCAGTTAATTGACTAGGTGTGCATGGACCATCAATTGAATAGTCACGGCAGAAGTGGGGTGTGCAATGATATCCCAGTTAATTTGACTATGTGGAGGATAGGCTATCGAGCGAATAAACATGTCAGAAGTTGGGTGTGCAAGAACACTTCACCGTATTGGCTTGATAGAGTTGAGTATGCAAGGTTTGGCTGTGTTAGCGAGACATATATTTTAAACGGGTGAGTACAAAGAGTTGTTGTCTTTAACGAACTGCCCGTCAAAACTCGTAATTCTTAATCCAGCCATTCCTAGCCACTATACCAAGGATTATCCTCAAAACGAAAACATCCCTCGAGTCCTTGATCAGTTGGAAAACAAGTGCTAAAATTAGTTGGGGGCCGCACGACGGATGAGTCATGGAAAAGTGCCAAGAAGCGTGGTTCGACCCAATTGTCAAGGTTTGTTTAGCCAGAGCTTCCATAATCACCCTCCTTATCCTGTTTCTCTGAGGAGACAGTTTAAGTTAATTTAGAAATATCTGCTGCAGAATACAGACGTGATAGCCTCCCCCTTCCCAAAGCAACCCTCTCCAGCCTAGTTTCAATCTCACCAGGAATGTATATTTTACAAACAAACAAGCAAAGAGAATACAAAGTGCATTGTCTATATTATCTTCTCATTCAGACAAATGTGTGAAAAAAATATGTACCTATGAGTATTTATCCAGCTATAAAATATCGAGAGTATTAAGAAATATAATTACTCAACATAAATTACTCAAAAATGACGGAAGCCAAGAAAATATTACCTAAAAATCCAAATTGATAAAAAAAATGTATCAAAGAATGACTTATAAAAATCGTTTCCACACTTTGGTGGTCATGAATAAAAATGTATGTTCACATGAGCATTGTCTATGATGCACAAATTAAAAAAAAAAAAAAAGAAGACATGTCATCCAAATCTGGGCTGTGTTAATAACCATTTAGGCTATCTACAACTAACACTAACTTGACAAAGGACAAATACTATGAGGGGTGAATGTATGAACATGAATGGGGAGGAACATGCTTTGGTGGCCAAATGGTCTACTCTATGGTTAGACTAGACTGCCGAAGGTGGTAAGATCGAGGATCGATACTGGTCGGGTGCAATGAGGGTGGTTTTCCCTAAATGGTTCTCAACTCTTCCTCTATGTAAATGTGGGTACACCACTTCCACCAAATTAAGCTTTCCTAATCCCTAACACATTAGTGTTATTAGTACATAAGTGTATAACCCAAACGGGTAGTAAGACACGGTGCTAAAAAAAACGGATTCCCTGTTAACGCCAACAGCTGTGTAAACAGAAGTAAATAGAACAAATATTATTTTTTCCAGCACCGCTTCTTACTTACTACCTGTTCAGATTAAACACACTTATGAAAATTACTCTAATGGAATTAGGGATAAAGAAGGAAACATTTTAGAGATAATCTACCCGCATTTGCGTGGAAGGATAGTGGAAAACCATTTTAGAAAAAAACTACCTTCAATAGACCCAGCCGGGATTCAAACCCCAATCTCCCCGTCATCAGCAAAATGTTTTGATGAAACTTTCAACCAGGTGCAACATCCCTGCCCGCTTCAGTGGTCGCATGGTCTAAGGTGTCACGTTCGAAATAGATTGAAGTGTCGATGACGGAGATCGTGAGTCCAATCCCAGTCGGGTGGAATGAGGGTAGTTTTTACTTAGATGATTTCCTCCCACTCTCCCTCCTCGCAAACGTGGGTTCATTTCCTCTAAAATTCAACAATCCTGGTTGTGACTAGTTTAAATTATAATATTGCCTAGTGGATGGATAGCATTGGTCCAATCTGGCATTTATTTCCCATGCTATTGTTATATCCACTTGGTCAGATTCTCAAATAAATGCAAAGATTAATATTTAAAAAGTTAACTTTTATAAAACTCACACATTTTTTGTAATAAGTCAAGGGTTGGAAATATTAAACTATTATTATTATTACATCCGCTCAAATTCTAACAAAAAGTATATACAATCGGGGTGATATTCAGATTATTATGATAAACAAGGACTGAAATGCACCATTCCCATATGTCCAATTAACTACCCCCCAGTGGCAGATCCAGGGAAGGGCGATGTGGGTGATCGCTCCCCCCCCCCCCCTTCCATGGAAAATAACTCAAAACATTGAAACCGATACCTTAATGTTGCAAATAATTGCCAACGCCTCTCTCGCCCTATCTCCTACATAACTTTCCTAATCAATAACTCTTTCAAATTAGCTCTAATGTGCAGAAAAGCAATTTGCTTGAAACTAAAACTCTTCAATAGTTAGATTCTTGAGTTTAGTAGGAAAGCCAGTTATTTATAGTAAAATGCATATTCTTTCTATTAATATTAAAACATTTTAAGCCAATGTAAATATTTATAACTTTTATTGTGACAGTGATTCTATTTTATGTTTGGTATTATAATTACAAATTTGATAACCAAAATTATTGTGTTTTTTATTATAGCCCTACGTCCTCTTTTTTAGGCCTAATCATTAATAATATTTTATAAATTAGCAATAGTGTTATTATTAATCTTAAAAATATTATAAATAAATATCTTTATTGATTAAAATTTTTTGCGTACAAACCAAACGGATAGTAAGATGCGGTTCAAAAAAAAATCAAATTATTAAATTTATATTTTAAGGAGCCTTATGAAAACCAATCTCCCCCCCCCCCCTACAATAGGCACTGGATCCGCCCTTGCTACCACCCTAACTCAAGAAATATTCCCCAAATACGTTTATCGAAAAATAAAATTAAAGACTGGATACTTTAAGAAATGCTACAACAAAATATGTATACACTTTAATAGAAAAAATTATGTGTAAAAGGTTGTTGTCTTAATTTTTTAATATTTATCTGCAAGACCTTAAGATGTACCTTTATAACTCCGGTGTTGTAATGTATAATCTTCCATGACATTTGATTTACATTCTAAATGAAAATGAACTACATTGAATCATTATAATTATTATATTAGAGTAAAATAAATTATAAATTTACTGATTTCATGAAAATGGAAGAATCAATTACCATAAATAGAGAATACCAAAGTAGTGACATGCTCCGTCATATATACGCGTACAATGACTTGTGTTTGCTCAACAAGGTAACTGATTTAACAATATTTTAAATAGATACTAACAAATATAGAGAGTAGAACAAAAACATATAAAAATTGATCTTATATTGTTAGATAAGTAAGAATGTTTCATTTACAGAATTTTTTAAAAAATATATAAAGCTATCACTTCATATTAATCATGTTCATAATTTGACCACAATTGATTAATTTTCATCAAGCGCACGCAAGTTATAATTCGGTAGAGAATGGGATATGAAATAAACTAAAACTTAAATGTATTTGACAAGAAAATGCATTAGTGTGGTCAAAAATTAACATGTTTAATTGGCCTATTGGCTCGAACGTTTCGAGATTCGTAAAAATATCAAAAAAGTATTGTGAATACAATATGAAGGCCTTTTACTTGAAATAATATTTTTAAGCAATCAGTATAAAATAAACATATACGTGTGTAGTTGGGAGAGTTACAAACTTACAATAAAAGTTACACTTTATGTTTATGACGTAATAAAATAACAAACAAATTACCCATCTGCCAGTGACACCAAGCCTTAAACCACTTTTAAAATTCAATTTTAAGTATTTTCCATTTAAAAGCGTACATTTTTAAAGATTCTAGAATTCTAATTTGGATTGAAGATTTCAAAGGATAATTAAGATTTATAACCGAAATTTGGTTTCGAGAAACATAGTATTCGACCCATTGCTAATAAAGATACTTAGCAAGAAAAAGGACTGCTAATTAACTACGAATAACTCGTATGGTTCCTCGGGGCTTGTACATGAAGTATCTGTGAATGGTCGGTCATCTTGTCGGGTTGAACTTAGTCTTATGCTAACTACTTACCGATGGAGATTTCCTTAGTGTGGACGCATCGCTGATACTCGCATGATAAGGACTGGAGCCAGTGATGGGAACAGTTATCATGATTACCAAGTCGGAAAGAAACAATCTAGAAATAGCCTTCTTGTCACAAAACTATAACTTTATAGGGGCACGTCAGAGCATGTCAACTTAAATCATATTCACAGCACTTAACGTATCGGATGTACTAACTTCACAATAAAGTATATGATCGATTTTACGATAGAAAAAGAACGTCTCAAAGATACAGGACAATGTATTTTTTTTTTCGCAAAAAAACACAGGACAAACCCTCACTTATTTGTTATTGTTTCCCCAGAGTTTCTAGTGAAAATAAGTCAGATGATTCAAAGAAAGAGGGATATGTTTTGCAGCCGACACAATAGGCAGGCATTGAAACAAAGAACTGAAGGAAATAACGGGTGCGTCAACGTTTTGTACGTGGTGGTTCTGGCAGAGAGCGATGGCCATGCGAGGCCGTTGTGACGAGAACCTCTAAATATATCCTCCATATCCACTCGTGGAGTTTACTTTTTATCTCAACTCGGCCAGAGAAAGAAAGACTGCAACGAGATGGCATAGATTCATGTGTGAATTGACAAGGACTTTTTGAAAGAATAACTAGGGAAGGAATCCATAAATGTAATATAATCAAGTTCACAAAAGTTTTTCAGATGGAGCCGATAAGAAAATATCGAGTTAAATAGGAAAATATATCAGATGTAAATAATAAGACCATATTATAAGTAGTCGATAAACAAAGCCAATATTAACTCGACAAAAACACCTGAGATGAAATCGGCAAGGATCCCTCAAATGGACTCAACACTTACACCTTACATGCCATTGATAAGAATCCGTCAAATGAAATATACCAGAACTCATAATCAAGAATCAACAAGGACTCCTCAAATTTAAGAGACAGTCATCTCAAATGGAATCAACCAGGATTGCTTAAGTGGAATCAAAAAGATATTTTCGTAAGGAACTGACAAAGACTTCTCAAATGGAATCAACAAGGATAGTAAACCACATGGGAAATCCTTGAGGACTTCTTAAATGAAATGTATAGATTCTCAGATGAAGTACTCAAGGAAACCATAAATGAGATTTAAAATGATTTCGCATATGAAATTTCTACAGAATACTAAATTAAAAATATGCAATTAAATAATGAAATCCACAAGGATTAATTTAGTTTAACCTACGAGGACAACCCCCACGGATAAAACAAACAAGGTATGGTGTGGTTTAATTCACAAGCAGCCCTTAGAAAAGTTAAATTACCAAAACAAAAGTCAAGGGCTTTGTGCAAGAACCAACTATGTGCCAAACATTAAACTTTTCAGGGTAAAAAATTGTTTTTTTTTTAGAAAAATGCATAAGAACTAGACTAATCTCAGTATGTATCCAAGAACGAGGCTAAACCAAAGAAAGAGTGGCAGAGTCGGAGTCAAAGGTGAGTTGACTTCCTATCTACTTTGTTACAAATTAGCACACCTTCTACTCCGGTCACACTTCTGTTTCACTCACACTCGTTATTACATACCAAGCTGAGTGTCTGTAGGCTACTATACTGAAGACAAGGGAGGGGTAGGGAGGTGACTGACTCTACTGTTGAGTGCACATAGCACGAAGCTGTATCGAGGGCTGCAGCAAAGGAGTTGGAAGGTGTCCATCCTTGGCCAGATCATCTGGTCAGGAGCCACAAATAGTGTGTCCACGTGCTCCCGGCATGGAGCAGACTGCTTGGCAACATGCAGGGGTCACCCTCAATTTGCCACCTCCACAAACAATACACAGGATGAGTATCCGGGGTTCATACTCATCCGAAACTTGCAATTTTATTTAAATCTTGATTTATAGAATGTAGTATTGGAACATTTTGAAACTTCTTTTTTAAATTGTATTTTCATTTAAAGGGTATGATCTAACTCTAAAATATTTGTTTTTTCACCGCGTTTTGCAACCCCTTCTGGTTATACTTATATAATATACTAATTACACTATGGTATTAGGAATAAGAAAAGTGGATTTTATGGGTAGTGTACCTGCATTTGCGTTGAGAGTAGTAAAACATTTAGGAACAAGTACCCTTAGTACACCCAAATGTGATTCGAACCACAAACTCCCCGTCATCAGCCGTCCTTTTTACCGTGAGAATGACGCCTTAGACCATTCGACCACCGAAGCGGGCAAGCAAGCATTGATTACGCTAATTGAATAAGGATGAGAAAGTTAGAATTTTAAGAAGAAACATTACCGTATTTGAGAGTATGATTATTATTATTATTAGCACCGCGTCTTACTACCCGTTTGGGTTATACGCACTTACGCTAATGTGTAATGGTAGGGTGATTGTAAGATGAAATGAAGGACCTACAGTTTAACGTGGAATCCGAACCACGGTGGAGACCTGGCATTCCTCACATTCACAAGATGTCTTGTCAGAGGTGAAGGAAGGGTTTGGTAATCAGATAAATCTTTGCCGGGACCGAGGATTGAACCCCGGCCGCCAGCATATAAGTCTGACACCTTACCCCTAGACCACCATGTCACCGTTTGTATAAAATTTGTTGTTACCGCGTCCCATTAACCGTTCGGATTATACGCATTATACGCAAATATTAATATATATTTAATATAATGGCCCTTTCAGTGGATTTATAATATCAATACCTATACAATATTGCTAATAACATAACAAAATAATATCAATATTGACCGCAAAAAAAAGTGTATTTTCTTTTGGATTCTTCCTACTAGAATCCTGCTATAGTCAAAATGTGTTGTTTATTTTAAATATATATATATACTAATTGTGTCTCTCTAAAATGTTACCCACTCTCCCTCCACGCTAATGTGGGTACATTTCCTATCAAAGTATATATTCTTGGGCTCAGAAACACCCCCTCTACCCCCCCGCCAATATTTGTAATTCAAGGGAAAGTCCCCTAAAAAATAAAATAAAACTGACATCTGTTTAAATATTTTACTTGCAAGATTAGAATTATATCACACATGAATGTATGCCCTAAATAGATCGACCTTGCTTCTTGATGCTGACACTAGCGCTGCAAGCGCAAGCTCATCTCACACGGTGAGAAATTGTTTTAGTCTTCTACGCCACCTTAAAGTATACTTGAGAAACAGTATTTATCTCAAATATGATTAATCACGTGGCTGTGTCACACACATAAATATGTTTATGACAAGATCAGAATTTATTATATTATTTAAACACGTTTATGTGCAGTTAATAAAAGAAGAAAGCAGGTTTTTGGTTAAGTCAATGTCCACTTAAACAAAATGTAAATTATTTAAAACATAATGAATAAAACTCTTGTAAATATACCTGTAGATTTACTTTTTGCTTAATATTTATCATATTTTAAAGAAAATAGTTGGATCCTGGGAAGCAATTAAAATATTGAATTAACATTCATGTTCAGCCGAAACAATATTTAGAATAGGAAGCTTAGTATTTAATGGGTTGGTAATATTGGATTAGGCTCAGTTTATTTTACATAATTAGTGAGGAGCAAATGAATAGTAGTGTGCGTGTGTGTGTTTCCCCCCCCCCCTCAAAGTTGTAAAGTCAGGCACACCCATGGATTAGATCATTCCTATCCCATTAACGTAATTAAAACGCGTATAGCCAGGATGGCAGTAAAACAAGGTATTAAAAATACGTTTAATCAATAGGTTCAACACAAAGATAATTAACAACTTCATATATAAGGGGAGAGTTGAGACGGTATCTCAGAAGAAATGCACCAGAAATATTATGAAGAAAAAGGATGGAAAAAATAGTAATGGAAAAGAGTGCCCTTAGGTCACCCGGCCTTCATTTGCGCCTCAACCGTCTCGTCAAGTGTGAAGAGAGTCTAACGTCTTGAGCCGCTCGACCATTGCCGCAGGTACAGTAGCCCCATGGCTTCTTTGGTGCTGACTGACAGCTCACAGCTTTAAAAAGTTACCAGACCAAATTACGTATCCCTAAGCTGAACCAGATGATCTGCAAAAACATGTATTTAGCATATGTCACTTTAGACAGTCCAAATTGAGATATATATACCTAAATTTTGACTGTCAGAAATCAGCTGTAAGCTGTCAGTCAGCACCAAAGAAGCCATGGGGCTACTGTAGTACTCCTAGTGAAGAAAACTCTACATACGATGTTCTGGCTAGCAGCAAACACTTCATTACTGCAGATATATTTATTTTGCACCTATATTTTCTATTAAGTTTGCATTTTGATTCTGATCATAATGTTCAACATTTGATTAGAATTGACTCTGAAAGATTAAAACCGTGTTTAGGCGAAACTCCATGTTCAACATTCTAACTATGTTTTAAGTGCAGATCAATATTCACTGGAACATTAAAACTGTGTTTGGATGGAGATATATATACTCCATTCACGGTAGGAATTACTCTCTGAAAGGTCTTTTTTCCTACCAATATCCTATATAATATATTTCTGGTAGGGAAAAAGGCTTTTCAGAAAACAATTCAAACGCTGAACAGACTTTACGTTCCCTTGAAAATTATAACTGTTTTATATTCATATCTACTGTTTGTTAAATGGAACATTAGAACTGTGTTTAAGGCCGCATTACACGTAACATGTTGCAGCGCTACTTTCTGACGTCGTTTTACAGCGCTGCAAGATGACCATGTAATATACCTAAATGATCGGTGCACGTATCAGAAAGCTGGCAACGCAAATATCAAACGAGTTTGATATTTTATGATCGGACGACTGTTTTCTGCGCCGTGTAATCGCTTTATGCGCTTCCAAATTGTCAAATGTTATACTGCGCATGCGTGCGCTGTGTCAAGATAAGGTAGTACCAGATCAGAGGATCACTATTTTCTCATAACGGTATATTGCTTGGTAGAATATAGACTAAAGATGCTTGTAGGTTTCTTTATTCATACGTAGGTAATTTCGGAAGTCATAAATATCTAATTCAGATAAAAAATATCACAGTATGTGACACAATGTTCCGTTTTATCACTAAATTTCTACTCCACGCACGTTTCTTTCTGCGTTTTACAACACTACGAGATTTCAAACTTTGGTGGTACCCGTACAATATAACCAGCTCATCATCCTCTTGTTATTGAGGGGGCATCTTAGCACAAACTGAACCAGTAAAATCAAGCGCGTACGATAAAATAACTCCCTCTCCACCAAGCGGCAAGATGATCATTCGTCAGAATGCAGCTTGTGTGTAATAGGTAACCCAGATTTGTCCGCTCGCAGTGCTGCAAAACGATGTCAGAAAGCAGCGCTGTAACTTGCTGCGTGTAATGCGGCCTTAATACAAATATATACGTTCACTAGAACATTATAATTATGTTTAAGTACAGATCTATCTTCACAGGAACATGATAACTGTGTTTAGACGAATATCTACGTTCTTAGGAAAATTTTAAGTGTTTTTAAATGCAGAAATCTATATATTCACTGAAACAATATAATTGTTATTAGAAGGAAATCTTTGTCTGATGGAATAGTATAACTTTATTTAGACGAAGATCTAATTTCGTTTTAACGTTAGAACTATATTAAGACTGATATCTAAGCTCGCTGGAACATTAGAGCCGTGTTTAGGCGGAGATCTATGTTCGTTGGAGTTAGTTTTCCTAAATGGTTTTCCGCTAGACTTCCACACAAACGTGTGAACATTTATTCTAAACTCTACCGTCCTCATACTTACACAATGTACGTAATTAAATGTGGTCATCTCGGACGGGCAGTAGGCTGCGATACAAAAGAAAAAGGAAGTGCTGGGGAAACTGTCATTTTCGATTGTGGCTATACTGGGTGTCGAGGGGAATTATAGTTAGTCCACAACAGAAACAACTCGTATGCACATACCCTGATACCAGTGTCATCATTTCATTCTAGTAGCTCGGGTGTGCTCATCACATTCTAGTCGTTTGTGTGCACAATATGTATAGATACCTTGGGTGTGCACAATATGTAGAGATACCTCGAGTGTGTTAGTGTGTGCACATATCATCCTGGAAGTTAGGGTGCAAAAAATATGTATCGGTACTTTGGTGTGCATTATATATCCTATTAGTTAAAAATTACACATCCCATCGATGTAGTTTGGGCATGCACAATAGTTAGGCCTATATATACCTCGAGTGTGCACATCATATTCTATTGGTTAGGAATTACACATCACATCTTCGTAGTAAGTGTAAAACATATGTATCGATACCTTGGGTGTGCACACCATATCCTATTAGTTCGAGTGAGCACATCACCTCCTGGTAGTTTGTGTGCACAATGTGCATCTGTACGTTGGGAGAGCACACCATATCCTATTTTTCGGGTGTGCACATCACATATTGGTAGTAAGTATGCATCGTATGTGTCGATACCTTGGGTGTGCACACCATACTCTATTAGTTTGGGTGAAAAGATCACATCTTGGTTGTCCATGTGCACAATTATGTATCGATACCTTGGGAGAAAACACCATATCCTGCACGTCCAATCCTGGTATTTTGGGTGTGCGCATAAACTCCTGGTAGTGTAGGTGTGTGCAAGATGTATCAGGCTCTTGGGTATATGTATCATATCCTTGTAGGGTTGGACGTGCACCGTTCTTTAGACTGGATAGGCATTTTATCGCTTGGAATTCATATTTTATTTCATACACTTCCAATTATTTTTAAATTTGTTATCCTGAATCCTGGGCCCGGGACCCTTGAACCATGATACCATTAGCTTTCCCCCCCACCCCACTCCCCCACATCCCCTCCTCCTCGTGGTGGGCCTGCGCTAGTGTGCTAGGGATAAGTAAGTTTGAATTTATAGGAAGTGTACTTACAGTTTCGTTGAGAGAGAGTGGAAAACCATTTAGGAAAAAAACAGTAGAACCTACTGTGATTTTTATTACTACACACTCAATAATACCGAGAATTATTATTATATTTATTAAGTTTCAAAAGTTCGTATAGCTATATAATTAAAACAAATTTCATCCATATTAAACAGGAACGAAATAAAAAAAAAGCAAACACGGTATTGTGAAATGTAGTTCTATTAGATTCCTGCACGTTTAAATAACCATAACGTTCCTTCTTTCTTCATCATGTAAGAATACAAGTAAAAAGGATTAGCTAGTAATAATTAAATCTGGCTCCAAATTTCCTTTTTGGGCCTATACAAATATTTGTTGAATCAAAGTGATTTTTGGATATTATTACAATTATTCAAATTAAAACTGACAATACATTCTCGATTAAGTTTTTTTTTTACGCTTTTCAATTTTAATCTTTTTTTTTTTCATTTATTTAAAGTATTTAACCTGCACTTTCTGAACCGACTGAATATATCTGCACACAACTTATAAACTAACTTAAACCTATAACAGACACAACATCCAGTCCCCGGCTGTTAATTCATCACTGTGAAAGGGAAGCCCGAATCCCACTAAAGATAAATTATTCGGACATGCCGGGAATCTAACCTGGGACCCTTAGCTCAGTAGATAGATACACTACCACCTGAGCTAAGATGTCAGATTAATTTTTAATTAGTTTTCTAAATGTGTGTACTGTTAATGTATTGTCATTTTGATCTGCTACTGTAATGTTATGGTTGAAATAGCTGGTCCAACTCTTTGTATAGAATTCTGCACCGAATTTACCATGGAGTATTGCAGGACTTAACCAAAATTGCTTATTTCCATTGGATTCAGGAAATTAACTGATATTGGCGAACTATCTTAGAATTCAGTGTTACCCCTGTAAACATTTAAAAACAAAATGTTTTCTTAAAAAGCGTGACATTCAAATATAGTGAAAACGTACTCTGGTTTCACTCTTTTCAATCTTAAAATGAAGCGTATAAAGTCAAAGCGTTTCCCCAAACGAGGTTTGATACAAACAAACAAAACATTTGGCGACTCTGAACTGCGCACGCGTGACATTTAACAAAATAGCGAGAAAAATGAGATTTGTTTCCACTTAAATGGTTCGGCCACACAGAATGCGGGCTAACGCAGCGGGCAAGACGTTGCCGGAAACCGCAGCAGCCTGCGATCAGGAGACGTCACACGCAGTGGCGGCTCGTAGCTAAAATTAGTGGGGGTGCTGCTCTAGAAAAAAATTTAGCCTTTGTTTTAAAATTGTGTAGAAGTAAAAAAACGTATAAAAATAAAATTTATTCGGGAACTTGATAAAATCTTTTAAAAATTTTTTTTTTACTTACTTTAACTTAAATTGTTACAGTTCAAGCTTGAGCTATTCATTTAAAAATGAAATCCATTATTCTTGTTTTAATTTGCACAAAAAGTTAAATAATGTTCTCCTTGATCTCTGGATGACAGTTGAGAAAATTATTCTCTATTGACAGTACTGCAAGCGCATTTAGTCTTACTGTTAAATAAAAGAACCGAAAAAAAAATGACTCAAATAGAATAGCTGGAAGCAGAGAAATAATATAATTCTACACTTTATCACATTCAAGAATATGGTACACGGTTTTTTTTTTTAGCACAAAACACGCTGAGTATAAAATAACTTCCTTTCACCATCACGCCAGAGCCGGCACTGCAAGAGCAACAGTGCTCTCTCTACCTGGCAGTCACGCCCTCCTATCCACCCCCCTCCTATTTGCACATGCACACAACAGTCACACACCACGTCGCTTGCACTGTGAAGCGCACAGTTCCATACAAAGATTTTTGTATCTATTTCATAAACTGGGGATGACTACTGAAGTACTGACATTAAGCTTAAGGAATATATATTGTACTACAAAAATAAAGAAATAATTAAAGAAAAAAGGACTCATTATATTAAATGTTATCGATAATATCAAGTGGAAATAGGGGGTGCTGCAGTCCTCAGTAACTATACACGAGCCGCTACAGGTCACACACAAAGTGGTACACTAGTGCGGGCGGCGCAAAAGCTTAGTATGACCCGTGCCTATTCTATGTAACTTTTCTGTCTCCATGTTCCTTACTAGAGCGCTAAACGCAGCGGGCAACAGACTAGAAATACAAACTAAAACTAGCCCGCTGCGGTAGGACGGCGCATGCGTGACAGGGATGATGCAATATAGTGTATTACAGATCAGTGTCCTTCCCGCCGCGTGCTGGGATCGCAGGACGCTGCGATATCCCGCATTCTGTGTGGTTGAGCCTTCAGAGTGGGGTTGTATCGTGCGGCTACAGGTGTTGACCGATTCACCGAGCACTGTAAATCCATTTCCTCCACTTCTGCATCAATATGTGTCTACATTAAGCGGTAGTTTTCAATCCATTTCCACCTAATAGCTGTTAATTAACCTCTATTTTAATTTCTCTGTTAGCCACTTAGGTGACCGCATGGTATAAGGCGTCAATCTCGCAAAAGACTGGACTGCCGATGACAGGGAGATCGAGATTCAATTCCCAGAGGATGTACTGAGGTTAATTTCCAAAACAGTTTTCCGCTCTCCCTCCACGCAAATGCGAGGACACACCCCTTACTTCAACCCTCATCCCTAACTTATTACCGTAATTGGTGCATATGCGTATAACCTGAACAGGTAGTAATACACGGTGTACGAAAAAAAATTTGTCATGTTTGTATTCCTTGTTTGATAAACAATTACCACTTTTTATTATGTTTTGGTTTTAATGATGAAACCTTTTCACTTTTTGGATCTACAAAGGTAAAAATGCAGTCTTTTTAAATTAAAAAAATTGGACGGCTAAGTTACATTTTACACCGTCTCACCCGCTTGATTTATGAGCATATAAATTAATTATGCTAATGTAGTAAGGGTGAGAAGGGTATAACTTATAATAGATGTAGACGAATTTGCGTTGAGGTGGAATGGAAAGCCAGCGTATACCAGGCGGGGATTCAAACGTCGACCAAGGCCTACTCGTCACCGGTAATATAATTTACTCTAGTGCTTCCCAAACATGTTATAACTACAAAACAATTTTTAAAACGACAAACTTTCACGACCCACGTAGCTTTAATGAACATGAGGATAAAGAGGGATAAATTTAAATATATCTTTTCGGGTGCGAGTCTCAACGTAGTTAGTCAAGATGACGCAGGTCCTAAGCCTAGTATAAACTATTATACGCTAGACCAGCGATTATTAACCTGGGGGCCGCAAAAGGTTTTTTGGGGTGCCTCTAAAAATAATTTAAAATGTTATTTGCTTATTACTGAAGTCAACTATCCTAAATTTCACGTTTTGGAAGAAAGAATTTGATGATTGTAAGCATATAATTGCAGTAGATTTGATTTTCTAGGGTAATGGAGTGGAGGGGAAGCGCGGATAATAGAAATCACGGATAGTACAAATAATCTCCATCTGTGTACCATTACCATTCAAAATTTACTGATCTTTATTTGTACTTATTTATGTGAAAAGGGATTTTCCACGGTTGTAAATATTAAAAGAAGCAGCGAAATCGACTCCGAATCGAATCTTGCATGCGAGTAGCATTAAGTAATACAATTGAAACAATACTAGACGAATTAGTGGAAAGTGTTCAACAGCAGAGGTCACATTTAGGTAAGCTAATTCTGTTTTTTTTTTATTTGTTATAATTAATAAATGAAGCCACTATTTTAGTATAAATCTTAATGATAAATGTGTGAGTAAAAACTAGGGGGCTGCGAGAATATTTTTTAGGATATTTCGGGGGTCACAAGTAATAAAAGATTAAGAACCACTACGCTAGACGATAATCGTCAAATACACGCACCGCTGATGTTTCCCCTGTGTCTGGATACAAGGAAACATCACCCGACTGTCAGACGGTAAAAGATCAAATAATGTTTCCGGTGTCTCGGTCTCTCACCTACAATGGGAAACATCGCTTGCTGTGGACCCCCACGCAAGAATCAGTGGACAAATTTTGAATTCAATTCAGTTTAATTCTATTCTTCGTCCTAGTCAACAAGAATTTCCTTTTATATTTTGGGTGTGAATTTTTTATAATTACTACAGATCGGTTTACCATTTCAGCTCAAAAGATGGTATCTTGATTTGTAATTTTAGGTGTTATAAGAAAACATACCTCTTCAAAATCTGGTTTCGTAATTCTTACGAATATTTCTAAATACGCACCCATCATTTAACATTATTATTATTAGCACCGCGTCTTACTACCCGTTCGGGTTATACGCACTTACGCTAATATGTAATGGTAGGGTGATTGTGAGATGAAATGGAGGACCTACAGTTTAACGTGGAATCCGAACCACGGTGGAGGCCTGGCATTCCCCACATTCACAAGATGTCTTGTCAGAGGTGAAGGAAGGGTTTGGTAATCAGATAATTTAACAATAGATCTGACTTGAAACAGTTACCATAATTCTTCCCTCGGTTTAAAAACCCCTTTCTCCACCAAAGTCTTTTTTGCTTTTGGCAATATTTAATTATAATAAAAGTCGCAGCAACACGAGCTGTGATATGCGGATGGATACATCATGGAGAGGATCTGTGAGATGCGGTTGCCCAGTGTGGACGCGAAATATCGGTGGAGACTTGTGTCCTGATACAAGTTGGTGTACTATCCATTCACGGTAGGAATTATCTTCTAAAAGGTCTTTTTTCCTACAAATATCCTACTATATAATAGATTTCTGGTAGGGAAAAAGGCCTTTCGGAAAACAGTTCCTACGCTGAACAGACTTTATGCGCGGACGATGTTGACGAGTCGCTGGATACGTCTTGTATCTGGCGATTATCGCCCGGTGTGTACTAAGCTTCAGTGGTAACAGCGCTTAAACCACTGTCAGGCGGTTACATTTTGTTGTCAAATCACTTTCAAGGCTTGTTTATCCAAAGTCTCGCATGGACATGACGTCAATGAAAAGTCCAATACTTGTCCATATTTTATTAAATAAAAACTCCAGGACACGAGACACTGGAAACTATTGGGTATTGGTGTAGAGCGCGCATGTGTGCCACTCAGCAAGGTTAACAACAAATGAATCCTGAAACAACAATGATTGATATATATATATATAGTTAAAGCTAAACTGGTTTTTTTATTACAGATTCACACTCGCACCAATGGACACGTGGACCAAGGCTTCAATCTCGTCATATGTGGTTTATCGGTGACGGTGAGGTTAGAGTTCTACTCCCATCCATATGTACTCAAATGTTGTTTTTTATGACGGTTTCTCACACTTTATTCAAGCAAATATGGCTACATTTCCTTTAAATTCTACTTTCCTCATCCATGACTCATCAGTGTAAATTTAAGCATAGCCTAGACGGGTAGTATGACGCGGTACTATTATACATGTCTCATCTATACCCACTTTGTGAAAATATGGGAATAGATCAGATGGGTAGTAAGACACGCAGAATAGGAAAAATTTAAGCTATACCAAATCTGATGCATGTGAAGTTAAAAAATGCTTAGTCCTGATAATCTAGAAATCAAGGAATAGGCCTAAGATTATGTTTAATTTATTTCCTGTTAACTACACGCTCATACTTACATTAATAACTCTTTAGACGTTAGATTCTCGTTTTTTTAATGATTATTTCCATCAAATATTTATGTTCATCTATATATTTTAGAACCGCCGCGTGGTCTAATGCGCTAATCTCGTGTTGGACTAGACTGATGAAAACGGGAAGATCGGGGTTCAATCCTGGTCAGGTCCACTGAGAGTGGCTTTCCCTAAATTATTTTTAATTTTCCTGTCACGCAAATGTGGGTGCACTTCCTCTTAAATAAGCCTTCCTAACCCATTAATGTAATTAGTACAAAGGCATATAGCCTCACAGGTAGTAAGACGAGATGCTAATATATATATATATATATATATATATATATATACGCACACATATCCGCCAAAAAATAACATTCCATTTTTAATTTGTTAAAGCTATGTATTAAATGATTTCAGCTATCACAATACACAATTTGAGACTGTAGTTATTTTAGTTTAAGCCAGCAGATTCCATCAACTTTAGATTTTAAAATATTTAAAAAAACTACCTACCTTTCTTAAAAATGTTCTGTAGTCATAAAAATAAATGGTACAATACACCATACAGACTTTCTCGTTTATCTTATACTAAAAACTCTTAAGATTTTTGAAGCGAAATAATAGGTAAGCTACATACATAGTTAGAGAAACACTTCGCCAAATAGCATAAATGAAACAATATATACTGTTACAGAAATATTGATAAAATAGGAACATCTCTGTCCACCAAAGAGCATTACAATCAATTCCAATGTGCTCCATTTATATATATATATATATATATATATATATATATATATATAATTATTATTATTAGGTGTTCTGTCTTACGACAAGTCCATTCCTTTTATCAGTAACTTTGACCTCCAATGCACCCTGTCCTCTGCCTCCTCCTTCAGCTCTCAAAATTTTCTTCTTTCCTTCAAATCATCTAATATTTAAATCCTCCTTCTTCTTAAGCTCCTCTTTCCCTCAACCTTTCCTTCTATGACGTCGTGTAGAAGACAGTTCCTCCTAAGGATGTGTCCAATCTAGTTTGCTTTGTACCGAAGAATCACATCCATAATAGTTCTCTTTTCATCCACTCTTCTTAGGACTTCTTCATTTTTCTCCCTGTCTGTCCACCTAATCTTCTCAAGTTTTCTCCAGCACATTTCAAAGGTCTCCAAGTATTTATTTTCCATTTTCCTAAGAGTCCAAGTTTCTGCTCCATACAGTGCTATGCTCTAAATGTAGCTTTTCATCAGTTTCTTCCACAGTTACAAACTCAACTATATAAATAAAGGTGAGGGTCCGGGAGGTCCGGATCCCCCTGGAATTTGTTGGACGCCCCCTTAAAGCGGGATCCACTAATACATATAAAACCCTAATGTTTACAGTTTTAATTGTGTATGTCGTCAACCAAATATTAGTTAATGAATATTTGAATATTCATCTTCAAGATACATCTTGTAAAACTTCCTATTGTAATATAAGTAAAATATTGGAAACGTTGACAAGAGCTTATTTTCTTATACATTCATAGGGATTGAAAAATGAAGGACGTTTCTTGGAATGAGCCGAGTAATTGGGGTTCAAGAAAATGAGGCAAACATTTTGTTATCACCTGCAAGATCCTACTTGAGGAATCAACTTAAGAAACGAGCAGCTTAAATAACAGAAAAACTGTCATAAGTGGAGTTTGTAGCTTATCTTATGTAGTTAGGTTTACTACCCTTATAAAATGTCACTTTAAGATAACGGAAACGACTTAAGACAGGGGTCGGCAACCTTGTTGTGCCCCAGCCGACTTTTACATTCATAATGCGATCGCCCTTTGTTTCTCTACTCTTAATTCTCTTGTTTGCTATAAATCTTGTATTTATTTCTTAGATTCAATATTTCCTACAATACTGTATGGAAAAGATATCGTTTAACCAGCTGTCTATAGCTCCGTGGTCGAGCACTAATTAAATCGGTATATTAATAAAATTAAAGAAAGAGAACTTTTGATGGCTGTTTATTCACACATGGTTTATTTAAATGACAGCTGTTAATTACTTATACATACTCCAATTAAAAACTTTATATCAATGCACACTTGTGATATTAATGTAAGTTATTTTATACTGTGTTAGACTGTGACTGCCAGTATGTGGCTCTGACTGACTTGTGCGTGTGGATGGATCCCTGGTGTGGATGTTTGGATGCCTGGCTGATTCGCACAAACGGTTTATATATGACATACCCCTTGCATCTTTCTCCCTTCGTCAACAGTGTGAAAACTAACTAATAGAGTCCTTGCGACAGGTGTTGTGAAGTGGCGTCTTTGCCAAGTACTACGTAGTTGTTCCTTTAACAGGAAGAATGGTATAAAAAATATATTTTACTGGTAGAATCCTTTTCACATTATTTCTGAGAAGCGCGTGTTTCTTCATGGTTGAATCATAAAAAGATACTCTACATATGTTACTTTAAAGAAAAATTACCTTCATCCATGACTTTTTATATATTTTAGATTGATCCAAAACAATATCATTTCAACCCCGTCTATCTTGAAAGGTAGCAAGCACTCTTACCTTGACGGATTACACTATGGTCCTATCTTATAAGATGTATCACAGTGGAATAATGTAAGGTAAGCTTGCCTTTTCATGACGATGTAGTTTTCTTACGCGATCGACTGGAAATTGTTGAGTGATCGACCTTTTGTCGACCCCTGACTTAGGGCTAAATTACACAAGATCATATTGATTCTTCAGTAACCAGATTGTCAATCATGTCTATTCCTGGATCAAGAAAGAGTTGGGTATTATCTATATAGGTCTAATTTGTTGTTTGTTGCCGTTTTCCGCACTGGAAAATAGTTTTTTTTTTTTTGCGGTATATTTGATCGTCCCTTTTTTTAGATGTATCGTTCCTTCTTGTAAATAGTAACTACGGGTTATACGCTTATGTACTAATCACATTAATGTGTTAAGGATCAGTAAGGTTGAATTTAAAGGATGTGTACCCGCAGTTCCATGCAGAGAGGTTGGAAAACTATTTCGGGAAAAACTCCCTCAGTGCATGCGAGTGGAATTTGAAACCCAGCAGCTTAATCTATCTCTATAGTGACGTCTTATGACCAATCGACCACTGAAGTGATATTGTTCCCAAGTTCAAATCAATGTTGTTACGTTCATATTTAGTTGTAGAAGTCTCTTATCAAACTTTATCGTTTTCCAAAATAGGCACCAAGTCAACCATCGACTGTACACGTCAGCCACACGCGACTCCACCACCTTCAGCGGTCCGTCCGGTTCGGGAACATGGCCAAAGCGAATAATCGACACTAAGAGTGACGTAAAATATATTTCACAATCTTTAAGGAGACCTCGAGAAAACACAAACAAAACAGTTTGTAGCACCTCCAAGGCAATGTTCCAACTTGGAAAAATACTTAGCTTATCTCGGCGAACACAATTTTGTTGTGATTATACAGGATATACACGCGGTGCACGGTGGTCTCTTGATTCCGAACAGTTCTGATTGCGAACAGGAGTTTTTTTTTATATATGGGAAGGATTTCAAATTGGGGACACGCCATGTTGCTGTGCCATCCTCCCCTAATTTGATAATAGGGGCAGCCTACGGGGGCCTAACAGTCGTACGTTCTTTCAGCCTCGTTAGTATTCATTTAACTAAATTACATACACGAGTATTTCTAGGTTAGGTTAGGTTAGGTTAGGTTAGGTTAGGTTATGTTAGGTTAGGGTAAGTTTGGTCAGGAGGAAATCCCCGGTGGGTGCTGCCAGTAACTCCTCCTACGTGTCACCCCCCTAACGTAGGAATTCCCGCGAGTTGCTCTTTTGCTTGTTTGCAATCAGGATACAGCGAAGGTGCGCATGATGTACTTGAAGAATACAATGGAGTACACACATCTGTCCTATATTCACTGTTGACGTCAATGCAAAATTGTTGGAGACATTGAAGTAACAAGTGAACACTCGTTCAAACGTTTGAATACATTTATAAACATTGTTAGTAAAAAAAAAGTTCCTTGAACAGTAGACATCGATCCATCAATTTTAAAAACTCTTTAAGTACGTCATGTTAAGAATTATTATGTACATATTTAAAATTGAATCATCTCCTATAGTTTCTCCTTGGATATGAAGTTGATGTTCGTCCTTGGTGATAAGGTTGTATTTTAAACAAATTAATACCATACTCATAAAGAATAGCCGTGGATCAAGTAGTTTCAGGCGTCAGTTTCACAATATATTTCAGAATCTAAAAAAAAAACCTTAGGAACGCAAACTATTGTTTGAAATTATAAATTCAAATCACTTGAAATAAACTATTAAACAATAATCCTTTTGAGTGGCCACCATATTGAAACGGATAATAATATTGAAAAACTATTTAAATACATCAATCGGCCTATTTTTAAAAATGTTCCTAGCAAATTTCGTTAAAATTGGTGGATTCATTTGACAGTTATCGTGTAACAAATATCTGGGAAGACAAATATAGACAAAATGCCAATGATCAAGATAAAACAGAAATCTTGGTCAGCTATCGTTATTAAGTGGGTATATTTTTCGTGCACCATATAAACAGAGACATCATACCGACATACCACATATTAGTTGGCTTTAGCTAAGACCTAAAACCACACATTCAGTCATGACACTTGAAAAATTATTTACTAATTGGATAATAGGACTAACCTGTATAAAAATAGTTAATATCATAATCAATACCGGACAGAAATGAACCAGGATCGTCTAGTACGTGTGTGCACATACTCATAAATTGTCTTTGTACGTTTTTATCACCCTCATGTTCGTGACAAGAAGTCATGCTTGAGACGTTTCCCATGTGTGTCTTCTTCTCTTCTAATTTTCTTCCTTTCTGTTTATCGTTATTATTTATTTTATTTATTTACCACCGCGTCTTACTACCCGTTTGGGTTGTACGCTTAAGTACTAATTACGCTAATGGATTAGGAATTTTAAAGGTTTAATTTAGAGGAAGTGAACCCGCATTTACGTAGAGGGAGAGTGGAAAACCATTTATAAAAAACCCGTTCATCCAACCGAGATTCGAATCTCGATTTTCCCGTCCTCGGCAGTCAAGCTCAACACAAAACTAGCGTGTTAGCTAACCATGCCACCGAGGAGGGTTTCATCGTTGTGATGTATGGTCAGTTTATCTTTACGTGGTTTATATTCAGGGCCAATGCAACCAGGGTGCAACACGTGCATTTTTGAGGATAAAAATGGTGTCCAAGATGTGTCATGGTTACCGATGAAACTTTGTGTTCAGGCAGAATAAGAATCGACACACTGACGTAACCAGTCAGGCACATCATAGCTTGATCTTTCAAGGTATTATGTTCATTAAATTTTCTATGGCCATTTAAATCCCATATTTTAACTTTCCACCTCATTCGCCTACCATGGTTTTTGTCCTTCAGTTTAATTACCTCTCGTCACACGCCAGCGTCCGATGTTACCTACCAACCACTCAATGCAGTTCCAGTTATATAATTAATTTTTTTATGCATATATTTTTAAAATTAACTCAAAAAACGCATTTTTGAAAATGGTTGGATTAAAGAAAAATACCACCTTACGTTTTTTGTGTAATTTACAAATATAATATTTTTCCCTTCAAAGAAACACATTACAAGATAAATTTTCATTTTCACGCCAATAACAACGTTTCTAAATTTTAAAATTATTAAATGAATTAAACTTTACATATTCAACTACTGAGATCGTAACACAACTCCCTCCCACTCCCTGAAATAAGTTTTGATCACAACGTTCTCTCTATCACCCTTTTCCATTTCTCTAATTAACTTAGTGTGATAGTAATATTAAATGGACACTACACGTATTATTATGTTATGATTGGGATTTATTACAGTTTCCTTTCCTTAATATAATTATTATTATCTTCACATCACCCAATGAAAGTAATGTTTACTTGTCGCATGGACATAAAAAATGGTAGTCGAAAGGTTAGGAAAAGATGAATTTTGGAAAATTGAAATAAAATCAAAATTAACTAGATTTTATTTAAATTGGTTATTGCCAGATCTAATGGATCCTAAGCACACTATATCAATAAAATAAGAAATCCAGGATATATTTTGAATGCACAAAAGTCTAAAACAAAGTAGCCAAATATTTCGGAAACAAGGTAGTTGTATAGATTTTTATTCTTTAATTTAAAAACTCACTAAAATACCATTATTGATTAAAAATGTATCATATTGTAATATATCGAAAAAAATTATTTTATTGTAATGGATACTAGATATTTCTATATAGTGCTATGTTCCTTCAATAAAAGTAACTGAAGATATTAGCTATTGTAATGACTAACGCTGGGATTTTTATGAAAAATCATATAAAACTTTCTGTGGTAATTGATTACCACTTGTCCGACAGAATATGCTTGTAGGTGGACAATGTCTTTTCCACGTCACAGTATGTCACTGGGGCGTATTTCATCAGAAGAATTTTCATCTGAAGAATTTTCTTGGGAGATATGTTCTCAAGGGTATCTCCATCCGATGAATTTACTGGGTTTCTTTTTAGCACTGCCTGAAAATTAGTAGAAACACTTTCACCAGTTTTGTCTTTTACAGCATTTAAATTTGAAATGGTACTTTCTATGATATCCATTGATTCTTGTAGTGGAAATCCAGAAGTTTCCAACCGTTTAATACTCTCTGGAAGCCATCCAAAATTGCTCCTGGTGTATGCAGTTGAACATGCCACTTTTGGTGTAATGAATGAGATGTGAGATTCACATACAGATATCGCACACTCAGGGGCGAACAAATCTACTACTGACTTTACAACTCCAAATGGTTCATAGTAGAAGTTGGATGCTTTATCCATGTTCCTCATCTTGTTAGAAATAATTGCAGGGGCAACGGCACATCAAACAAGAGTTAGTAAGTTTTGACTTGATGTAGGACTTTCACAAATAGGTCAAGATTTTTTCGTCACATAAACTAATCTATTCATTTGTAAAGACTAGACTCTAATGTATTCCTCAACACGATGTGGTCCATGGGCCAAACTTGTAAGATGGATTATATCAGGATATAACAACTTCAAAGCACTTGCGATTTTCATTATATACACCGTGGCAAATGAATATAACACCAGGACCTTCTCTATGTGAGCTCACCTAGCCCACAACACTTTCAATTCATCATTTAAGACTCCTGCAACATGATACGTATGTTCCAGCACTTCTCAGTAAATCAAATATGGTTCGGAAATATCCTTAGGATCTATTTTCCATACCACAATGTTCACAACAAAATTACACTAAACATTCTTCATTTCATCCACAGCGACCCATATGATGGAATCTCTTATGCAATTTATTATTATTTCCATTGTTTCTTCATAATATATATGCAGATAATTCTTTCTGGGTATTGATTGATCAGGAATTTGTCGCTTTCATTACTGTCACAAGAAGGATGCAAATTCAAGCACTTGGAATTTAAAACATGGGATGTTCGCAGCGACCATTGCTCTACATAAGTCCTTACATAATTAGTTTCTTTAACTAGAAGGAAGGCACCTTCATCTTTGTTTTGTTTTTAAAAAGAATTCTTCAAATAACTTAGATTTTTCTTTCGTACGAAGTGTGCGCCGCACATTTTGCTCCAATTGTGATTTTACGGAACATACCATTATTTTGTTGCGAGCTTGACACATTATAACTTTACTGTCTGTTGTAAAGGAGACATTAGTCACAGCCCATTAATTTAGTTTACTAGTCTGCAAGAATCGGCTAATGTCATGGTGAAAAAATAAAAAAATCTGATGGCAGCTTACTGTTAGACTTTCACTTTCAACCGGTCACGTGAAACCAAAATCACTTGGAGATATTACAAGATAAAGACTGTATAAGTCGTTGTACTAGTGTGTTGGAGGGGACGGAGGTTTCAAACCGAAATTCTTTATCTGTTTGCAAAATTATTTTAAAAATGCATCAAAAGGTTCATTGTGAAGAGAGAAGGCATGTACTTAGTGGAGAAACACTTGACTACCCGATTTTACCCTTTTAAATTGTTCATTGAAAAATTCCTTTCAGCTGATTTATACAAACCAAACCAAATCAAACTATGTTTAAATTTTCAACAAGTTTGCAATTAGTATTATTATATATTAAAACATCACAAAGTAGATAGCTTTATGTAAAATCCCTTGAACTATATAAACATATCAAAAAGTAAAGATATATAAAATGATAATCAAATAAAATTTTATTTTCATTTTATATATTATATATATTAACCCTAATATAGTGATTCGTTGAGATCTCTATTTTCTAAGAATCTAAATGTCAAGAAATAGAATATGTATTTACATAGAAATCCAGCACTAGTAATGACTTCCAGAGTTTTGTAGCTTTACTCTTTTCTTACAATACAAGTATTAAAAATGTATTTTATTGTAATGGCTACTATATATATTTATATATAATTGTGTTATGTTCCAGTGATCTAGTGCAATAAGAGACAAACGCGTCAGTAAATTGGGCAACTAGAGCGAGCCTCTCCAAAATTTGTCCAACATTAACGCTTTCTAGTAAAAGCTATGTTAAATTTGTATTGTATACACAATGGGGAAGAATTAACCCAAGTCCAAAGCTACAATAAAAACTTTTACATCAATCCGAGAAGTGTATAATGTAAAAAAATACTTCATCCATTGGTAGTTCAGGGGGTGGAGGGTAGATACCCTCTAAAAAAAAATCTCTTTCCTACCAAATGCCCTCCCACAGTACAGAATTAAATACTACATACGTGCTTGGCTCACACCGTTTTGAGAGTAGCTCCTGAATATAATATGTACTTTTAGCAAATGAGAACTAGCTTACATGAATAGAGGCTACACCCTTATTTTTATGCATTTATCTACACTCTAGAATCATTGGTTCCCAAACTTGTTGAATGGCGTACCACACAAACAATTTCCGTATTTTGGAATACCACCAAGATAGTTGCTGAATATTTTAATATTTAGCTAAATTTTAATGGCGCCCAGGAATATAATGACACAACACCATTTATATATTAACCGTTTTTATTTATCAGTAATTAACATTGCTACTTCTTAATCAATACGAATAATAGAGTACACGTATCAAAAATATATATTTTAAAACAATCTTATATTTACCCCTCCAACAACTGTTTAAATCTATTTTCCTTTTGGTTTGACTTAGTCCTAATATATTTATGGTATTTGATGAGACATTCATTATATTTTTACAACTTGAATTTGCTTGTTTTGTTTGGATTCTCACGGCGTACTAGCTGGGAATAAGTGTACGTACCACGGTTTGGGAACCACTGCTCTAGATAACTGAGCCGAATACTTAGCGCGTCCTCTTACTAAGCTAAGTGTTTAATTCCCGTTGGGAGAGTAATATTTATCATATTTTAATTAATTTATAGCCTCGAAGTCTGTCCTAGAATTACGCTAGTTTGTGAGTCATGTGCTTATATAGTCACTTTCCAATGTAGGTATTCAGAAATGGCACGATAAATAATTATTAATTTTTTTTTTATTTTTTAGTTTTTAACTCATATGTTAATATAGCCAATTATCAGCATGTTTATAGAGTGCATGAATAACTTTACAATTGATTTCAAAAATCTAGAGAATCATTATATTATACAATTATTAACAAATTCGTTTTTCAAACAACATAGTAATATGCAATAGGCATAATATAACATGTTTTCATTAAACGCAGATTAAAAACTATTTCAATTTACTAAAAAAATAAAGCAGTTTTCTAAGTACTGTATATTATATATAGGAACAAAGCTTATTCAATGTAGCCTTTATTCAAACAATTTGTGAACGCAAAACTACAGGTTGAGGCGGCCGGCCTGTCTCTGCTTTGTTTGTCATCCTGAGAAAACCAATCGACCAAAAGAGTGACATAAGCTAGGGTAGGGAAAGTAATAGAGTGGTGGGGGTATTTCCTCTCCTTAAGATTCGGATGGACACCTACTATATAAGAACGATAAAGTTGTGCCGGCTATTGCTTAAAAAATATGCATAGTAATACCATGCGGTTTTTTGCATTGCATTAAACTTGTAAATTTAAAATAAACTATATTAATAAAAAAAGTTACAAGTTAATATTTACTTTTTTACAATAAGACGTAATTTCAATTAAATTTAAATTAAATAAAACATGAAATACAATAATATAGTTTTGAAGTTATCATATTATTATAGAGAATAAGATAATGTTCTATCATACACGACAAATATTTATAATACAATAACGGGCACAAAATTTGATATTTTCAAATTAAATCATGTCTGAACTGTTGAAAAAGTTCAGTAGCTGCCTGGTAGAATGCTCTGTCCTCGGAAGCGCCTCTCCCTCTCCTCCCCAACCCCTCTTTGGCATTAACTATCTTTTCATCTTTGTTTTCTGTAAGCCATGCTACTCCCCCTTCCCTTCCAACATTTATTTCTCCTCCAGGTAAAACCCTGGACTGGACACTAACTGTCTGTCACCTTGTTACTACTATTATCTCCAAACCTCAGTTTTTGAAAAGGTTCCTTTTGATGTATTTGCATGACCTATGTTAAAAGTTTATTTATAGAGTAGGCTTGATTATGTTTACCTTATCAATAATTTGTGTAACAATCTACAGTGTTTCTTTGATTAGATACAAACTTTTTGTATAGAAATTATGTTTTTTAGCCAAGAAAAATATTCTAGGCGATACTCCCGAAATGGAAACAGAAAATCGGTGTTACTCAGCAGGAAACCAGCTAAAAAATATTAAAACACTTTGAGAAACACTACCAAAGAAAAAGGCTAGTTAAAAAATAATACCTATTTTGTTACTTTTTTGTTTAGTGTTGGTGTTTGTAACATATATACTACCCGCACCAGTGGTTGAGTAGAATAATATGCTAGTATAGCATTGCACTCTATCGCTGTTGTCGGTGAGGTCGAGGTTCGAATCTCGTCCGGGTGAATTAGAGGGGCTTATCACATGTGATTTATCAGTGGTTTGCCATCCTCTCTATGCGCTAATGCAGGATCACTTCTTCTCAACTACCATGGTAACCAAAACGGAAGATATAAATAATAGTTTGTGGGTCATTTATAAAGGATATTGTATTTTAATTATAAATGTTAGAAAAAAAAAAAGACAACAAATCTAACAATATTATTTCCAATATGCCCCACACGTTCGGTTAATCGACTAAAATTATACAAACATTATTATATGGAATAGGTTAATTATATAAAATAGTATGTAATAAATTAGTTTTAGGGTTATTATGTCATTAAATCTAAATATATCCCTGGATATCATGTTAATTTCTTGGATATGATTGGGGGTGGATGTTGATGTTACCTTCAACATTTGCGCCGGAGTTTACTGACATTACAGCTATAATGTTTGCTTGCATTTGCCAATTTATTTTAAGACATAGTCCCAATAAGTATTTAGTAGCTCACATGATAATAAAAGTGTGTAGGTTACTTTTGTTAACATTTTAAGCTATTGCTATAATGACACTAAATTTAACAAATTATGTTTATTTAAGATTCGGATGGATACTTACTTTAATATAAGGTTGATTTTGTCCACTGTATTCCACGGAAAAAACCCTAACAATAACATACGGTTTTTTAATTCAATTTAACTTGTAAACGGAATATGAATGATTGCACTAAAAAAAATGCAATTTAATATCTACTTTAATACAAGATATATAATTTTATTTAAAAACAAACAAAACTTTAAATACAAAATGATAGTTCAAAATTAATCATTTTGCTCTGACAAGTAAGAGGATTTTCTACATACAAGACAGTCAAATTATAACGCATTAGACTAGTAACTTGACACTATGGGGATGGAGGGGGGAAAAAGGAGAGACTAGACGAAGAGACAAAGAATTTGTTGTTGTTGTTAAAAGCTTTATTTATGAAATGTCAAGATTTAATAAATTAAAATGTCCCACTAGTGGAAGTTGTGTACCAAATTCAACCTTCTAGATAGTGGGGAAGTGGGTTAAATAAGGACTCTGGTCCACGCAAACAAACGGCCATTTCCTGAATGCATAAACAATTTGGTCATAAAACAATTGATAAAACATTCTCTATCATACATTATCCTTAGACTATGTCACTGCATTTTATATAATAGGCCTCTGTATAGGACAACTTGTTTAATGTATTAGTGTATAAATGTACATGGTCCCCAAAGGAGAACAAAACAAGTATGCCAGTGAGTGTACGTCCCCACCCCTTACTCTCCCCTAAGAACTTCATGACCTTGATCGCTGGTGTGGGTGGAGGGGGTCTACGTTCCTTCGTTGGAGGATATGACTTTCATGATTAATTTTTTCACACTTCATTTAATTTGTCATCCATTATTTCTCCTTCACTCTCACCAAGCCATGCCCTTTCAATGAACTTGCATTTACTGTCTTTTTTATTTTATTTCATATAATTAGTTTTGAGTTACTTTAACTATAGTGTTTTTACGTAAAAGGCCTCTTATGGCCCGTCTACAACCAAACGCACCCGCTTGTCGGACTCGCAACTACGCAATAACGTAATTTTGTCTGTCTACAATAGCTTACGCAAACACAATCGTATGTCGGAACTGTCGGACCAGCTTGTCGGGAGGAGATGAACATTGTCCATCTCTTGCGTTTATGTAGTTGCGTTGGCTTGCGTTCAGCCAATCAAAAAACATATATGGATGGACTACTAAAATCAAATAATTGGAAGTTATTTGGTCTATAACAAAAACGATTGGAAATGTATAGTAATGAATACAGGATTTCCAATTAAAATCATGTGTATTTATCCAGATAAATATTTTTTAAATATTTATTTCTTATTTGAAAACATTAATATGAATTTGACTTTTATAGTCATCATTGATGTTTGTTCCTATTGGTTGAAATTACGTTTTACGACTTTTCATTGTAGACAGTCTATTTTGTTTTTAATAAAAGCGTAATTACGAGTGCATTTGCGATTGCGTAGTTGCGAGTCCGACAAGCGGGTATGTTGGTTGTAGACTGGCCTTTATGGGTCAACAAGTAGTTAAAACATAATAAGTTATTTTAAATATTCTATGGTAAGTTTTCTAACAATAAAGTATAGTTGAAATATGTTACTATAATGCCAACTATTGCTTCATTATTTAAACAACTTTTGCCAGGGTCTTTGGTATCTTCTATTCCTTCCTCCATCATTGCTCATTTAATCACAGGTTGAGAATTTACCTGTTGAGGAGAGAAGTAACAAACAAATTATGTTTTCATTATGGAATCTGAAGAAAAAATACGTTTGTTTAAAATAGTAATTTTTTTTTTTTAGTCTATAAACAATGTTTCAGTATGCTCATTTTAAACTTATCCAAGATGAATGCTATTTTTTTTAAAGTTAGATTACTTAATCAAGTTTTGAATAACAGTATACCCGCCTCGGTGGCGTAGTTGGCTAATGCACTAGTCATGTTGAGCTCGACCGCCAAGGACAGGGAGATTGAGGTTCGAATCTCGGTCGGGTGAACTGAGGGTGGCTTTTCCTAAATGGTTTTCCACTCTCCCTTCACGCAAATATGGGTTCACTTCCTCTAATTCAACCTTCACAATTCCCAATCCATTAGCGTAATTAGTAGGCCTACTTAAAGCGTATAAACCGAACGGGTAGTAAGACGCGGTGCTAAATAATAACCCTATTGTTTTGAACAATCGGTTTTATTTCATGTTTTTGAAACAGTTTGAATGAAAAGTAGCTAAAGTATTGTCAGATTATTGCTTATTCTTTTTAAAAAATATTTATTTAAAGTAGTCCATTTTACAATTTCAAAATTCCCCCTCCCCTCTCTTTTAAAATCTACAAATACTAAAAGTGATTATTTAACGTACAGTTTCAATTCTAAAATATGTTCGAGTATACAAACTTTAATTTGATACTGGCTAAACTAGGGATACACACGCAACTTCCTTTGTAAATTATTGTTATTACTATGATAATATCGTGACTTTAGCGTTAGTGCGTATAGCCCGAATGGGTAGTAAGACATGGTGCTAATAATGATAATGATATACAGTGGGTAATATATAAGCTAAATAAAAATGTCACCATTTATTGTAAATAATGATTTCCTTGGGTAACTCAAAAAAATTGTACTTAGGAATTGGAGCCCTTGTCCTTTGACTTGGGACGACATTCTAATAAAACACCGAGATTGCTGCTCGAAACTCCACACAACTCCTTAGAGCAGAGGTGGGCAAATTTTCTCCCCGAGGACCACATGGACATCTGTGAGGTCTCTAGCTGGCCGCATGTAACAAACGTCTAAATTAACTAAATAATGAACTTTATTTTCACGCAAAACTGCATATATTAGTCATAGAGCTTTGATACAAAAAAAGTAGCAAATAAAATCTAATGTCATAACAAATAAAACTAAATATGTCATGTACTCATGTTGATACTTAGCTACCAAATGTTGATTAATGACTACTCAAATTGCCATCGTTAATGGAATTTATGCAACCGTCCTGCACGAGTTTGTCGAAGTCAGGATTCAGCTTGTTCGTCCTAATTCGCAAAACCCTTTGTAGATTTGAGTATATTAAGAGAGACCTGTTCTTTGCTTTGTTAATGTTCATGAATGAGAAAGTCTGTTCACAAATATAGGTAGAAGCAAATAACACAAACATCTTTCTGGCAAACGTTTTCAAATTACCAAAGGTTTCTCTACAAGTGATGCATACAATTCAGTTAGTTTCATATTCTTAAAAGTCTCCTTCAGATTGATTAAATCAAACTGGAGCTTATTTGATTTGCTCTTACACATGGAACATTATAATCGAGCTTGCTCACTTGTTCAAATGTCTAAAAACATACACTGATTATCTATTTAATTTGACATTTTTGTTAGTAAAATCACAACCATTTTACAATTGCGTGCGGCCCTCAAGCGGCCCGTGGGCCGTAGTTTATACACCACTGCCTTAGAGAGCATCATCATGATAGCTTTTCTTTGGTTTTGTAGTAAGCAACAAAATTGAAAGGATTAGGGGTGGTGGTGGCGTCCTGGAGTAATGACACTCCGAAAGGGGTAGGGAGAGTATTAGAGGGGAGAGAGGGGTTGGTGTTGTTACTGCCCTAACTACAGCAGCGCAGCTCCGGTGAGGTGTTAGCACATGGTACTACTTGGAGTAGAGATTTGCCAAACCTCGAGATGTCCATCCGAATCTTAAACAGGTACTTTGTTCGAGAAGGAAGATAAGAACCAAAATGAAATTTGGTCTTCTATTCTGCCGCATCTTAAATGCAACATTAAATGTTTCCTAGATGTTTTGTTTATAAAGAACTACGTATATCTTGACCTACAAGTTAATTTAAATGTGAATTCCAGTGGCGTCGCGTCAGGGCAAGCAAGGCAAGCAGTGCTTGCCTTTGCTTGAAGATAATTATTTTATTTTATGTTTGAAAAATATTCTTCAAGCACCAATGTGTTTGAAGGAAATTTTCCCTCACACGCCAGTGACCGTAACATGCATGCAAGACGTGCACTAGTCCATTATATGGTAGTTGAAATTCTATATTTTTCCGTCTTTCATCCCATATCTCTACCTAGTGTAGTTCTTACTTATGACGTTATAGATTTAAGAGGGGGAGAAGGGGAAGAGCTGTGGAACACAAGTAGAAATGTAAGCAACAAAGTTGCGACTTTTCAACAACCGAATTTATGCCCAAAGGTTGACGACTAGAACCGAAGAAATTGAAAGATACTATCGCATACCCCTCTCTTCCCCTTCCAAAATACAATGACAAAATTTGAAATTTAATCGGGTGGGAATATAATTAGGAGAGTTTTGCGTAAAAAGGGAAAATGGACTAATTACTGATCCCGGCCCGTGCCTACACATCTTTTGTGGAGTTTGTTGCAGCAGGTGCTTTTACAGGAGTTTAAAAAAACTGTGTGAACTTGTGGCAACGATCCTGGCAACAATATCAGTTGAGAGATCATTTTCATTATTCAAAACAGTAAAAACATATTCCAGAAATACTATGGGACGAAATAGACTTTCGGTTTGGCACTCCTTTCAATTAAAAAGGGTCTGCTTTTTAAAATGAAGCAAGGAGTAGACTTCCATCAAAAAGTCATAGCAGAGTTCTTAAAAAAAAAGGAGAGTAGGATGGACTTGATTTAAAACATTAGAAAAAAAAATACGGAAATTAAAAGATCAATGATATAAGCCTACGTATTTAAAAATTCATTTAATATCTAAAAATAATCAAATACACCAAACATTCTGCAGGTTGCAATATTAGTGAAAATTTTAAAAATATATAATTTGTTATTACTTATATATATATTTAACGTAATTAATTAACACACATTATAATGGGTTTACATTTAAAAATAAATATAAAATATGTTTATGTATAGTTAATTTAAAATTTATCAGCATTAGGGGAGGCGGAACCGTGGTGGAAGACACAGAGGGAATTTCTCCTCACATGTTAAAATAAAAGGGGGCAATATATGTTCTCCCCTTTTCCCCATATCCTCTTGGATATTAGTTATATAGATTCTAGTGTTCCTTATGTGAATCATGGAATAGAAGGACACCCAAACTCAAAATTATATTTAAATAAACACAGCCAATTAGCTTCTTTAAGCATATAATATTTTAAAAATTGTTTGGAGAGGGACCCCGGACCCTCTTCCCAGTTGACTTAAGAATTTTGGTCACGAGACGCTACTGGTGAATTCCTTATAAACGAAAACAAATGGAAAGCGATAAATTTTGAACTTATTGGGTTTGTGTTCCTAAGGGCCGTCCTTTAATTGCCTAAGACTATTCTCGTGATTTTCGATCCCCTCCTACCCCCCAAGTAAGGGATCGTAAGATTTTACGTCATTCCCTCCTCTTTCTTTTTTATGTATTGGTAAAATAGATTAGTTTAATTGTTTAGATATTTTTAGACATAAGGTTTGGTAATAAAGCTACTGATATGGAATTTTAGAATACTTTAAATTGCAGTAAAATTAGATGTAACACATCATATATGTAAATGAAATATAAGTGAAATTTTATAACAGTATTTTAATTGTGTCTAACCATAAAAATTGATTAAAAAAAACTTAAGTGAGATGGGTTCTAACCCCCTCCAATCGTATAAAAATATTAAACCCCCTTACCACCCCAAAACCCATACATAATTTAAAGATAGCCCCTTAAAAGAAAATAATTTTTTATGGGTGGTAAAACGTACTAGGACTTTAATAAATTATGCCATTGTATTTTTACTTGACGTCATAAAATATTGTCAAAGAGAGGTTGAAAACAATCTGTGCGAATGCTTGTCATTGTTCCGCAACATTTGCCAGATAATTTAAAGGATACTATTGTTCTCAATACAAGCTCTGCTACTAAATCAAGCACGCTAAAATTATTATTATTATTAGCACCGCGTCTTACTATACCCGTTCGGGTTATACGCACTTACGCTAATGTGTAATGGTAGGGTGATTGTGAGATGAAATGAAGGACCTACAGTTTAACGTGGAATCCGAACCACGGTGGAGACCTGGCATTCCTCACATTCACAAGATGTAGCACGCTAAAAAAAGTTAGCATGTTGCCGGCTTTAATGACAGTTAATTTACCTAGCGTTATGAGGTTCTGTTTTAACTTGACCATTTGGTATTTCATCTCTATATCTAGATCAGGGATGTCCAATTTGAAGATAGCTATGGGCCTCATTTTATACTCTTTGACAATGTGCGGACCGTACACGTGGAAATTAGGCCTCTAACAGTATCAACAATAGGTTTTTTTTTAGTTGATACTCTTAAGGTGGACTGGAAAGGGACGCGAAAAAATGTCAGTGTTTTAGCAGTTTTTATGCCCAAACTTTTTTTTAGTGAAAATAAATCAAGTATTGCTCTAGTACAAACATAAAGTTTAATTTTGTTCACATGGTGAGATCAACAGTTACCGAATCTGTCATGAGCATGGTGGCATTAGATTACAAACTTTTTAAATGAAGAGGAAAAGTTGTCATTAAATTCTAGAACACCCTTGACAGATATTCAAGAAATTTTGATGTCACCATGTGAAGAATATTAAACTTTTTATGTTTGTACTGGAGCAATATTTGATTTATTTTAGCTAAAAAAAAAGTTTTGCCATAAAAACTGCAAAAACACCGGTATTTTATCGCGTCCCTTTCCAATCCACCTTAAACAGAAAATCCTTTGCTTTGAATTTTCTAATCAAGTGTAACTCATATTTTGTAACTGTTTCGATGGTTGATATGAACTAAGAACTAAGTAAAAATATATGGATATTTATGGCGAATGATGAGTATAGAAACATTCAAACAAGAATAATTGTAAATAGATACTAAGTAGAAAAAATACACACTAAAGACATTTGGGAACAAAATTTGCACATATACCTAAAAGTAATATTCTTTAATGGGAATGTTGTGGGCGGTCTGTTCTGTTTCTGCTACTAGTGCTGATATATCCAGATGAGACGAATGTTACATGATAGGTCTATAGACTAATAACTAATATATTACATTAAAGGTATTAAAATAATTTAGATATAGTACAGTAGAGCAAATAATACATATAATAAGATCCACACAGTTTAAGTTTGATCATGTTCAAGGACCTCATGGATTACTTTTTTTTTCTTCTTTTTCTAATTCTTCGCGGGCCGCCAGTTGGACAGGCTGGTCTAGATCTTTTCTTAGCGATAACTGTCAAATGTGTGGACCAATTTTAACGACATTTGGCAGGGATATTCTTTGAACATAAACTAAACGATGTATTTACATAGTTTTTCAATCTGGTATATTTTCAATATGGCAGCCGCTCAAAGTGTTTTTAGTTTATTAGCTCGTCTCTAGTGATTTGAATTTATAAATATAAGCAATCGTTCAACGAGTACCTAGAGCATTTTTTTTATATTGACTTATACGTATTTTTAGACTGACCGATTAAATCACGTGAACAGTGATTATTCCCCATTAATATATTTCTTGTTGATAATGTTTTTTTAGTTCTCTCTTCAACTTCATCATCAAGAAAATAGATCAACTTAAAATTCTACAAGAAATTATGGAAGATATTTCAACTTAGAAATTCAAAGATTTTAATACAGTAGTAACGATAATAACATGGAGAGCGCGGACTACTTTTCACAGAACAACTAGTTAATATAATCTAACTAGGCATCTAACATATGCTACATATGCGCTCCATATGTCCCAGATCAATTCCGATAAGACACCGTAAACAAAAATCGACCATGTTGAGCTCGCGCGATTGGCCTTCCTTGTTCACATGTGTGTTCAAAACTGCATGAAAAATATTTGATTTATAAATGAACAGGATGATTCTAAAAGCTAGAGCAGATCTAACGAGAGTTTCTGGATAAAATAGCTTAAGTAGAAAGTGTTATAAAACTTGCTAGCGATTACAAGCTTGAGCATTGGTTGTTCCTAAAACATTTGCCACAATGGATGCGCCTGTACCTAGAGAAGATAATTTTCTGATAAACTGTCCTGAAATTTTTCTGCGATGGTGGCTTGCGGCCTACTAAGTTTGTGAATGGGCTGCGTTTGGGGAGAGAACACCTAGAGCTCATTGCGTATGTATGTGTGTATAAAGCCATCAAATAGTGTGTTTAGCAACGAAAGGCCGGGGGTGGGGGGAATCTAAATTATTATTATCACCGCGTCTGGCTACCCGTTCGGGTTATACGCACTTATGATAATGTGTAATGGTAGGATGATTGTGAGATGAAATGGAGGACCTACAGTTTAACGTGGAATCCGAACCACGGTGGAGGCCTGGTATTCCCCACATTCACAAGTTGTGATTAATACACGTCTTGTCAGAGGTGAAGGAAGGATTTGGCAATCAGATGAATATGTGCTGGGACCGAGGATTGAACCACGGACACCAACAAAGAAGTCTGACACCTTACCTCTAGACAGCCAGGTCACCGGGGATCTAGAGCTGTTAACAAATACTGGAGCCAACCTTAAAAATATTGTAAATGGCTTATTGAAAATAAAATCCAAACAAATAATGGCAACTAAGGCTCATAGATTAAATATATTCAGTAACATTTTGATAAGATTGAATCACAACTTTTTTTTTTTTTTTTTTTTTTACTAAGCGTCATATTTGACAGCTATAAAAATTACATTATCAACTTTCACACATTAATACGTTAAGTCCAGTTATTTCCATCTGTCACTTTTTATACCTATAAAATAAAAGTAAAATATTATCAATGTTTACCGAATTAAAATGTGTTTGTATTTTTTAAAAGGTGCTCAAAATATCAATTCGTAAGAAAGTCAAGGTATATTCATTAAGGCTTTAAATAAATATTGAAGTGTTAAAATATGTTGTCTACAACAGAGATGGTGTTAGTGACACATTCAACCACCAAGCGCTGTAATAGATAGGTAATAATGAGAACCTCATTTGATAATATTTCTGGTGTAAACGTCCTCGGGAGAAATTAAACTGAAGTAGAAACTTAAAACGTGTGATACATCGATTATTTTGTTACATTTAGAAACTTGGGATTGTTTTACCGAAAAAAAAAAAATGTAAATTTTCCAAAACGGAAAAGTTGGAGTTATAACTTTCTACTTTCTTGAGAGTAAATATTATCAACAAAATCACCATAATAATATGTCAAGAGGTCGAGGTCGATATAGTTAGCGAAACAGAAATATGTATGGTTGAATTAATTACTGGGTCTAAATATTCTTCCTTTTCATATTTTTCAAGCTAATTAATACTAATACTACTTAGCATCACGTCTTGCTACCCGTTCGGGTTATACGTTTACGTACTAATTACGCTAATTGGTTAGGAAATAGGAAGGTTGGATATAGAGGAAGTGAACCCGCATTTGCGTGGAGAATGATAAACCATTTAAGAAAAACCACCCCAGTTCACCCGAGCGGAATTAAATCTCTCCGTCCTCAGCACTATAGCTCAACACGAAACTAGCGCGTTAGCTAACTACGCCACCTAGGTTGGTTTCAAGTTAATTGAATGTATCGAGTGTTTGACATGATAAGTGATCTAGTTCACAACGTTACTATGAAAACAAACATTTAAAAAGAAAATTAAATCATAGTTTTAAATGAATATAATATCCTAGATATTATTTCTGTTGCCAACATCCCTTTTTCTCAACTAATACAAAGCCTACAGCGATGAATAAGGGTATCAGTGGATAGTTTTCTTTTTACCGACTTCTGACATAGTATACTCAGCTTACGTTAAAACAAATTGTTTGTTTAAAATTTAGGTTAAAAGAAAAATCTAAATTCAAGATGATTGCATTCTGACATCAAATATTGTATACAAAGAGGTATTGTTAATTGCAAATTGTAAATACGTTCACATTAATAAACTCTCGTAGCTATTTTGTGTATACACTTCACTGAGTATTTAATTTCAACAACCCAACAAAAGATTATTTTTTGTTTGTGGGGTAGGGGAGGGGGAAGGTTGAATGTGTGAAAAATTCGCAAGGGTTTACTGGTATCTAATAACGGAATATGAAGAAGACAATTTTGCCGGCAACACATATCACAAGGATCTAAAAGCCAAACAGCCGTCTGTCGACTAACTTGAGTTCGGTCAACAACTCTACTCGGCTATCAATGTAAACATGGCTAATCGATCAGTGTTCCACCTTGTAGATGACTAACTTGAAAAACCAATTATACTATACTATACTTCTTAGAACTAAGACTTCACTTGTTAAGTTGACAAGGGAGCTTCAAATTTAAAATCAAACTAAACTTAACTGTGCAAGAATTGGAAGAATCCAGGATGGAGCTGAAAGACTATAAAAAATTATCGTTATTTATATACTATCGAGGAATCATTTATTTTGTGTGTTTGATTAAATTTTGAAAAAGGAAAATTGTATCAGTGTAAACTAAATATTTAAAAATGTCCCCAAGTATGGTTCATGACAATGAGGAAGAAAAGTCTTATTTTGTATTTTAATATGGTTTCTAGTTCGAAGCTTTTAAACACTCCTGTCACGTGACACGATATCTGAAGGCCACAATGTAACGGAAAGAATTGCATCACAAACAAGTTATGTGTTGTTAGCATTATTGTAATAACTTCTCAAAGTTTTACTAACAATTGTGAAGTAATAGCTGCACCTGTTTACCTTAGCTCTTATTGACCTCACTGTGTCGCCGAGCCTATAAACTTCAGCAATAATAATAATAAGTTTATAACAAACAATACGCAAGAAGTTGAAATACATTATTTTCAAAGATAGCGTTTATAATATATATACTTAGTGAATAGTGCACAATGAATAAAGTTAATCTAGCTTTAACTTCTAATACACTATGCATGGAGTGCAGTGTATATAATCATTGGATTTAAGTCGTATCAGCCAATCAAAATGCGAGGAGAGGATATAGCCAATTAAATAATTAGCTTCTGTGTTAATCTTAAAGTTTGAAATGCCCTGTGGTAGCCATGCTCGTTTGATATTCACGAATTTTATTTGTTTCAGCGTCCAAGACTATAATTGTAAATGAAGAAGAAACATATTTTTTATTCTGTTATTTGTTTGTATTTTTAGCACCGCATCTTACTACCCGTTTGGGCTATATGCATATAAACTAATTACGCTAATGGTTTTAGGGATTAGGAAGTTTATATTTAGATGAAGTGTATCCGTATTTGCGTGAAAGGAGCGTGGGAAACCATTTTGAAAAAAAACTTACTATACCCGACATAGATTCTAACTTAGATCCACTGTCATCGGCAATCTATTTACTCTACATTATGTTATTAAGAAATAGGACTAATTTAATATTCATAATAAAGTTGGAACCAAATAAAAATTTAATATGATTTAATAGTAGGGGGCCTACATAAAAAACTTAAATTTAGCTAAAACGAAGTTTCAAAAGATACCATTTAATTAATGCTGTTTTACAAATGAACCCTTTATTGAATTATTTTCAAAGACATTATCTAGTGGGCTGCGGGTGAGTTGCTGCCGCAAGAGTTTTTTTTTACCTCTAAAGAGACAGGTGAATTGCGGCCTCACATTTTTAAAGCCACGTACGAATTGAGGCCCGGGCTGTTAACCTAACCCAACCTAACCTAACATTACCTATCAAACCTCCAAATTTTTGCCAAACCTAATGAACGACAAGAACTGAGGAAGCTTGGCTATTACGAAGTATATCGACATGAGACGATGATAGTTTATATATGAAATTTATTACAGCATGATAGAAAGCACAGTGCTAATTAGATGTACGCAACTCATACCTTTCTCTCAAGTGAGGAGGCTGCAATTCGTTGGTGTCTCTCAAATAGTAGGTTCGCAACTCGTACACGATTTCAAGACTAGGTCGCAACTCACCTACAAAGATCTAGTAGTAAAAAAGATTAAGGCATTTTCTGTGAATGAAAGTCAATTGATTTAAGACGCTATTCACTACGTTTCAATATAAACCGTTGTAATTTTCTAATGAATTGTGCACTGCCCAATATTCACTATACTCCATTCATGGTAGGAATTACTCTCTGAAAGGTCTTTTTTTCCTACCAATATCCTCCTATATTATAGATTTCTGGTAGATAAAAAGGCCTTTCAGAAAACTATTCCTACGCTGAACAGACTTTATTTATTATTCGCTATTCGTTATGCATGAATATAAATCTAGCCTAACCCGCTTAGGTGACAGCGTGGCCCAATGCGCTACTCTCATGTTGGACTAGACTGCCGAAGATGGGGGGATCGGGGTTCGGTCCCGATCGGGTGCAATGAGGGTGTTTTTTTTCTCTCCCCTAAATGGTTTTGGACTTTCCTTCCACGCAAATGGGTGTGCACTTCCTTTCAAATTAAACCTTCCTAACTCCCAAAACCATTAGTGTAATTGGGAATGCCAGGCTGCCACTGGGGTTCGGATTCCACGTTAAACTGTAGGTCCTTCATTTCATCTCACCATCACCCTACCATTACACATTAGCGTAAGTGCGTATAACCCGAACGGGTAGTAAGACGCGGTGCTAATAATAATAATTAGTGTAATTAGTACATAGGCGTATAATCCGAACGGGTAATTTGACTCTGTGCTTAAAATAAAATAAAAGATAAAAATCTAGCCTAACCACTTTATATGAATCGAATGAGTATCTGTGTTTGCAAGGGGTAAACTAATTACTAGAAGTAAGATACTTTTCAAATAACTTGTACAGAGGCAGGCCCATAGATACGTGTTTATATTTTGCTTTCACTAATGTAAAATCTTTACTTGTTAACTTAATACTCCTTCAAATCGAATGAAAAATTCTCCCTAAACAAAAAAAGTTCAAAACATTAGGTTGGCTTTAGTTTCTCTTACTTCTCCTAAAATTTATAAAATCTACTAGTCTTAGCTCTAATCCGAAACCTTAACTCAGTTGGTAGCGTGTCTACCTACTGAGAGAGGTCTTGGGCTCGATTCCTGGCATGCTTGAAAAAGATATCATTGGTGAAATGTGGGTTTGACCTTTCACAGTGATTATTGTTCACTCAAATAGTTTGCGACATCTAGATCGTCACTTTCGCAATAGATTGACTGCTGATGACTGAGAGACCGAGGTTCTAATCCCACTTGAGTGTTTTTTTTTTAATTTCTCACTTTCCTGACACGCAAATGGAGGTATATATCCTCGAAATTCAACCTTTCTTATCCCTAAAACATTAATCAAGTACATATGCATACAACCGAATGAGTAGGCTATAAGACGCGGTGATTATAATATATATATATACTAGCCCCTTCCCCGTAAAAAAATATTGTGGGAATCCTGTAAAACAAAGCTTCAAATCATCCATTATGTCAATATAAAACAAAACTTTTTACTTTTATTAATACAGTCCTACCATCACTGTATAACCCCTCCCTCTTTTTATCCTCCCTCCTATTTTCATCTCATTCCTCTTTCCTCGCCCCCGAACCCTCACCACCCCACTTTCCCTTCAACAACTTTTTTTTTCCAACGACTAAATAATATACTATCGACATTTTTATGAGGAATAAATTAAATTTTCAAAATAAAATATAGCCTATGTTACTCACTGATAATGTAGCTTTATTTGGTGAAATAATTTTTAAAATCGGTCCAGTAGTTTTTGAGTTCATCCATTACAAACAAAAAAACAAAAAATTAAATCTTTCCTCTTTATAATATTAGTATAGAAGTATAGATATGCGTGTGATAATATATAGTCGATATATTTGAAGCCATATGGGAACACGATATGATTATACGACTTACTAAAATACCATGATTTTAATGTACTAATTAACTTTATTTTAATACTGCGTTGAACCTGAAGCGATATTAATACGTGGTGAAAAACATATCAATAACTTTAACAAACCCAGCGATGTTCTTAACTTCAAACTCCTGATAAATAAAGACATTCCAAATACGTTGGCGAGAATATATTCACGAAATCAACTTATAAGACTGGTCATTTAACGAAATAAATTAATACTTAAAATGTTTTTCCCGACAATAATAAGCAACACTAAACCAAGCAATGTTGTTTGTACAGCCCTAGGCACATTTGGCTTAGACGATGTTAGTGTTGCCCTACAAGCACTTTCCCCATACAACGTGGCCTAGCCGCAGCCCTGTACCCAATTTATTCAGACAAAGTTGTTAGCTAGCGTTGCCCTGCCCTCAATAATTGCTCCAGACAATTCTGCTAGCACTTCCCTGAAAGCAATTAATTCGGGCAATGTTGCTAAAGTTGCCTTGCACCCAACTAAAATGTTGCTAACGTTGCCATACAAACTATTGCTTTAGACAATGCCATACAAACCATTGATTCAGACAATGCCATACAAACCATTGCTTTAGACAAAGGTTCTAGCGTAGCCATACAAACCATTGCTTTAGACAAAGGTTCTAGCGTAGCCATACAAACCATTTCTTCAAACAATGGTTCTAGCGTTGCCCTGCAAACCATTGTTTCAAACAATGTTTCTAGCGTAGCCATACAAACCATTGTTTCAAACAATGTTTCTAGCGTAGCCATACAAACCATTGTTTCACACAATGGTTCTAGCGTTGCCCTGCAAACTATTGTTTCAGACAATGGTTCTAGCGTAGCCATACAAACCATTGCTTCAGACAATGGTTCTAGCGTTGCCCTGCAAACTATTGTTTCAGACAATGGTTCTAGCGTTGCCCTACAAACCATTGCTTCAGACAATGGTTCTAGCGTTGCCCTACAAACCATTGCTTCAGACAATGGTTCTAGCGTTGCCCTGCAAACTATTGTTTCAGACAATGGTTCTAGCGTTGCCCTACAAACCATTGCTTCAGACAATGGTTCTAGCGTTGCCCTGCAAACTATTGTTTCAGACAATGGTTCTAGCGTTGCCCTACAAACCATTGCTTCAGACAATGGTTCTAGCGTTGCCCTACAAACCATTGCTTCAGACAATGGTTCTAGCGTTGCCCTGCAAACTATTGTTTCAGACAATGGTTCTAGCGTTGCCCTACAAACCATTGCTTCAGACAATGGTTCTAGCGTTGCCCTGCAAACTATTGTTTCGGACAATGGTTCTAGCGTTGCCCTACAAACCAATGCTTCAGACAATGGTTCTAGCGTTGCCCTGCAAACTATTGTTTCAGACAATGGTTCTAGCGTTGCCCTACAAACCAATGCTTCAGACAATGGTTCTAGCGTTGCCCTGCAAACTATTGTTTCAGACAATGGTTCTAGCGTTGCCCTACAAACCATTGCTTCAAACAATGGTTTTAGCGTAGCCATACAAATCATTTCTTCAGACAATGTTGATAGGTTTGCCCTACACACCATCATTTCAGGAAATGTAATTCTTGCTGTCCTACACACTTTCTCATAGCTCTCGTGTAGATAATTTGATTGCAGCCCAACGTGGCATTCTATCAAATGTTGCTGATGAAACAACTTCACAAGAGGTCATATACATTTCTTTCTGATTGGCTGGGAGGAAGAACACGGGCCACTTCTAATATTCATTCTTTTGCCGTACCTAGTCAAGTTTTCAACACAAAACTCTTTTGAACCATTTCAAAATAAAACCAACAACAATAATAATTATAATAATAATAATTGTGATGACGAGAGCTCGGTAGCGTCCCTGACCCTATGATGTGACATTCCCAAGGCAAGAGCATTATAATTATTATTACCTTCCTTCCAACGACTGCTAGACAGGGCTACCAAACATTAAATACTTCAATTTTGCGAGTTACACAAAGACTTTGGGGTCGGAATTGATAAAATGACAGGATATACATTCGGGGTCGAGTAGCCATATTTTCTTCCATTTTTAACGTCACTCAGAGCAACATTTAAAAAAACTAGTTCTTATTGAGAGAAGAGTATACATTCAAGGGTGACCTGGTGGTCTAGAGGTAAGGTGTCAGACTTCTGTGCTGGCAGCCGGGGTTCAATCCTCTGTCACGGCACAGATTTATCTGATTACCAAACCCTTCCTACACCTCTGACAAGACATCTTGTGAATGTGTGGAATGCCAGGTTGCCACCGTGGTTCGGATTCCACGTTAAACTGTAGGTCCTTCATTTCATCTCACAATCACCCTACCATTACACATTAGCGTAAGTGCGTATAACCCGAACGGGTAGTAAGACGCGGTGCTAATAATAATAAGTATCCATTCAAATGTAGCTAGGCCTACTTGAATCCTATTTCACTTCAACATTTGTGAGATTAGCTTTTGTTATTATTATTATTATTTTTATTGTTACCCGCTTCAGCGGCCGCATGGTCTAAAACGCTACTCTCGCAATAGACTACTAGTGTCGATGACGGGTAGATCGTGGTTTTATCCCGGCCAAATGTACTCAGGGTGGATTTTACAAAATAGTTTCCCAATCTCTCTCCAAGCAATTGCGGGTTCACTTCCTTTAAATTAAACCTTCATCATTAATTTATTAGCGTAATTAGTTCATAAACGTATAGCCCGAATGGGTAATAAGATGCGGTGAATATACATACAATATATATATGCCTTTTCAAGGCCCATTGACACACAGAGATCATTAGCGCCTTTTATAACAACAAAAACACCATAAAATTTACCGTATGAAAAATAACTATCAAGAATACACCTGCTTAAAAGACATATTAACATACCAATTAAAATAGATGGTAAAAATATTAAAAAGTGTAGGCCTACTAAAATGTTTAAAAAAAATATCTCAATATGAGACAGTAGCGTACGCAGGATTACGAAGTAAGGAGGGCTCAAGAGGGGTTTGGGGGAGTGACCCCCGCAACCACCGGAGGAAATTTTGTTATACCGTTATATACTCCTAGAACCTTTATTAATGGTACTTGTTAACTTGATAATTTATATTTTTACTATTTTAAATGTAATAATCTAACAAAATAATTAATAAATAGGCCTAAATTAAATTCGACTGAACCGTCCCGTAGATCTACAGTCACAAAAATCGCCTATTATTTATAGTAGGTAAATGTGTATATCCTTATATTTTTTTTAAACACTTAACAATATTTGCCAAGGTCTATATGGTGGTCATACACCCTCCCCCCCATTTTATTTATTTTCTCTTCGGATCTGCGTAGATCTCATGTCATTCCCAAACTACGATAAGGGGGGGGGGAGCTTGAGCCCCCTCAAGCCCCCTCCCCTTGGGTATGTTACTAATATGAAACTAAATTAATACGAGCCACTAAACTGACACTGAAATAAAATTTAAATGATTCATGTGGCGTAATAAATGGAATTAACTAATGACTCCATCCGCTATGTCACTTAACAAATAACTAAGTTCACCATTAAAATTAAGAGCCAGGTTAGTAGAGGCATACTCGCGACACTCCACCAAAATGATGTACACACTAAGGGGAGTATTGCAAAGCTGACACACTGAAGGGGGTTCCCCTCTCAATAAAAGTCCATTTTACCCACATGATCCGCGTGGCCATGAATCCAGCAGTAGGAAAGCTGGGTGCTTAAGGTGGGGATGTTGGGTTCGCGAGAAAAGGTTAGTGTTTTTGGCAGTTTTTATAGCGAAACTTTCTTGACCAAAACAAATAAAATATTACTCCAGTAGAAACATAAGAGTTTAATTTTCTTCCGTGGTGATATCAACAGTTCCTAAATATCCATCATAAGCATAGCGGAATGAGATGAGAAACTTTTTAAATTTAGAGGAAAAGTTGTTATTAAACTCCAGAACATCCTTGACAGATATTCAACAAGTGTTGATCTCAACATGCAAAGAAAATTAAAATTTCTATTTCTACTGGAGAAATATTTGATTTCTTTTGACCAAAAATAAAAAAGTGTTGCTATAAGAACTGCCAAATAAGAGGATTCCACGAGTACAAAGTGGGCAGTGCCATCAAAATACTAATTGAATCCATGCAGATGAGCTCAACACGATGACAATTACGGTGCCCCGACAAATGGTACAAACGACATCTCGTATCACCCTATATGAAAGGGTCTACTGATGACTTCAAAATATTTACGATGTGACAAATGGAACCACGTCTATCTATTTAGCTAATATGTGCAAGCAAGGTTCATTACTGGATAATAGATAGCTGTTAGAACGTCAAAATTTCAGTTAGTGTAAGTTAAATAGTGAATTAGTTTAGATAAGGTTAGGTTAAGTTAGATTTCAAATAGTTGAAACGCTCCACTACCATTGCCATTCTCCTTTGCGACGTGACCTTTCATATACGAGGCATTTTACACACTAATTTAATTAAATTCGTTTAAATGAACTTAAAAGTGAGACCTGGTACACCTTACCATCAAGTGGTACCATTTGTCGCATCGATATATATTTTAAAATCATTACTAGAGCCTTCTCAGGTAGCCATCCCCCTGAGTGGTACAAAATGTCGCTGGTCCCCATTTGTCGCATATTCGACAGTTACATTAGGCATAGCACAGTAGTTTAAAAATGGCGTGTAATTCAGCCGTAAGGAGAATGGTTTTAATGTGCCGATAAAATTGAAATTTTACCCATGGAGGCCCCAGACCTCGACCCTACCGTGTAAATGCATTGAAATCCTTGAAAGAGAGTGGGAGAGAATTTCACTAAAAGCGCTTTCGTATAATATATGATGGGATGTTTTAGCTTTGGGCAACTTGGCAATATCGAAATGGGACTTTGGGGTAAGTGTACCTTCCAGGGTTCAGCTAGACCCCATACAGACCCCAAACCGTACCTGCGATACGCCAGGGCTCGCAAACTTGTGGGCCAGATGCGGCTCAAGAGACATAGCTGACCATCCCACTTGTCTGCAATACTTTTATATTATTATTACAATCAGACTTGCAGTCATAAAAGCAGACAAAAAATTAACTTTGATTTCAGTGTTTTAAAAATTAAAAAATACTTATGTATAGCAGTTTTGAAATAATTCTATCAATAATTCAAATACTTGATTATGGGAATTTTGATTTGCATAATTTAATAAATAATGTTTCCCATATATATATATATTAGCACCCCGTCTTATTACCCTTTCGGGTTGTACGGTTATATTTAGAGGAAGTGTACCCCCATTTGCGTGAAGGGAGAGTGGAAAACCATTTTGGAAAAAATCACCCTCAGTACACCCGAACGAGATTCTAACCTCGGATCTCTCCGTTATCAGACAGTCTAGTTTACTGTGAGGGTAATGCGTTAGACCACGTGGCCACTGAAACGGGTTGCTGTATTTCAATAGGCCACATTTAAACATGTGGTAAGATATAAGTTTTTAAATATACGTATTATATTTATTTTTTAATACAAAGTAATAAAACAGCTAGTATGGAGAGTCATCGATGTAAACGTGGATTAAACGTCCGGTTCTTCTGGTCTAGTTTTCCGGTTTCAGGTAGATGTAGGTTCAAATCCAGCATGATGTAGGTATATAGGGTGTTTTTTCCTTAGATTGTTTCTCAGATTTCCTTCATTCAAATGTGGATATATTTCCTCTATACAATGTTTTCTCATTCTTTATCCACGAGCGTGATTAAAGTATGTATAGTAGTCCAGACGGGTAGTAAGACGCGCTGAAAAACAAAACTACACAATTTAACTATCCAACGTGTTTTTTTAAGGTAGTTGCCCACAAAATGCCTTTAGTTAAGTCTAGCCCTTCGAATAATGGGTTTGAGATCCCTGCACTTGGCTATTTGGTTTCACACAATATAAGGATGGGAAATTTGACAGAAGGGCGGTAAGCACTGAAGCTGATGGTGAAAAGCTAATAGTAACAAACTAAATACAAGTAGGCCTAATGGTACAGAGCAATCTGATAGGCCTAATGGTCTTAATAATTAACTGTTTTTAGTTTTTCTTCATTTCCCGAAAGTTTGATTTGTGCGTGTATTGAGACGCAAAAGGCATATATCGCCTTCTACTGTACCTCGATTCATATTTTATTTTTTAATTTGAAGAGGTATTATAGCTTTACAATCTGTAGTATGTGGTTTGGAAAATATTAAAAAGATAATATTAATAAAAACATTTTAAGGTGACATATATTCATTTAATCTAGTGACATTGGAATTTTTTTAAATATTCTAAGAAAGCTAAGTACTTTTTATTTTCTATATTACAGAGAATAGACATATATGTACAGTAGCCCCATGTCTTCTTTGGTGCTGACTCACAACTCACAGCTAACGGCTTTGAAAAGTCACCAGACTAAATTATGTATCCTTACGCCGAACCATATGATTTGCAAAAACATGTGTTTAGTAGATGTCACTTCTGACAGTCAAAATTTAGGTATGTACCTAAATGTTGACTGTCAGAAGTCAGCTGTGAGCTGTCAGTCAGCACCAAAGAAGCCATGGGGCTACTGTAGCGTGCGTAGCATACGTAGCATACCGCTGTGTGGCCACAACATATACGCATATGTACTAATTACACAAATATGTTAGGAATGAGATTGGTTAAATTTAAAACACGGTTAAATTTTCGTGGAGGGAAAGTGGAAAACCGTTTAGAAAACACCACCCTCAGGATTCAAACCCCGATCTCCCCGTGATCGGCAGTATAGTCCAAGGGTCTCCCAACCTTTTGGTACGCGGGTCAAATAATGTATTCTACCGATTTTTGTGGTTAAGGGGAAAAAAAATGAATGAATGAATACCGGTAACGTTGTAGGTACATGAAGTGATACGATAGTCTCCTACACCATGGTTTGGGGTCTTTAATCATATGGCACCTGCAACTGAAAATGAGGGTTTGCAATAACGACAGTACTTTGGTTTGGTGTTATGAGGAGAAGCACGCGTGTGGACAGTAACTGGATATGCCAAATATACTTCGTGGTTAAGAAATAACAAAGGGCAACCATCAATTTATTTTTTGATAAAATCTTGGGGCTGGCAAAATGTAGCCCGCGGGCTGTAGTTTGGAGACTCCTGGTCTAGTCTATTGGAGTGCTGCCCAGCTTGGACCACTGTTTACCACCGAATTTCTACTATTTAAGTCCTGAAAGACCTTAAAACATTCACTTCTATTTGTGCCAACCTTAGGTTGGTACCCCTAGTTCCTCTCTAACAGCTTTAATGATAGTTTTTACTTTGTCCATTTCAGTAATGACAGCTGATTGCTGTGTTAGATAAAGGTTTCCAAGAACTTAGCTTCTTTTGTTTGATATTTAAACCTTTCTTTCTCCTGCTTAATAATCCCCTGACGTCATGATGGTAACCAATTCGTGTCTCTTTCTACCGTTTATGAGCCGCTGGAACTAACGTGACTCATCTATTCGAGAGACCTTTGACTGGGAGCTTTAATACTATTGGCTACGCGTCTTATTGTCTCTCTGGGCGATATGCATTTATATACTCTAGTGGAGTAAGAACCAGGATTATAGAATGTTTTACAAGCAAGCTTCCTTGTTTACTTGAAACTCAAGATGTTTAGCAACAGCGCTTCACTGTTCACTTGAAGCTAAATAGGTTTAGCAACAGCGCTTCACTGTCCACTTGAAGCTAAATAGGTTTAGCAACAGCGCTTCACTGTCCACTTGAGACTCAAGATGTTTATCAATAGAGCTTCACTGTCCACTTGAGACTCAAGATGTTTAGCAACAGCGCTTCACTGTCCACTTGAGACTCAAGATGTTTATCAATAGAGCTTCACTGTCCACTTGAGACTCAAGATGTTTAGCAACAGCGCTTCACTGTCCACTTGAGACTCAAGATGTTTATCAATAGAGCTTCACTGTTCACTTGAAGCTAAATATGTTTAACAACAGCGTTTCACTGTCAACCTGAAACGCAAGATGTTTATGAACCACGCTTCACTGTCTACTTGAAGATCTCCAGGCGTTAAGCTAATTTATTCTGGTTTACCGGTAACGAAATGGTCACTGTTCGAATCTTTCGGATGTATTGAGAGTGAGTTTTTCTTAGTAGTTTCCCACTTTCCCTCCAGACAAATGCAAGTACATTTTCTCTAAGATACCTTACTCATCCCTGAGCCATTAGCGTAATCAATGCATGCTCACTAACTGAACGAGTACTAAAATGTGGTGAAAATAATTGTAGTCAACTAAAACGTGAGCCGTTTTATTATTTGAGCGATTTAACCGAATGTCTTAATATTTGTTATTCGAATATTAATCTTTAATACACGGCCGTTACATGAATATTAATGCAAAAACAGACCAATCAGGAATCAAGCAACAACACAAAGTCATTTTATCAGAATAGGTACCTTAGATCAATGTTAATAATTTATTTAATTTATTGGAGGTATTTAAAGTGCACTTTATGAACCGACTTATTACATCAGTGGACGATTTATAAGATAACTTAAATCAACAGAAACATCCCCCGACCGTTAATTCATCATTGTGAACGGGGAGATCCACCAATGATAAATTGTTCGGCCATGCCAGGAATCAAACCCGGTACCATTAGTTTAGAAGACAGACACGTGACAGACTCAGATAAGGTGTGTGTCTACTTATATTAAACGTAAGCTACAAAATAGCAACTGTAATTTGGAAAAATATCCCTGATTATAATTATGGCTAAAGACACGTTTATGAAACCTCTCCTACGAACCTACCCGCCTCGGTGGCGTAGTTGGCTAACGCGCTTGTCGTGTTGAGCCCGACTGCTGAGGACGGGGAGATCGAGGTTCGAATCTCGGTCGGGTGAACTGGGGGTGGTTTTTCCTAAATGGTTTTCCACCCTCCCTCCACGCAAATGCGGATTCACTTCCTTTAATTCAACCTTCCCAATTCCTAATCCATTAGCGTAATTAGTACTTAAGCGTATAACCCAAACGGGTAGTAAGACGCGGTGCTAAATAATAATAATAATAATAAATCCTAAGAACCTAGTAGAATAAATGCCAAATACTGAGGACCTGATTAGACCGCAGCAAATAAAACTTATGCCGGGTTTATATCCATGCATAACGCATAGCTAATAGTAAATAGTGCATACCATAAGGGCATAAATAAAATACAATCGTCTATAGAGAAACGTAGTTATTGAAGACTTACGTAAATCGATTTCTTTTACTCATAGAAATTGGCCTAACATATTTGCTCTAATAAACAAGGTTTTTAAAAATAACTTTATTAAACCGTATTTTTTAAAAAAAACTTGAAATTAATCTCATTTAAGTGGTGCCGTATTTTAATATTTTTTTAATTCAGCTATAATGTTATCTCCCAAAAATGTATCCTGAAAAGCTAAGAAAAACCAATACTAAGGGTTTATATACCTATTGTAAGTTTAAAAATAACTCCCAAAGTTATAAAATTTACATAATTGCTTCTTGCACAGAGAAAATGCTATTTTTCCCTTCCCCTATTGAAACTCGCCTCACTTTGAAGCAAATATTTTTTTCTAGTTATCATCAATCCTTTTTGATTCCCACTCATTACTAGACTGCTTATGACGGGGAGATCAAGGTTCGAATCTCAGTCTGGTGTAATGAGGCTGGGTTTTTTTTCAAATTGGGATTCCACTCTCCCTCCACGCAAATACGGGTACACTACCTCTGAATATAGCCTTTCTAATCCCTAAAACCATTAGCGTAATTAGTAGTCTAAGCGTATAACCTGAATGGGTAGTAAGACGCAGTGATGAAAAAAAATTACTTTTTAGCATTGCATCTTACTAATCGTTCAGGTTATACGCTTAGACTACTAATTACGCTAATGGTTTTAGGAACTAGAAAGGCTATGCTTATAGGAAGTGTACCCACATTTGCGTGGAGGGAGGGTGAGAAAACTATTTTGGGAAAAAAACTCATTACACCCAATCGAGACTCGAACCTCAATCTCCCCGTCATTGGCAGTCTATTGTACCGTGAGAATAGAGCTTAAGGCTACCGGCCACGCTTGCGACCTGGTCGCCGCGTTTTATGACCAGTTATCATAGCACAAAGGCGTGAATATGTGTTATTAGTCATAGTAGTATATAGTTATATGAAGAATAAACGTAAAAATATAGATAATACAGTGTCCACCCCATTAATATACAGGCACGTACTTATAGACAGACTTGTAAAATACCTGATAACAAACCCCTATTTAATTATAATATTTTCGGTGTCACGTATAGAATGCAATTTATCGTTATGTTCACGGTATTTTAAAAATATTATTAATAAGTGGAATTAATTACTATGATTGGAAATCACCTTTGCACTCCAAGCCCTTGCCAAACATTTCAATTTATTGTTAGTTTGTATATTGTATATGGTCTGATTTTTATTATTTTATTTATGCTAATTAAAGAAGTTCTTAATTTGTTCATTTATTTATTCATTGTTTAATTAATCCCAACCCTCCAGTGTTGCAACAATAACCTCTATCCAAATCTTGGATTTAACGTCCTTGTTTGCGTAGTCTCGATGTTTTGGATTCCACAGTGGTGATCATTTATAAATAGCTCGGTATCAAACATTGCTAAGTACCCTAATCTACCGAGTGTCAAACTCCTGACGGGCGGGAAACACTGGGCGGTTTGCAAGAAAGTTAGTGAAAATGCTTAGTGGAGGAGTGATAGCGTGGTCTCGAACACCTTATCGGTCGACATTTTAACTTACAGTAGCTCCGTGGCTTCTTTGGTGCTGACTGACAGCTCACAGCTGACTTCTGACAGTCAACATTTAGGTATATACCTAAATTTTGACTGTCAGAAGTGAAAACTGCTAAACACATGTATTTGCAGATCATATGATTCGGTGTAGGAATACATAATTTGGTCTGGTAACTTTTTAAAGCTGTCAGCTGTGAGCTGTCAGTCAGCACCAAAGAAGCCATGGGGCTACTGTAGGATGACGTAAGCAAACCCACACAAGTGTCCAGTGTTCTCGTGACAGGCTGTACGAACGCAAGTGTGGCCACTTCCATAAGAAATAAAGGCGAGCGTATTTGTCGCTGCGACCTGAAAACGCTCACGAAAGCGGTTACAAATCTGTCGCTGTCCGCCAAGTGTGGCCACCCTTCATAAGAATCAATGTAATACACTACTGCGACCTGGTTGCAAGCGTGGCCGTAGCCTTAGACCTACGCGGCCACCCAAGTGGGTAAAAAAAATAATTAAATATCTTTAACTTATAAATGTTTAGTTATTAAATTTAGATTCAATATTTTGTGGTGTTAAGGCTTTTCTCTTATACATACATATATAGAGAAAAACCTTAACCTTATATATGGCAGCGTTGCGTTTATAACTGCTGTCAAGAGATTGTGACACTAATGAGAGGAGTAGAGTGGGAGGAGGGGTGGCTTATTACTAGAGGAACATTTTCCGTGAAAAACTGCTCAGGCATGAAACAGCTTGTCTTTCTACCTAAACACTAATAGGTCACTAAAGAAAGGGCTTACGGATTGGGGGGGAGGGGGGGATGGAACGCACCACATGACACCACCAGAGGTAATGGATGACACACCAAAACGACTATTGTGCAGTGTTTCAGCAGATTTTTTTTATATCCCTGTAGTTAGAAGCACAAAATAAAAATATATATATATATTATATATATATATATATTGTAAGCTCAACTTAAATAGTGTAATGTCTTACTATACTTAAAAGGCTAAAACTTTATGCTAATTTACTTTTTCAACCTTCTATGCGCATGAGTTCTAGTCGGAGCTGTCATTATTACCCAATTACAATGACGCTTAGAATCACGTGGTTTTGTCTGCACGCACTCCAAGCATGCGATGCTGTTTTCATTGCTACTGCTATTTTTACTGTCGCTGATTTTATAAAAAGTTTATAGTATTTTAGCCAAGGATTCATGAAGTTCTAGATTCAAACCCCGGCGCTTCCAAATATTTTCTATTACGCAGTGGTTCTGAAACGAATTATTATTATTATATTATTATTATTATTATTATTATTATTAGCACCGAGTCTTAATTCCCGTTCGGGTTTTACGCACTTACGCTAATGTGTAATGGTAGGGTGATTGTGAGATGAAATGAAGGACCTACAGTTTAACGTGGAATCCGAAATACGGTGGAGGCCTGGCACTCCCCACATTCACAAGATGTATTGTCAGAGGTGAAGAAAGGGTTTGGAAATCAGATAAATTTGTGCCGGGACCGAGGATTGAACCCCGGCCGCCAGCACAGAAGTCTGACACCTTACCCCTAGACCACCAGGTCACCTGAAACGGATTCAAACTCAGCCTCGTGAAGACAAATGAGGAGTTACTTGAATAAAGAAGTTATCAGCTCTGGTTTAGAAAATTGATATTACCTAACATTTAGTTCGTTGTGCTGACCACATGACACCCTCTATCCGTAAATGATGGCACTATCATCGCTAACGGTGGCGGCCACTCGGTCGAATAGCTCGTTTGTGAGCTCACGAATAGGTTTTTTTTAATACCAATAATATTTTTGAGAATTAAGTATTTTTTCAAAGCTGGAACATATTAAAAAACTATTTGCGATCTAGCATGGAACAGTCAAGGCTTTGATAATGATGAAATGATTCACAAGTTCACAGCTGTGAAGGCTGGTAAAGGAAATTTCTGATTTAGTCTAGATGTTCACTAAGTGCTGAAATGCCTGTGTATTTGTTCCAGTTTATTTTTTAGTATTATTTCATTCATAAGTATATTTCTATATACATTTAGATATAAATTATTTGGGCTATTTTTGACTATGTAAACCTAATCAATTAATGTATCTCATGTAACGTTAAAGTTTAACGAGTTAAAATTAACTTAATTTTTACGTAGTTCTCTCTCGTTTTTACTTCGAATTTTATTGTTTTCTTACCGAATGAGACTGTGTGGATGTAAATAAATATATCACAAATTTGGGATAAAATAGGCTCCAAATCAAATATGCAATTAAGTAATCTAGTTAAATCAAATATAAATAATAATTTGTAACATTCATAAGCCTAAAGAAAGAGATATTTCACGTTCAAAGAAAACAATTTATTAATAGCGAGTTAGAAAATATTGTTTTGTTTTTTTTAATAACAGAATTTACATCACCAGGAGTCTGGAATTATTTGTGATTTTTCCGTTTTGAAACTAGAGCACTACCTTTTAATAAATGAATGTTACTTTTAGTTTTGAGTTTGAAGACATTGTTTTTTCTACTCTAAGCGCTCAAATTATTTTAAAGTAATTTAGTTATAGTCTAGTATGGAATGATGAACTGATTATATTTATTGCTATTATTATTATTATTATTATTATCATCATCATCACCGCGTCTTACTACCCGCTCAGGTTGTACGCACTTACGCAATGTGTAATGGTAGGGTTATCGTGAGATGAAATGGAGGACCTACAGTTTAACGTGGGATCCGAACCATGGTGGAGGCCTGGCATTCCACACATTCACAAGTTGTGATTAATACACGTCTTGTCAGAGGTGAAGGAAGGGTTTGGCAATCAGATAAATCTTTACTGGGACAGAGGATTGAACCCTGCAAACCCTCAGAACAGAAATCTGACTGACACCTTACCTCTAGACCGCCAGGTAGGTCACCCAAGATTTATTGTTGATAGTGCAACTGTATACTTTGTAATGTCGTATGTACAGAGCTCTGTGATTAATATGAAATGTGCTAAATCGTCAGATAGAGCGAGTGAAGGAGATATAAGGCATTTCGATCGTATCTATAATTTTAGTCTTCTCTTCTTTATATTGTAAGCTAGGCCACTGGATTTTATTATTGTCGTGAATAGGTGAATATTATTGTAGAACTACTTCTCAGTAACAGAATCAAATGGATGGTATTTACCTTTTATTTTCAATCATAAAATGCGAACGTAATCATTGACGTCAAAACAAACAAAAGATCGTTAATAACAAACAATTATGGCTATCACAAGGAGTTTCAAACATGAACAGAAGATAGTTCCCATATGCTGTATGTACCGGCGTTTAATTGGCTAGAACCTCTCGTCCTTTTCTTATTGGTTGATACAAGGTTCGTATATTCTCAAGTCCTTGCAAAAAGCAAAAGAGGTTAAAGTTAATAAACTTCATTATAAAGTAATGATTGAAAATCATGCATTACAACTTCTTGTGCACAATTCGTTAAAAAAAAATTACCACCGCGTCTTACAACCTGTTCAGATTATACGCATATATGATAATTACTCTAAAACATTAAGGATGACGAAGGAAGAATTCTATAAATAATCTACTCGCATTTGCGTTGAAGGAAAGTGGAAAGTCACTTAGGAAATACCATCTTTGGTTGATCCGACCGAGATTCGAACCTCAAACTCTCCGTCATCGGCCAGCTAGTCTACTGTGAGAATAACACGTTAGGTGAGCTGGCTGTCTAGGGGTAAGGTGTTGGACTTCTGTGCTGGGGTCCAATCCTCGGTCCCGGCACAGATTTATCTGATTTCCAAACCCTTCCTTCACCTCTGACAAGACATCTTGTGAATGTGGGGAATGCCAGGCCACCACCGTGGTTCGGATTCCACGTTAAACTGTAGGTCCTTCATTTCATCTCATAATCACCCTACCATTACACATTAGCGTAAGTGCGTATAAACCGAACGGGTAGTAAGACGCGGTGCTGCTAATAATAATAATAGTAACACGTTAGATCATGCGCCCACTGAAGCGGGTGATATTGTTTGCTACTAGTTATACGTTTTGCAGAAACATAAACCCAACTTTACATAGATTCGATATCCCCCCCGTAAAAAAATTCAGTCTGGAAATGGTTTATCTTATTCGAAACGCTAACTTATGAGGCGCTGGACTATTTGAAAGTTTTGTGCAAGCTGGCCAGTTAGCTTAGAGGCGGACGGCGCCCTTGGTAGTCTTGACCTGTTTACTCGGATTTAATTCATGTGTAGAGGGGACAGCCATGAACTTGAATGAAAAGTAGGGAGGCCGACCACTTAACCCTATAGCAATCCTATGTTATACTTTGTTAACAGGTTTTACCAAGGATCCTTGAGCCCCCCCCCCCTTTTCATTTAATATATTTATTTTAACATAATTCTGATAGTTTTTGTTTAGCGACGCGTCTTACTACGCGTTCAGGTTCTACGCCTATGTAATATTTACTCTAATATTTTAGGGTTGAGGAAGGTTGAATTTACAGGAAGTGTACCTTTATTTGCAATGAGAGAGAAGAAAACTATTTAGGGTAAAACCCCCCTCGGTGCATCCGATGGGAATTCTAACCCCGATCTACCCATCATCTGCGATCTAGTCTAATAGGAGTGTGACGCCTTAGACCAGTAATGTCCAACTTTTACCCGAATTAGGGCCGCATAAGTTCTTGGGAACCAACCGACTCAACCGATCAGCTTGCGGCTACCAAAGCGAGATACAGGCAGACAGCTGCATCTACTGTTGTGAAATGATTTGAAATCACTCGTTGAATGGAAAGAGTGTGTGTCGTTCTTGCTATGTTTTGATTTGTTTTATGACATGATACAATAATTTGAAATATTCATCGTGATATTAATCTTAAAGATTTGTCTATCCAGTAGGAAAAAACAAAGTTGGAAACCAGGTGTTTTTAATTGTGTTGCAAAGTACCATGGTTACATTTAGTACATTTGTTATATCGTGTGAATTAATGCGCTATTCAAGCAGGTTAGATTATCTATTCTCAGTGAACGTGTTAATCAAGGCTTACAATGTCACGTTGTTCTATTCGTTTGGGATATAATGACCACTACTTTTGATTTTACGATGTTCGGTTGGCTCTAACGTCCTCGTAAAAGTGTCCGTAAAACGCGAGGTCTAGGTTTACCTTGCAGTAGGCTTATTAAACATCCCACATAAACTTTAAAAATAAAAACCACCTTATTATTTAATGGCAATTATTATTTGAGTGACGTTACATTTTATATTTTGAAAACAATTGACGATTAATTATTTATGGATTCTATCGGTTTTAATTTCGTCCACCTGTAATTAAACAAACGTTTCACTAATGAAAATATGTGGCTATTTGGCGTTATTTTGTAGGGCATGAATTTACCACACAAATGTGTTAGGTCAATTTTATTCCTTTTCTAGGGCTGTTTAATTTATACATGCCTTCCCTCAAGGCCCCCCCCCCCCCTTTTCCTTGTGTTCATCCTGTTTTTACCCTTTTTTTATATTTATTTTATCTATACTAATATTATAAAGAGGAAAGATTTGAATTTTTGTTTGTAATGGATAAACTCAAAAACTACTGGACCTATTTTAAAAATTCTTTCACCAATATAAATCTACATTATCAGCGAGTAACATAGACTATATTTTATTATGAAAATTTAATTTATTCCTCATAAAATTGTCAATAGTATATTATATAGACGTTGGAAAAAAAAAGTTGAAGGGAAGGTGGGGTTGGTGAAGGGGGCGGGGGGGGGGGGGTAGGAGTGAGGAAAGAGGAATGAGATGAAAATAGGAGGATAAAAAGAGGGAGGGGGCTATAGAGTGATGGTAGGACTGTATTTTCAAAAAAAAATAAGTAAAAAAAAAGTTTTGTTTTTATATTGACATGATGGATGATTTGAAGCTTTGTTTTATAGGATTCTTTACAATATTTTTTAAGGGGAAGGGGGCTAGTTTAATATATATTTAATTTTATTTTTTTGTATTCACTTCGTTTGTATATTTAAAAATCTGTTTTGAATCTAATGTTTGGGTATTTAATGATTTTAAATGTAAATAACGTTAAAATACATGCCTGTTTAAAATAAACATATTATACAATCCTTTTTATATAGCTAAAAGCACAATGATTAATGAATAAAATGTATAAACAACAACATAGACGAACATAGGAATTATATTTAAATTTGTTTTCATAACAACTCCATTACTCCACAAACAATGTGATATCCATCTTAAAATCTAGTGTTGCAAATTAAGCCAATAAAAAACTTTTATAAAAATATAGTGCTCCGATAAGAACTAGTGGCACACACTTGTCCGTAACATGACGATCACATCAAAATAGTATTGTAAAACGATACGCCAATTTTAACCATCTGTTAGACTTAACGGTTACATTGTAAAATTGAGTATTAATCTCATAGTTTACATTGACGCTACGCCCCTGGCTAGTATAGAATCTTATCAGGGGCGGTATTTAATAGCGCGTCGGCACAAAAATAAATCTATCGGCGTTAGAATCACCAAATATAAATTGGAACCCGTTCCAGATTTTGGGGGACAGTCCCCAAAAATAGTATGTACGTCCCAAATTGATTTTGTCCCTGATATGTTCAAATAAATTATTATGATTTGAAATGTTTATGAGTCAAATAAAGAAAGATTGGAATCAAATCATTTTCTAATAAGTTTAAATGTAAAATTGGCAGCAATGCATATAATCATAGCCAGAGATGAATATTTACCAATCTTTTTTTTTATTACTCAACTAAGGCTCTAACTTTACTCTAACTATGTATCTAAATCAGTAAGATGAGCTGATAGGAAATGTGGGGGCTACGTGCAAAAAGCGCAATGGCTGAATTTGTGTACCCGCTTTGTAGTATATCAGAAGCGCAGAAGGCAAGCGCATCAAAAGCGCACCATTGTTTGTCATCTCTAAGCCCATATGGGAACATCGCAATATTGTGAGTTTCGTGAATTAGGCCGGTGACAGACTCACGTTATGGTCGTTACGACACAAACGCCGCGACCAGGTCGCTCTTGAATATACCATTATTTCATTATGTGAAGGGTCAGGTCAGACAGATTTGAAAACGTCAATGTGAGCGTTTCTTGGGCGTAGCGACTCCTCTCATATGAAACAATGCAATACACTAGAGCGACCTGGTCGAGCCTTTATCTCGCAGCGACCAAAACGTCAGTCTGTCACCGGCCTTAACCAGTTATCAACCTAGCCTAATATTATCTAACCTTACCTAGTCCTAGCCTAACCACTATTATAAAGAGTGATGGGGTTTATTCCTTGTAGTTGTATTTTTTTTAATGTAGTCCGGCACCAACCAAAGGTTTTGTAGTGACTGTACCTAAAAATGCCAAGGAACAAAAGGAATCTTTAGAGAATAAATATCTAATAAGAGCCTAAAAAGATGTACAAATTTGAATTATAAAAGTTTGAAAGTAACGTGTGTATATATATATATATATTTAAAAAAAAACAGAAGTTAATGGATTCATTAGCGCATAGAAACTAGCCTTGAACTCACTTCATTTGCATCAGGTATGAAATCTGCCTAAGGGCCAAGCAGATCTAGCACGATCAGTTTTTCAGGTATGTGTTTACCGCAGTGGCGGTCCGTGGCTTTGTAAGACTGGGGGTGCTAATTGTTAGGTGAAAGGGTGGGATAAAAAAAGGTGGGTAATAATACTGTAGCAATGTTTAAACGTTTAAATATTAAATGTAGCCCACTGTTAAGGAATGTAAAAGTCAGAATATATATAACAATTATTTTACCGATTGTTATCTATGGGTGTAAAGCGTGGGTGTTATCTTAGGGTGTTATAAAAACAAAGAGACTGGGAAAATATTTGGTCCAAAAAGAGCTGAGGCCACGGGGGAATGGAGAAGGTTACATAATGATGAGTTACATACGTACCCTGTACTCACAAGACTTTATGATCATCAAACCTCGTAGAATAGGGTGGACAGGCTAAATAACGCGAATAAAATAAAATGGAACCATGTTCAGTGTAATGACTGGCGAACCCAATGGGAAGAGACCATTGGGAAGATCTAGACACAGATGGGAGAATAGCATTAGAACGTACCTGAAGGAGATAGCGTTTAATGAGGTTGACTGGATGGAACTATCTCAAGATAGGGATAGGGTGTAATGAGGTGGACTGGATAAAACTAGCTCAAGATAGGGAGTAATGAGGTGGACTGGATAGAACTAGCTCAAGATAGTGATAGGGTGTAATGAAATGGACTGGATAGAACTAGCTCAAGATAGGGATAGGGTGTAATGAGGTGGACTGGATAGAACAAGCTCAAGAGAGGGATGGTGTAATGAGGTTGACTGGATAGAACAAGCTCAAGATAGAGATAGGGTGTAATGAAATGGACTGGATAGAACTAGCTCAAGATAGGTATAGGGTGTAATGAGGTGGACTGGATAGAACAAGCTCAAGAGAGGGATGGTGTAATGAGGTTGACTGGATAGAACAAGCTCAAGAGAGGGATGGTGTAATAAGGTTGACTTGATATAACTAGATCAAGATAGAGTTAGGGTGTGTACTTTTGTAAAGAAGGCAATAGAGTTCCTAAAGCCATAATGTAAGTAAATTAAATTAATTGCGCCTATAAAGATTCAACACCAACATACTCAACTTCCTAATATTTACTAATCGCTTACTTGCATCGGTTCCTGGCCAGTGGTAGGGAGGTTGGGACTGAATCCTGGAGGATGTACTGAGGGTAGTTTTTCCTAAACAGTTTCCCAATCGTCCTCCACGCAAATATGAGTAAATGTTCTACATAATTATTCTTCCTTCCTCAATCCTACTTCATTAGTTTAGTTTAAATGAGAAAGAGTGCAAAAAAAATTATTATTGCTGTAATATAGGATTCAACCAGTCACTTTATAACATCCTGCCAAATGGACACTCAAAATTGTAGACCAATCACACTTTTGTATATCCAGGGACTTTGGAACCAAGAAGGTTGGGGGAGCTTAAGCTCCACTCCCCTTTCTCCCGGTTTCTCTTTTGGGGGCTGAGACTTTCTTAATCCCCTCCAATATCTATCATGTACATGCAAAATATATGTTAATACTTAATACAACTCTTGTACTATTAATTTTCAAGGAAGAAACATATTTTCTTATATACACACACACCAAAGTTTGTCACTATTGTGACAACATTAAGAAGGGAAAGCTTTGTTCGGGGTCACATTGTTTATCATCACATCTAATAAAGTAGGCACACGGTAGAAAGGGTAGTAGCTGACAGTTATTAGTATTACTATCATGTATTTATACGTCAAGCCATGTGATCTGCAGCTGTTACTTTTGATTAAAAGTATAAATACACCATTCCCGGCTAAAACGAAGTATTTATCTGCGTGCCATTTAAAGGTATATATTATGCAGTTTAGTTTTGATAAAAAAAATATTGTCTTCTAAAAAAGATTCATCAATCAAAAAATCTTTTTTTAAGGAAGTGATGAAATAAATTTGCTTGATATTTTTATACTGAATTATTCAAGGGCGTAGAAAGGTGGCAGTACTAGGGGGTCCAGATACCTTGTTGAACGCCCCTTTAAAGGGGGGTTCACAAATACATATAAAAATCTGATGTTTAAGTTTTTTACTCTTACTACAGTTTTAATTGTGTATGTCAACAATCAAATATTAGTTAATTTATTTATATATATAAAATTATTTTCTCACACATTCATATGGTATTAAAAAACAAAGGACGATTCCTCTAAGATCTTTCTTTGAGGAATCACCATCTTAAGAAAAGAACAGCTTAAGATTCGGATGGACATCTCGAGGTTTTGCAAATCTCTCTTCCAAGTAGTTCTATGTATTATCAACTCACCAGAGATACGCTGCTCTAGCTATGGTAGTCACCCCTTCTATACTATCACCCTTTCAGTGTCCTTACATTCCACAGGAAACCCCCCCCCCCCCCCCAATAATCCTTTCAACCTTGTTGCTTGCTACTCAACAAAAGACAAGCTATCACCATTATACTCTCCAAGGAGGGATGCAGTTTTGAGCCCATCTCGGGGTTTTATAGAATGACGTCCAAAGTCAAGGGGTCGAATCCCTGTCAAAGTATAATTTTTCTGAGTTACCTAAGGATCATTATTTAGAGTCAATTGTGACATTTTTATTTAGTTTGTTTATTACAGTAGAAATAAAATATATTTTCTTCCATATATTTAAAAAAAATATAGTCATTTCTTTTTGTTCGTTTCAGTGACATAGTTTTTACGGTCACTATTTATGCTAATTATTTAAATACATGGTATAAGGAGAATAGAATTGAAATAAGTGCACCACAATTTGTATGTACAGAAGATAGAAAAACCTAAGTGAAAACCACATTTTGTTCTAGGTGATGGCCCGTTAAAAAATAATGGAAATATCTTAAAAAAATAATGAGTTAGAAAAAGGTGGCCAAAGTTGGCGAAAGATTGCAATTGTTTACATTTTATTTCGATTAAATATAATTTACGTACTGTACGCCTACTTCACTTTACAAATAGGCTCTACTGTTAACCTTTTTTGAATTAAATAGAACTCGTTAAACAATGTTTTCATTTAATATCATTAATTTATTATTATAATATGATTATAACTCATCCAAAACCAAGTCTTTTCTTTTTTATTGCTACGTTCAGAACACAGGTTATTAATGACTTAATCTGATTGGGTAGAGAGGAAGAAGGTAGCTAAGAGGAAGTGAACCCGCATTTGCATGGAGTAAAGATGGGAAAACCAGAGTGATGAATCACTTGTGTAAAACCGTTAAAGGTATATGCTGTATATATAACGGGAATACAATATTCAGTTCACGCAGATGAGATTCGAACCCCAACCTCCCCATCAATGGCGATCAAACCAACGGCAAGCAATGGTTGTGGGTAACTAAACTTTGTAAACTAATATTTACTTTGTCTCGACACCTTGGAATGAAAATATTGTGATCGTCAAAAACTTGAAATCGAGATTTTGATAAATGTCGACGTTTCGTAGTCCCCTGAAAACAAAAAAGTTGTTTCCGCAATGCCACCTGTCAGACAGTTTGTTCCTTGGTTTGGGCTTAAAACCGAAACCATTTTACCGTTTGGGCTAAAACTTTGTATCTGGGGTTGTCATAAGGTCCCCCCTCCCTCACCCCCGCCACCCCGAGAGGTTTTTAGAATTAGATATCTGACCCTAAATTTAAGGCTAATTTATTGAAAGGCAAAAAAAAAGAATACATATATTTTCTCGAAATTCGCTCTAGTGGTTTTGATTAAATTTGATATTTAAACACAGTTTATAATTATAAACAAGATGGATGGAGATTTTCATTTTCTCATGAACATGACTTTGAGGGTACTTTACATAGGGGAGATTTTCAAATTTTCATAATTTCCAGGTCGCTTTTTAGTTTTAAGGCGGGTGACAGACTGACGTTTTAGTCATTGCGACCAGGTAATGCGAGAGTATTGCATTGTTTCATAATTACGAGAGGGGTGAGACTAGACACACGAACTCCGAATTAGATTTTTAAATGTTGAGGACCTGGTGGTCTAGGGGTAAGGTGTCGGACTTCTGTGCTTGGGTCCAGGGTTCAAGCCTCGGTCCAGCCCGAACGGGTAGTAAGACGCGGTGCTAATAATAATTTTTAAACGTTAATGTGAGCGTTTCTCATATGAAACAATGCAATACACTAGAACGACCTGGTCGCGGCGTTTGTGTCGTAACGACCAACATGTCAGTCTGTCACCGGCCTAAGGCATTGTTTCATATGAGACCCAAGAAACGCTAACATGGACGTTTAAAAAAATCTATTGCGACGTTCGTGTCGTAAGTTTGACCGCTCTCATATGAAACAAAATATCAACGTTTAGATATTGCTTTGTTATATGTCATTAATAATAGTTGATGACCACAACGTGAACGTTGAACGTCCTGTGCTTTTATGCGGTTAGTGTTGGATGACAACAAACGTGAACATTACAACGTTCTATGCTCCTACGTGACAACAGTTTAATTTCCACCAGCAAGCGTTGCAAAATCCGAACCAGGCGAGTTATATTTAAACTAGGGAAGTTTGCATCTCAGGAGTAAACATTAGTAAGCCTGGCTTGGTAACCAAGACCTGTATGTATTCGAGAGCATAGAGGGGTTGTGCTTCCACCAACCCCTTCTAAGTTTTAATATTTAGCACCGCGTCTTACTACCCGTTCGGGTTATACGCTTTAAGTACTAATTACTCTAATGGATTAGGAATTGGGAAGGTTGAATTAGAGGAAGTGAACCCGCATTTGCGTGGAGGGAGAGTGGAAAACCATTTAGGAAAAACCTCCCCCAGTTCACCCGACCGAGATTCGAACCTCGGTCTCCCGTCCTCAGCAGTCGAGCTCAACACGACAAGCGCGTTAGCCAACTACGACACCGAGGCGGATTCCTTCTAAGTTAAGTTTCAAATAATCGAATATAGATTCAAATGGTTTTGTCTTCTCACTTGATGCGGAAGCAGTCAAGCTATGAACAAGAATTTTCTAGAAGAGCGTTCCTTGGTACTTGTAGTCCCCCTTCCTTTAAAGTACCCATCAAAATAACAACCCCTTGCCTCAAACATGATTTTGATTTTTTTTCTTGTACTCCTCTTTCTACCTGAACCATGTCTGAGTCATGACTCATGACTGACTCGAAGGCTGTTCGTGAATCATCCCCCCCCCCTCCAGAGAGATTTTTTTTAGCACCGCATCTTACTACTTACCTGGTCAGGTTATACGACTATGTATTAGGAAGGTTGAAATTAAAGGAAATATAACCGCACTTGCGTGGAGGAAGAGTATAAAACCATTTAGGGGGACCCAATCAACGAAGCGGGTAGGAGGTGAATTGCTATCCTGAATCCCACTTCAGTGGCCGCATGGTCTAAGGCGTCAATCTTGCAATAAACTCGACTGCTGGTATAAGAGTTCGAATCCTGGTCGTTTGTACTGAGTTTTTTTTTTTTTTCAAAATTGTTTCCCGCTCTCCCTTCACGCAAATGCAGGTACAATTTCCTAACATTCATATTTACTCATCCATAGCTCACTAGCGTAGTTAGTACATATGTGTATAACCTGAACAAGCAGTAAGACACAGTGCTAAAATAAATCCTGAAATGTTTGCCTTAGTGAACAGGATGAGGAAGAAAAGTATAAATACAGTCCTTTTATTGACGATCTAACTACCCGATACAAATAAGATGAGGGAGAATTTTTGGAAAATGAGCCAGCCAGTATCCGCGTGCAGAAATGCCGGGAAACCCAAACTGAGAAAATAACACTCGCGAGTCTAGGTCTCTCGGGTTTGAGTCAGGCGTGTTAACAGCGCAACTAACTTTGCTTGTAAATAATTATTTTTGTTGGTAGGGATCGAACATTGGACCTCTTCTATTTGACTTTTACCAAATTCATTGACCGGAGTTGTTCTTGCATCATTACCAGACGCCGACTTAATTTAAACAAACAAGAGAGAATCTAGAACAGCAACAAACGAAAGGTGAATGAATAGGTTATGTAACATCTTAACAGTTGGCATTGGAAGGTTGCGTGGCTGAAAAGGTTGCTTGAAATCCTTCAAGTTATGGAGGTGAACACAAAATCGCATTGGTTTTATACCTTTGTCCTAATAGTGAGGAGGCGTATCTTGTATACAGCATTCTAAAACTCCATACAAATAGTACCAGAATTAAGCAGGCTAGTTTTACCGTTGAGTTGCTTCTTACCTGCTTACCTCTTCGAAATCTTGTTGTGTTGAACAGAATTTAAAATGTACACACTTATCAGCGCGCGCTCACTGCTATACCACTGGACAACACTGTCAACAGCTGGACCAAACAACCTTGGTCACGTGGCGTGGCATTGAACGCTGCTGCGCTCTGGGAGAGGACACATAAAGCAACAATAGAGAGTACAACACTGTGGCACAATACCAGTCCCATTGCACAGCAATGAACGCTGCTGCGCTCTGAGAGAGGGGAGCTGAAGCAATAGTGGCACAACGCCCGATACATATTGGCCGAACCTCGGGCGCAGACAAGATAGCCTCCAGGTTAAAATAGCTAAGCTCATTCGGAGAGCTTTGAGACCTTAAACACGGGTGTCGCTACGTGCAGTCCCATGTGACAACATCAAGCAGGCATTTTTAAAATAGTTCACTTTAAAGATGGTTTTACTAGCTAACGACAAAAATTGCCTTCTAGTGTCAATAAAGGCTTTCACAAAGTTAGGTTCAGGTAGCGGGCCTAACCCCTTCCCATAAACCACTAAACAGTCTACAAATACCATCAACTAGTTACTTGGCTGAAAAGGTTTGTTCATTGAAATGGGGTGGAAGTGTGTTGGAGGGGAGGAGGGTGCAGGGGATTGCTAGTACCTTAACTACTGTGTTCAGGCCACCACCCATTTACAATGAACAATTTGAACACATAAGTGGAGTTGTGTCACTTGAAAGTGCTGTTATCACTGAAGACTGCAACTAGCACTCCCCTGTGCCCAAAAACTCAACTTGGCTCAAGGAGCGCAGCGAAGCTCCCCTAAGGCTGTGGGTCTGGTGTAAACCCTTTCATAGACCTCGGCATAGTATTAAACGCTTCTGCGTTCTGGGAGAAGAGACTTCAACTTTATAAGAACGAATATCCACTAAAACTATAGGATTATCGGGCTGGGGAAGAGAATACAGAGATGTCACCCCCTCCCCATCCACACCCCACAATGTTGTCGAAAAGCTTTAAAGTTGTGAATTTTGTGGAGAGTCGAGATTTTGAGCTGAGAAATTTTATAATTATTCTGTACCACAGTACTTTTGATTATGAAAGTTCTATACTGCAAACTTGAATAGACAAAATTTAAATTTCCTAATGTTGATCCCTACTATTCAAAAGTTACCAACTTAATTCTCCTCAGATATTGAAAGGAAATACACTGGCCTATATAGTAGGTTGTATTTAAAGGTTAGTTAATTAAGTATGCTAGTGTAGCACTGTTGTCACTGCTAGTTTTAGGGCTACTACTACAAGCCTATTAAACATTAGTAACATCAAGTTTTCAACTCAAGCAGATGAAAGAGAATAATAAACATTTTTTAGCTAAACACCACTCCAATGACTTGTCGATAACATATTGCTTATGCCCTTGGTCTAAAGGGTGAATTATGGGTGCATCGACAGTCAGAATCCTTGATGACAATTCGGATGGATCCGGTATACACAGTCAGGTGATTACCGATGCAACTGGTATGAGTACATATCAAGGCGACAACGCATAAGAAGAGAATTTGGATACAGACTAGGTAAATTGATTCAGTATCTTATATGAAAACATGGCAGGTACCTATTATTTGATGCAGTAAAGCTAATTATCCTAATTCCATTGTTTTTACTGACTTTATGCAAGCTATATGACTTATTTTTTTCTTTACCAATTTCTTTTCTTTCATTAAATGGAAAAAAAAACAAGTTTTAGACCATCAGGTCCAGGGCCCTGTATCATGGCACCAATAGTCCTCTTGTGGTGAGCCTGACTAGTACCAACAAATTACATTAAATGTAATGTTTAGATAATAAGTTGTTTAAAGTGAGATACCACATCAACACAAAAAAAACAGTAGGGTCTACAAACCTACATAACTATTTATTTTGTTCCACTTCATTGCCGGTACTGATAATTGAATTATTGTGTGCAAGGAGGAGCCACTTTAACTTTTCATGAGAAAGAAAAAAACATTATTATTGCTTCATCTTTTATTTGCATCTTATGGAGGTACTTGATAGTGGGTGCAGAGGAATTAGACATAAAGGGCCAGTTTTGCATATGAAACTTGCACATTCCATTCGGGTTTATGTAGATGTCGTATTATATTTAGTATTGTGTCTCACTTGAAGAGTACTAAGTGTGACTATGAAACTGGCCCAAAGTCTTTGATCAGCTACAGATCTGAACAAATGTATAGTTGGTATTGTAATAAAAATGTTACAGAAATTATTAATCATATCCTTATTAAAAAAAAGTAAGGTTTTCAGTGCATAAAGGATAATAATACTAAATTACTTTCTTTGGAACCAAATATTCTGCTGCTCTAGCAACAGAATATAAGGAGCTAGTTTAAGTAATAAAATAATGACACGTTTATGATGAACTAACTTTGGGGCATGGTTACAACTTCTAAAATTTGTTAACGATTCCATTACCAACCCTTAACATATAAAAAAAAATATGGAGCTGTTTCACATAACTCATGTTGCAGTCAAACAAAGTTTTTCCTTCTGTACTAAGCACAATAAAACTAATTACATAAGCATCTTGTATGTTATATTTTAAAAAGCTTATAGATAATGAAAACGTTTTGAGTAATAGTTTAATTACGAGGGAAAGTAGGTTAAAAACATATTTTTTCAAAAGGTAAAATAAAAATAAGTTCTAATTATAGCTAGGGATGTGAAAAAAGTATTGATACTTTACTAATATTGATATTTCCTTTCGATACTAGTATGTTTTTACTCAATGCTTTTTTTCCGATACTTTTACTGATATTAGTACTAACACTCCGGTATCGGATCAGAATCGAAATAAACCATTTTTTTGTTATCTTCACTCATGCTGGGACTAAACGTTTACTAAGGTGGGCTGTAGAGGAAGAACAAATGACACTACATATTTCTTAATTCCCACTCATTTTCTGCATGACAAGCAAGAAGCAACTCTAGCACTCAAACTCTTTTAGCTCATAATTCAGGGTGAGAGGTGACCAGAATACTACCCCTTCCTTTATCAATGAGCATGGTCATCAAAAACTAAACAAAATAAGCTTTTGTAGAGCTCAATGAACTCATTCAACTTTAGGATGCCCCAAGCAAATGAAACAGAAAGGTTTATGTGCGTTGTTTAAGCATATGAAGCATTCTTCTAGTGTTTGTCAGTAGTTAGTATCTATCTTGATAGCGTATATAAACAATGAATGTAGTTAAAAAATGGCACCTGCTAGAAGTGAGTTAATAAAGTTTTTTAAGAGGTCTGATAGCAAAAAAGCATTGTTTAAAATTTGTTTTAAAATATTAAAAACCCTTATAATTTTCGGTGTTTGAATAAATATGAAACTACAATATGATACAAAAGTTGAAATTATTATTACTAGATAAAAAAATCCCGATTTAAATTTTGATATTGATATTTACTGTTATTGATACTTTTCTTTCTATACTAGTATGGTATCAATATTTTTCTTCTGATACTTCTAGTGAGTACAGTACCGGTACTTTTCTTTCGATACCTCATCCTTAATTATAGTCCACAGGATTAAATAGAAAATAAGATTGTTGGTATATGGCTTTGTTTGTAAAATATTGGTAAATACTTATTTTTTTGTATTCATGGAAATCTCAAAACTTAGTAGCCTAAATAAAAATTCAACTCTTTTCATAGTAAGTTGAGCTGTTTGGCTACTATAGTGACTAATATCTATGTCTCGTGTCCATTCTCCTTAACACACTGTTTGGCTTGGAAGGTTGAGTCCAAACTGTGTTCTGTCCAGAGGTGTTTCATTATTTGTGATGGTAGCATGATAATTCCGCTCATGAAGGAAAATCTATTCATGTTATTTGTTCATAGTAATCCCTCATAAGTAGAGCTCAGATTTTTACGTAGTCTTAACTTACCAAATATTTACGTACATATGTAGAAAAATCAGTTAAAAAAATGTTTGAAATAAAATTTAATTTTATGGCTGCGAATTTCTGAAGGCCATTTTTACAAAAACACTCAACCTATTGGTTATCACTTTGCCTTGGTACTTTTGTGAACTAGCTATAGGTATCTGTGGTCGAAATAAATGTTGGGGCTGAGGAGAAAATAGTGGAAAGGGGTGGGAATGCAATCTGTGTACTGTGGTTCATCATGTAGAATTTTTGGAAAATTTGCATGGTTGACAGTTGATGATCTAGCTCCACTGTTATGGACCTTTGAAAACAAGTGAACTCCAGATTTTTAAAAGTCAGTTTTCTAGAATTCATTTTTTTTTATCTGAGATTAAATGTTTGATCTTGACATACTAGCTGGTATTAATATTACACCTACACATATAAACAGAGCTAGTCTTGTTTGCTTTTCAAAAGACTTTTCTACCACGCCATACTATTGTGATAGACTTCAAATTACATTTTCTTGGTCGATTTTGGTTTCCATTTTCATCATTTGTTCTTTGCTATGCCACTTAATATCCGTTCCTTTTTACGACCAAAGAACAATGGGGAAATAAGCTAATCAGATCCCAGAATTACAACTCATCTATTTCTGTTTACAAACTGAAATGCCGCACGACAGACATGCTGCTGCCGGCAAGGCCGCATTCCATCGTCTTCACAGCACAAAAGACATTTGACAAAAAGTTACATTATGGCAACTGTGTTTCTCTCTGACAATCCAGCATACATGACTTAGACTTTGCTCACTGTCATCCCTTCAATGAATAAATTACTTTATCATTATTATTATTAGCACAGCGTCTTACTACCCGTTCGGGTTATACGCACTTACACTAATGTGTAATGATAGGGTGATTGTGAGATGAAATGGAGGACCTACAGTTTAACGTGGAATCCGAACCAAGGTGGAGACCTGGCATTCCTCACATTCACAAGATGTCTTGTCAGAGGTGAAGGAAGGGTTTGGCAATCAGATAAATCTAATTTCTTTATCAAAATACATAATTTAAAAGTATTTTACTTAAGAAAGTTATAAAAATAATAACATGATAAAAAACTACAGAAAATATATAATAGATATATAAAACTAAAACTTAAAATTCAATTCCAAACAAGCTATTTAACAGACATTTTGCTTTTCACATTTCTAACTGGCAGGATTAAAATATGTAATTACATAAAAATCCAGGCTCTTCTCATAAGTCACTCATTTAAAGTGTGTAACCAAAGTAACGTTAGAATTTTGGAAATATAAGTGTGTACATGATGGTGGTTGTAGGACCTTTCACTCTGTGTGTGATAGGTGCTAGCCCTGAGACATTATTACATATCTATATGAGGAGAAATCGAAAAGGAAATATAGAAGTTGATGACTAAGATTAAAATTTAAATTGAAAAATAAAATAACTATATTTTCAAATTTCTTAATCAAAAACATTTTAATATTAGATTATAAAATCATACATTACCAAGATTTATAAACTTAATTCACAAAATAAATCTGTCTACATTTTTAACACAGTAAATTGGAATATTAAGAGATCTTTCTTTTATTCAAGATTTATACATTTATTTAAGATTTTTTCAGCTACACCTGAATGATTCAAAACACTTTATATCAGACTTACTTTATAATGCAATTTAAAACTAAACTTGAATTAAAATCTCATTATGTCATATTAAGAGTGAAATTAAAGAGATCGTAAATCTATGCACACAATTGCTCAAATTAAACTTGCCAGTAGAGAAACCTAAAAATAGTTTAATAATCAAATTTAAGTTATTCATTAAGATATAATTATTATTGATATTGTGAATAAAGTTAATGTGTAAAGATCCCAAATCTAAAATGTTTTTTTTTATTTATCAAAAGTGATGGAAATTAAATAAAGATCAAAGTTTTGAGTATAGGCATTACATCTGTTAAGTCAAACAATATACCTATAAAACCCACTTTGGTGGTGGCATGGTTTAGTTCAACCTTCCTTATCCCTAACCCATTAGCCTGATTAGTACATTTAACCTGAATAAGTACTAAGACAGGGTACTAAAGAAATGCTTAAATGTATTTGAAATAAATGCCAGGTTTTGATAGTCTACATAATAGTTCATTTTGTACACCAACCTGTGGTATAGTGGTCAGTATACTGGGCTACAAACCAAGGGGTCCCGGATTTGATTTCTAGCTGGTACCATGGGTAATTTTACTGAAAAGGGAATTATCTCAAAGATCCCCAGGGTTTGGTTAGTTAGGCTTAAATTAAGTTATGTTCCACACCCTCATACTCACTATCACCATCACCTCACCTCATTTGGACATGGAAAGTGCCTCCACGAAGAGGAGGTATGATTCTTCGTACAATGGGGCGTTCCCTGGGCAATGGTACATTAGTAATGGCTAATCTTCCCACAAACTGGGCTACGAGTGATGTAGCCCAGACATGCGCATATATCTTTATTTTGTGCCCCACCTCTTACTACAGGTTTGGTCTATCTGCAAATTTATTAGGGTTTCTGTGAACAAACAATGATTGATAGTAAGGTCAGTCAGTATTTCTGTCCAACAAAGATGAGGCTTGGAAACCAGCGTTGGGCTAAAATTATTTTTCTTTTACTTACTAAACTTATATTCATGGCGATGATAAATGTAGAGAGGATGTAAAACTATATTGATAAATACCAAGGAAGCCACCCTATTCTAGGGGAAACTGAATTTCCATTGATTTTTTTATTTTGAGTAAAGCTTTTCAAAAAAGGAAAATGACATATGATAGAATCCCACTGCTGAACGCTAATGTATTACATTCTAACCAGCCTCCTCACCCCCACCCCCATATAGTAAGTAGTTAATATCCCTTATGTACAAATTTAAAAGAAGAGAGATTTCTTTTGTCAAAAGATTCTAATGGTTTGTATATGTGATTGTTTGTGTAAAGCATTAGCATTAATGTTTAATCAAGCATTAAAGTTTAGCATTAATTTATGTATTTTAATCACACACATAGGCCAAGTCTGAAATTGATTAAAATAAGTACAAGAGCAAATACATAAATTTAGTTTTAAAGCAACAACACTTCTAGATAATATTTAAAAAATCTTAAGTGTTTTATTTTGATGCAAATGTGTTTGCACTATACAAAACATTTGAAAAAAAAAAAGTTAATGTTAGATTTACAGACATTCTTGGGAAATAGTTGTAATACACTATCGTTGTCAAGGTATAACATATTTTGATCAAGGATGACCATCGATTAGAAAAGTTTTTAAGATTTGGCACTGAAAGTAAGAAAATGGATTTAGCTTCATTACTAAATGGTTAATCTTCTATTGAATAGTACTTTGTGAAATGGTTTCAATACTAACATAATTAATATCCTGTGTCTGAAAAATGTTATTTTATCAAATTTGTTGGTGTTAGCTCGTCACTTACAAGTTAGCTATTAAGTAAGTAGGGCTAATTAAATATTAATAAATTACTAAGTAATGCAGATTTTAAACATAAATTGCCTAACGAGCCACCAATCTTACTAAATATTAGACTCAAGTTGCAGCACTGCAATAAAATAGCTTACAACAATTTGAGGTCGGAGTTCACAGATTGTTTTTGGGTCATGTAAAATAACATGACCAAGATGAATTAAAACAACCATATTAAAGTTAAATAAGGTAAAATAGAGTTAGCCTTTGTCAATATTAACATTATTTTAAAACTTGATCACAATATAAAAAATTCCTAAATATAACACAATTTATCATGCCAATCAATTAGACCATTTCATGAAAATATTTTTACTCAGAGTGAAATGTTGGCATAGACTTTCTTTTGTTTGAAATACTATTCACATTTTCAATTGTTCAGACTTGATAAGAGTAATTTCCAAAATATGGGTCTTATCCTGATTTAAAAAAGGCAAATATAGACACTAGTAGATGTCCACAGGCTCAGGACAAGGCTCCCACTAAGTATGCTAGATTGTACGCTTACCCACCTAACTTAATTAAATACAGTATTTATCTTCACAGTGCATTGTGGAATAGCTGAAAGGGGATTCAACAAAGTAAAAATCAGGCAATCCAAATATTTGATAGGTAAGCCTGAAATTTTATGTTCTTAAAGGTTGCCAGTGTGATGAATGAGGTGGCCTCCTCTTAACATGTTTGACTGACTCTGGTAAATATAAATTGAATCGTGACAAATTGTATTGGGAATGTTTTCTCCATCCTCTTGCTAGTTGAATGAGTGTGCATTCCCTTAAAAAGGATTAAACCTTTTTACAGTGTACTATTAAAATGGGGGGGGGGGGGGCGGGGGATAAAAATTGTAAATTAAACATAAGTCATACCTTTTTATTCTTTAAATACATGATGCCAATTTAGTAAGCAATAAATTAGGCTGTAAAGTCTGGAGGGTGATGAAATTGATTTGTACTACTGGGAAATCAACATAAAAATGAATTCTAAAAATGTGCATAGTATTTGCAATTTCAAAATTCAATTTAATAAATATGAGACATTTTATTGATATAAATACGTTGTCTTAATAGATAATAATTTTAAGAACTTACTTTACTTAAATTCAAAATAACATAATGATAAGGCATGATCAGCTACAAAATAAAAGTTCATTCAAATAAAAGTAATTTGTATAAAATTTATTTATTAGAAGTATTTATATTTTTGAAAGTTTAGTCATTTATCTTAATGTATTAAATGCATTAAAAGAGGATGAAACAGGTAAAAGCACCAGAACCATAAACTTGAAATGTGTGGGTTTGGAGTAGCTAGAGGTTTGCTCGCATCTCCTACAAAATCTCTCAAAGACCTAATGTAGAAAACGCCTGAATTGCGAAAACTAACGTCACATTTGAGGCTTGCAAGAAAATTCTACTCTACAGCTAATCACCGTGTGAGACAGGGCTTCTCTGGAGAGTAAATCATCATAAAACAAGATGGACACCATCCCACTCTTCATTTGGAACCTTTTGAGAATTATTTTGTTAATATAAACCTACCAATATGCAAAATAGGTTTACAGATGTAAAAATTATGATTGCTTTGGAGGATTCGTGCAATCTTTCAATAAAAATATTAGTTTGTGTGAAACTTAATTTTCTTCCTATAAACAATATGCCAACTTAGCTGAAATGGCAGTGTGACTTTTTCATAATCTCGAGTTCTCATGTTAATAATATTTAGCACAGTGTCTTACTACCCATTCGAGTTATACACTTAAGTACTAATTATGCTAATGGGTTAGGTATTGGGAAGGTTGAACATAGATGTAGTGAACCCACATTTTCATGGTGGAAAAGTGGAAAACCATTATAGAAAAATCGCCCCCAGTTCACCTGAGTGAGATTCTAACCTGTTAAAATCCTTACTCTTAATATTTTTTTAAAATCTTCTCAAACTTAAAAAACTAACTTAACTAACCTAACAACTGATGGAAAGAAGGTATGAATTTGGGAAGAACTTGGTAATGGTATTTATAGATGTGGAGAAGGAATATGGTATCATGGAAAGAAATAAAGTCTGGAGAGCAATGGAGGAGGTTGGAGTGGAAAAAAGAGTAATGTAATGAGTAATGAGAGTAAAGAGTATGTATGAGGATAACATGATTTGTGTCAAGACAGAGAAGTGGACACAGTGGTTCCAAATGAAACAAGACAGTGAATCAGGGGAGTGATCATTCACCACTACTATTTGTAATGGAAGGTAAATGGCCATGAATAAAATGGCAAGGAAGCTTGGGGAGTAAATAATGTGGAATGAAATTTAGCAAGGTGAAGTGTAAAGAGATGGTAATAACAAGAGAATAAGGCCTAATAAAGCTATTAAGTTGGATGGAGTAGAGCTAAGAAAGGTACAGAGTGTAAAATAACTTGGAAGCATGATTGAGGCAAGGGATGGGGATATATAAGATTAAACAAGAGGGAAGCCGAGGGAGATTTTTATAGGTGGAGAAGAGACCTACCCTTGATGTGTAAGCAAGTGCTGTATAGGACATACTTTGTACCAATAAGTCACATATGCAACTGATACATTGACATTGAATGTAACATAAACTAGGAAGTAAGCCAAAGGAATGAAGTTTGTGAGTAGCAAGTTAGCTGTCACGAGGATGCACTAGGAATAGGTATGAAGTTAATCCAGGAAGGAGTGGGAGGTACAGGGAGTACCTGAGTTAGTAGAGGAAGCAAGCATGTGATGGTATTGTCATGTAATGAGGATGTAAAAGGTGAGAATTCTAAAATAAGTGATGGAGATGAAGTGTGTAAGAAAAATACCTCATAGGAGACCAAGAAAGAGATGGGAGGAGCAGGTAACAGAAAGCGAGAGGAAAATAATGGAAGGCAAGAGGAAGTTAGAGCCATTTTACTAAAGTGACCTAACCATATTCTGGAAAAAGATGATGATAATGATGAATTATAATTTATCTTTCAATGTTCTCACATAGGCCTAGTTATGTATAGAAACCAATGCCTTAAGATTGTGTTGACCCACTTCTGTGGTTGAATGTTTTAAGCCATCCATCCCTCTCGCAATCTAATGGATTGCCAACTATGGGCATATCGGGTGTACTGAGGGTTGTATTTCCTTCATGGATTTTCACTATTTCCACAAAATTTGTGGGTTCGCTTCCTCTTAATTCAACTTACCTCATACTTAACACATCCACCTGATTAGTATATATGTGTATAGCCTTAGTGGTTGGTAAGACTTGCTGCAAAAAAACCTTTGTGGTGATGTTAACATAAATGTATACAAACGTTAGAAATCAGTAGAGGCATGGAAAATATAATTTTATTAAAATAAATAGCATAAGTAAACTAAATCCTTGGCTTACTGTGAGTGCTAAGAGTATTGGAAGGTCTCGGAATCACACATCTTCTAAGCACAAGTATTAAATAAGATTTTCAATCATCACAATGGAACTATTGTTAACTATGGACTACTTGCCTATATAAATGAATGCCAGCCTCTGATGGAGTGCTTTGTGCTGGTATCTACTAGTTACTATCATATGATATGTGATTTTACTAAAGGTTTTAATTATTATTTAGCAATTTTTAAATATTGTATTTTAGATTAAACATTTAAATGAAGATAGATGAGCAAGGCCTACACACTTACCAGAAAACTGTAAGCCTCAAAGTCCACAATAAAAAATGCAACAGAACACATACTTATAAGATTTTCAGGGTACATTAGTCCCCTTCTTCAGCAGAAGAGAGTAAAACACCAACTGGACTATGGCAGCATAAATAGAAGTAGATGGTCACTTAGATATGATTGTGTCCTGTTTCTTAATTATCCCCCCCCCCCTTAGATTCATTAGTTACATGTTCAATCTTGTGTTTTTACTCTTGGTAGATGGATAGAATGTTGTATTTAAATTATATGTGTTTAATAATTTATTAAATTATCAGTTATTATTAATGTATGTATATAAATGACTGACTGGTGTGATTAGGCCTGCTTGGAAGAAATGGCTCAATGCCCAAACACATAATGCAGATTTTGACTGATGCTATAGTACTAAAATAATGAGCCCTCCCCAATAACTGTTAATTTAATATATCAATAGTTAAATATAACATTAATACAATATTTTATTAATCTAACAAGAGTCAAAACACAAGTTTGAACAGACAACTACAAAATCCAAGCAAAAAAATAATCATGAAACAAGAAACAACTGTATCAAAGTGATAATGATCTACCTCTAGCCATGCAGCGACAGTCCAATTGGTGTTTTACTATCTTCTGCTGAAAAATGGGACTGATGTACCCTGAACATTTCATAATTGTGTGTTCTGTTGTTTTTTTAATTGTGAACTTTAGAGGCCTAGAGTTTTCTGGTAAGTATGTGGGCCTTGCCCTTCCATCCTCTTTCTAGTGTTTAATTTAAAAATGCTGTTTAGCGCCATTTTTCCTTGTTTAAATAAGTATTTAGGTAAGAAATTATCAGAAAGAATTAATGAACTTATTTAGTAAACATGTTTTTATAAAAAAATGTAATTGTCATTATATTGGTAACTATTGTGTTCAATATTCTTATTCAATTGAAATTACAGCACCATGATGCAAACAAATCACAATTAAATCAAAGAGTCTAGAACTTATTGTTAAAAAATACTAAAATAACATTTTTGAAATTTCCAGATTGAGATTGAGATTGAGATTGTCCTTGGTTCAGACAGTCTAGTACAGGGTTAAGAAGGTTCTTCGATAAGAAGACGCATAAAATACTTTTCATAAATTTTTGAATGTCCAAGAGCCAGAGAAAATATTAATTTAAAATTGCAATAATAATAGTAATAATAATAATATACAATTAAATAGCACTCCTACTCACCAAAGCATAATATGTTTAATCTCTGCTCGATGAAGACTTTGAGTCATCATTTTTGCAGTTAATAGTTTAAAATCTGGCCGGTAGGATGTCAAAGATGTTCTAGGAAGCTCAGTGAGGTGGCTGTATGCGAAAATTTTCTTCATAATCTATTGTAAATGGCTACCCGCCAAGTTTGACATTTATTTATCGTTAGCACAAAGACCACTACATCCACAATCAAGGCATGTGCACTCAAGTACTAAACTTACTCACTCAAAATTAATGTTAAGTGCAATAAATTTGCTAGCAAGTATTGCAATTTAAGATTCTAAGGAAATCACCATCATCATTTCCAGCCCGAGTCTGGGACGAATTATTAAAATTACTCCATTTTTCTTTCTGCCATTCTTCCTCCTTCATTCACTTCCATTCTTCTAATCCAACTTGCACAGATTTTGTTATCTGCTCCTCCCAACCCTTTCTTGATCTCCCTTGAGGTATTTTTCCTACATACTTCATCTCCATATTCTCTAGGTATTATCTTTTTTTCAATCCTCATTACATGCCCATATCACCTGTCTTGCTTTCTCCACTATCTATTATAATGTATTACTTTGATATGATTAAATGATTGTTTTCAGAGATGGCTTGGGTTTATTTGGTTAAAATTATTAGAGATAACATTATTTATACAAGTCTTAGTGATTTCCACCAGAACTATTAAATTTAATGTTAGTGTATGTTACTAATATGCTGATAATTAGGGATAGGACTCCCAAAACCTTAAGAATAGTATTCAAGATTTTAGAATTTAGGAAAATATTAGATTCCATACCCAAATAATTAAAAATTAAAATATGATTTAAAACTTGTAATTCGCGTTTATTTTAGAACTTTAATACTGCTTACTGGGTGGTTCAGGTCCAACAAAATTTCAGAAAGAGCTTAGTAACCAGACCCCTGGCCATTAATTTAACAATTAACTGAAATTGTTCCCTTTGAAATGAAAACATTATAACCAAAATTATAACATTTAGTTACTATTTATATACGCTATCATATTTCTATTTCCTTTTACATCATATTTTTTCAAATATTCAGATTCGAATTAAAAATTCAGGATCCATATGTAAAATGAAAATTTGTTAAATAGTGGAATCAACTAAACTCTACTGATAGTACAAAAGTAACAGGATCTTGAAATTATTAATCAGTTTATAAGTTTTAACTATCAGCTTATCAAACTAGACTGTGGTAAACAAAAAAATAAAAGCTTATGAATTATACTACGCAAAAATAAATAACATATAATTATGTAAACACGATCACAAATTAGTTCTTAACAAGACAATTTCTAATACATTTCCTTTCATGATTTAAACAATGTTACCATAAGGAAGGGAAGTAGATTGATATTCCTCTTAATTGGTATGTGTCGTGGTATTTCTGATATTAAATTAAAACAAAAATTTAAATATCAAGAAGTGAATTTTTTTTAGAATAAACTGTTAATATGAGATTATATGAAAATTTTAAATTTACGGAGGAAAGAAATCTCAACACAATTATTGGAACAACCTTTTACTATATTCGACCTTTATTTTAGCATGGATGAAATTCTCAAGTTTAAGTATTACTCAAAAGTTAAAACCGAATAAACTGAATTAAATTTTAATATAAAGAAATTCAAAATATTTTGATAGTTTACTGTGACAACATTTTTGAATATAATATAGCATTGCTATATTTTTACAATATCTATAATAGAATAAAATCACCCACAAGTAAACTAAAAGAAAAATATCATTATTATATTAAATGTAAATGAATGTAAGTAAAATGCACTGTTAAAACAGTCTGATTGTATTTATCATTGAAAATGTATCTAATTTTGATGTTTAAACATATCCAAGCAAAAATATTCAAACCAACTGAACAATAGATTTTCAAATTTTAACTGGTTATAATGTAAATAACATGGCATTTGCGCAAAATACATTATATTTTCTAGAGATGTACTGATACCAAAACAAAGTATTGGTGAAAAAGTATGGTATCATATCGTTTAAGTATTGTTAAAACAAGAAAATTAATGTAATAGATGATATTGTTAAGCGTGAACAATAGTAGTATGGCTAGAAGATAATTAGGTAAATGGTGCTTCATTGTTTATGTTTGGAAGTCAACTACAAGAGTGTCCTTTGAACTATTTTCAAGAAATGAGGGCAGTAGTGTGATTGCTGCTTGGAGGGAAAAATAAGATTGATTTATATATATATGTACACCCCTGGTAATAATTGGCTTTAGGTGCTAACCAGATTATCAAAATATGAGAATATTAAGCCAATTTTAATTAACCAGGGAAAAAAACAGTAAATTGATATTAATATGGTAATAACAGTTAATCAAGTAGAAGTACCACTAGAATCGGAACACAATTATAATACCCATTTTGGTATCTGTGTAGGTAAAATATGGAAACAGAATATTAATAATTTTGTATATTAACATTATGAAAAATGTTACATGGCCATAAAAGTAAAAAGAAAAGTACAAATAATACAGCTATAGTTATAGTAATAGCTATTAGTTCTTGCTGTAGAGTAAATAAAAATCACAGCCATAAATATGTTTGATATAGATGATAAGTGTCCAACAGGAACTGAAATAACTAAATTTACTTTTTTAGAGAAAAATTGATTTAACTAAATTAATTTAAAGTTATAACATTTAACTAAATTAATTTAAATTTACTTTTTTTAGAGAAAAATTGATTCAACTAAATTGATTTAGTTATAACATTTAACTAAATTAATTTAAAGTTATACATTTAGATAATTTATATAATAAACAACTTTTTTTAATTTACTTTTGAACTGTAGTATTAGATGAATTAAATAAAATATTGTATTATTTGTTTATCTTGATTTTGTTTGAGATTTTTTCTTTCCTTATAAGTGAATAGGTTTATCATTCTTGATTTCACATTTTCCTTAAATAGGCACGAGATAATGTATACATTAAACTTGCATAGACTTACCATGTATAAGAGACCTTTGTTAATACTTTTCTTCAAAACCAAATGTGTGAAAATTATTTTAAATATAATATAGATTATATATTTAACACTGAACACTTCACAAAGAGATGGAAATAATTAATAGTACAGTTTTATAAATGTTTAAAACCATTATTTCCCTCGACTGTCTTTTTAGTAAATATGCATGTTTATATTACAATGCTATTGGTGAGCCCAGTTAAGTCCATATCTTCATTCTTCCTGCTAGTGTAGTTTTCAGATCTAGCAATTAAAAACTAAGTTATCATCAACATTAAGGTTTATTGGTTTAAGTTGGTGTAAAATAGATAGTTATTTTTAAATATTCCTCTATCTTAAAAAGATCTTGTGATTTTACTAGCGGGTGTATCCCAAAATAGGAATGTGAGTGGGATATAGTGTACAGTTTAACAGCTCTTTGTATATGTTAGGTATGTTTGAATGCATGAAAAAAATAGTGGTGATGGCAGTTAAGATAAAAAAAGAGAAAAAGATTAAGGCAACATGATGGTGAACAATGACTATCAAATATGTACTTTTATTAGAAGAATATTATGACTTAAAAAGTAATTAGAGTGGTCTTATTTTTAATTTTCCATGTGATTTGGTCGTTGTTAATGTTAGAGCTAGGATGGTTCAAAAGAATTAATGAATCTTAAAGGATATTAACGATTAAAGATAAAAATAGATTTGATAAAGGAACATAATTTTAATTACATTGAGCATGTCCTAAGCCACAAATCTGCTAGCGTGTCCAAAGTTATTATTAAATCTTTTAACTCTCATGGTTTAAACTTCATAACAGAAAGGTAAATTTAAGCTAAATACCACCATATAGCTTTTAGTTATACAAAAGGTAAATATATTTTGTTTTAAAACGGGGACTGTCTCCATTACTGGTGTATTTAATGGTGAAGTGTAGGATGATACTAGAATGAGAAAGGGTTATTAAAATTTTAACTTTTCGCCAGTGACATTCCCCCGTGAAAATGTATCTTGGGCAGAGTATAGAGTTAGTAATATAAGAACTGAGAGAGAACATTTAGTGCAGTTTTAAAAAGTATGTCTACCTAGTAACAAATCATGCTTCACAAAACTCAACATCTCAAAAACCTTTTAAGGCATCAAAACTAACAATACACATGATAAGAACCTTATATAAATATCAATTCCCAATGTTAGACTACCAAGACTGGTGTCACTTTTAAACTTCATAAGAGTGTTAATCCAAATCAAGGGGGAAGGCTTCTTAAACTATCTGTGAGAATATAAAAAAAAATATGGACATAGTATTAATTTTAGTATATTAAAACTACTATACACATTCCTGGAATGATTGAATAACTAGAGTCAACACATCTGTGGGTATCCAAATGCTGGACATTCTCTAAAGTGCCACAGTTTGGAATCTATTGTAATCAAAAGATTCCACGTGCAAATAACCCTACTATGTTAATTGCCTGAAATCCAATAAAACCATTATAAGCAGTATATACTTCCAATAAGTGAAAGTTTCATCTTACAATGAATCTTTCCTATGATAGAGAAGTGGTTGCGCCAAAATGCTAATTTCCATATTTAATTTGTAGATTTGCCATTAAATTGCAGGAATTAAATTTTAAATTTAAAACACAGCTCACAACAGTAATCTTTAGGGCAGATCACGTTTTTCTTTGGCAGAATAGTGGAAGAAGAAGCCTGATGTGTCCTGAAAATTCTTTGACAGATTTTAAATGTAATCTTTGTATCCAAATTTATTGGTGTGTAGGCATAGCCCTTTTTGTTCCCTCTTAATGTATATTGAAACTAGATATCTGAACCATGTTCTTAATACGTTTACTAGTATATTTGTTATGTAATATTCCAAAGACACAATTATTTTTTCTTGAATTAAAACGGTGTGTGTATAAAATGTATTAAAAAACTTTATAGCAGATACAAAACTAGCACTTAAACAATATTCCAAGAGCATATGAATATACAACAAGAGACAATAATGATTTATTATTATAATTGTAATTATTTTTAAATGTCCCTGAAGTGACTTTACACCAACTCATACCATTACAATTTTTTTCTCTTCATTTGTAATGTATGGTGCCAATTCTGGCTATTGTATACACACACAAAAACATGTATTAGTACATAGCTGCCATAGTTCACATAAACATACTACTCAGTCATCACAGATAAGTTACTGTTGAGCTGCCACATAATAGACTTTTCGGGCGAGGTTGCAGTTGGATAATTTTTCCATCATCATCTAATACTTGTGAGGGTAATCACCAGAGCAACAACCAAAGCAATGCATGGAAGAAGGAATGTAGTCGAAGAAACAGATCCTGTGGATGCTTTGGTGCATTCACCTGAAATTTACAGTTAAATCAATACAATAACCAGTAACAATGTGTATTAAGTGTATTGAAAAACAACATATTTATTTGTGTGTGTGTGTGTATATATACACACACACACACACACACAATTACCAAAATAATCATTTCTACTCCAGTATCACCAAGGTATTTGTGCTGGCTATCCCTCCTAATTTAAAACCAAATTAATAAAATGTTAGCCTTTATCTGATAGATTAAGAATAACTAAATGCTAGAGTTATATTACATAATTATATTATTACAACTTTAGAAGAAAATCCAGATCTGAACAATCAGGTGATTTAGTTAAGAAACAGCTGCCCAGAAATAATCATTATGGTGATTTAAAATGACTTTTGAAAAATATAGCACACACTAAAACATAATGGTGAATGTTTTTGTACAAAAAAGAATGTTTACAGCTATTTTAAAAGATCATTACTCATGCTTTAAGCCAAATAAAATTTTACTATGTTTTCAAAGGATTTTTATTGGTTTTAAACTAACCATTTACTGTTAGGTTAAAGGCCCAGACTCCTGTAATTCCAGGCATGATGTGCCTGTGGCAAGAGTCAGTCACAGTAGACATTTGTAGCATAGCAACTCCCTTTCCCTTATTTCGACCAAAACTGGAGTCGGCCACAGATTTAGAATAAATAAAGCAGAACCGCCGTGCTCCAACAGAGGTGCGACTTACGGGAGATGCAATGAGATAAGATGTTTGATTGTCTTCCCAACTTCCATGACATGAATATTCTGTAATCAATAATTATTCATAATAGGCATCAATATTTTCATCAAAAAAATTATTTTACTTAATATGTAATTGTGCACACACATTTAATGAGGTTTACATACATATATTCACTATACAAGGTGGCTACAAAACATTTATCATAAGATTCGCTGACTTTTCCAGGTTTTTCAGACATTTAAAAAAATTCAAGACCTAAAACTTTTTAAAAGTTTTTCTTGCTAAATGGGAATATTTTCGTTTATTATGTTAATCATATATTTTCAAAAAATCCTAGGCTACCAAACATCAACATTCTTATAAGTCCACGTTAATTCTATATTGTTTAATTAGGTATTATTTGTATGAATTTGTTATAAAATAAACCCTGTACCTCATGTTAGACTAAAATAGCTAAGTGATGCACTTTGTTAACATCGAGAAACACTCTCACTTTTGTTTAAATGTTTATGTGCAGAATTAATCAAACATTTAAATTCCCTGATTTTTCCTTACTTTCGATTAAATTCCCTGATATTTTCTTGTTTTCCCAGACATCAAATAATTCCCTGATTTTTCCAGATTTTCCCTGTTTTTCCTATCTGTAGCCACTATGATATAATATAAAAATAATTATAATTATATAGTAATCCATTTTAATAGTCCAGATTTAGATTTAGATAAATTTTATTTAGCTACAATGAGGACACATTTCCTTTTAATAACTTTGAAATGTATGAGTTTCCTGACTTTTAGCTTTAGATTCGAAAACAACTTTGCAAATTTGTCATCAATCCATTTTAATCAATTAGATAAAATAAACATTCTAAGCTAAGCAAAAAGAAATAATTTTAAAAGGGTTTCCCCTTATGTGGTTGTTGGCTGACCAATTTACGAGGTGGAGTAAAGGGGGAAAGTGGAAAGTCGCGAATTGTCCCTCCCAATTAAGAAGTCTAAAGAATTTACTCATTGTGCGCGGTGTATAAGAGGTTTTTGTTTGATTAATGGCTAATTGTTTAAATAATTTGTTGGATGGGGTGAAATAAATACTATACATTGTAGAGTTTTTTTTAAATATGACAGGGACAATGACATTATGGGTACTAACAGGGGGTAGTGACGTGAAGTACAAAAAAAACTACCAAGGGGGTTCCACTTAGCCTCTTCTAATCAATCCTGAACTCACCGCCAAATGGTGTTTTAAACCAGTAACTGAACAACCTGGTGAAGGTTGGTTTTTAACCACCGGTTTCAGCAAATAAACTTTTAAAAAGGTAAGAAAAAATTTTTTAAACATTTTTATGAAGACACAACAAAATGGATTGAGTTTTCTCTACCTAAGCAAAAATTAAAAATATAAATATTCAGAGCATATAAAGTTCACATTGTTACAAATGACACCACCAATTGAAGGAAATACTGCAGCTAACTTTCTGCTGTTCCTTACTTCTTGAGAAAGATGCGACATGGCACCATAATTTTCAAAGTTTATTGTTGAATTTGTGTTAATGTTTTAACTTATATTAGTGAATCATTTCCTAGAATTCACTGATGTTTATAAAAGAATATTCATAGTAAGTCTAGGTACATGTCTTATTACGTGTCCCAAAGATATTAACATATTACTGCTAGTGGAGTGGTGATGAGAAAGGTATTTAAAGGAAGTGTACCAGAATTTGTTTGGAGAAAGAGTGGGATTCAATTAAGGAGATAAAAAAAATCATATCGACTGTAATTAAGCCTCGACCACCCCCATTACAAGCAAACAAGGAAAAACTAGATTGATGCCTTTGTCTGCGTGTCCACTAGTCACCCAACTATATACTTCTAGTGCCAAGATTGGTATAAATTATCAAATTTAAGTGATATTTTTAATTAATTATAAATTTGGATAGAACAAACCAAGAGATACTAGATCAAGGAACAAAAAATTAAAATAAGCCAGAAATGTAATAGGGAAGTTCCAGGTGAGAGCCACACCCAGTGCACTGAGCTTAACTTTTTCTGTGCAATAGAACTTATAACTTAATATTTAAATCTGCTAATATTGCTACTCAAGATATTATAGGTTCATTAAATACAAAACCCAATATGATCATACTTCTATAAACCCGGATAGATATAATCCAGTAAAATTTTAAGTCCCACTAAGAAAAGTATATGTTATATTAAACTAGCTAAGCAAAGTAGTTTCTCACTTTATATAAAAAGTATTATTATGATTTGTTTTCAAGCATGATATATAGATATTTTGATTATTACAGTATAACTTTAAAAATTGTTTATTTTGTATAGGGTCACTACAAAACTTATTAAATTTCATAATTTTTCCAGGCTTTCCAGATAACATATTAAAATGTTTCCTTCCTAACCCTTTAATAGTTTTTCTTGGTAAATGACAAATATTTGTTTATTACAGTGATTACATATTTTCGAAAACAACACTCATGGCTACTAAACATTCACATTATTGCAAGATATTGTTCTAGTATTTAATGTTTTTGTAACCTTGTTACAACATGACATAGAAGAAGTTGTATCACTCACCAAGCCAGCCCCAGTTGACTCGTTCCGACTCGTCTACAATAAACCCAAGATGCACTCCACTAAAAAATCCAAATTCAACTGAGCCAGAGTTCAAGGCTCGCTGCTGGCCATGTTGAAAGAGCCCCCCCCCCCCTCCCTTATTCCATTATTCCAAGTGAACAAAGAGACAAGCGAACGTTGAAGAGCGCGAGCTGCCAGACACATTCTAAAACTTCTATGAACTGTATTTGTGCTTGTGACCAATGCTCGTAGGCTCTCGAGTGTTCTGGAACAACCCCCCCCCCTTACTTCGCGCACTGAGAACACATAATTACCGTAGGGTATATAATGGTCGGAGTCCAGAGTAGAGTTACACATTACACTCTGGGCTTACAAGGTAAATAGCCTAACTATTATGTAGGCTCGTCATTCTTTTCTAAATTCACTTTGGCTTTAAAACGTCTATCTTTCAAAATTAAATGACTCGGACTTCAGTAATATTTATATTATATATATATATTGGTCCTTGTCCATAAGGCAATGTTAACTTGGGGAAAACTTGGTCTCCATTGATATCTTTTGTATCTTTAATTTCCGCATCACGGAAAGTTTTGTGATTTGGTATAACTAACCTGGGAAAGTTACGTTATGTTAACTTTATCTTTTGCCATCAGGACCTTTTTAGAAGGGTAGAAATAGATTATATTTACCACCTTGTTTTCCTTTCAAGGTTGGTTAAATGTGGGGCCGCGAGCCGGCGGAGAGATTAATTCTTGTACAGACACTTTGTTGGATGTTAAAGTTAGGATAGTTTATTGTTGTTTCTTTGCTGGTGTCTATATTTATATGGTTATTAAATGTGGGGCCGCGGGCCACCCAGTACTTATATCCACGGAGGGTGCTCCATTTGTTATTAAAATATTTAGGTATTCTTACTTGACTTTGGACTTTATATTTTGTCAGATATTATATTAATACCTCTATCGTTGTTAGGTTGGGTACTTGAGCTCTTGACTCACCTAATGTTTTGGATTTTGGGCATATGTTGGCTCTCTGCCCATGATGTTAAAAGACATTTATTAATGTGTAACAGGAGACCAATTTATTTGATTTTTATTGCCATTCTGGGACGTCTAAGAATAAGGGGCCGTCTGTTGTTTGTTATTATTTTAGCGCCCATCTGGCCGTGGCAGTAACCCTTGTGTCTTGTAGCCCATCTGGCTTATGTCCTTGCTTAACGCTTTAACTCTTTATGTTCCTCTCCCTTATTGAGCTGTATCATGATATTCTCGGAATAAATTTATAACTCTTATTGTGCTTACCTCTGTGTGTTATTTGTGTGGGATAATGTTGGGGGTAGGTCACATTTTCTGTAATATTTGTGGCCTTGTTATGAAACAAACCCTGTAAAACCTTCGGATTATAGAATGCTATATCTAGGCATTGCATTTTGTTAGTACCAAGAAACAAAATCTCTCACTTTATTCACATGTTTAACAGAATTAGTCTTGTAATTAGATGACTTTTCCTTATTTTTGATTAAATTCCTTGACATTTCCTTCTATCCCTGACGTCAATGTTAATATAAACAGTTTAAATATATATTAAGACCAATGTTGCATTAAAACTCACCAGAAATTGTTTCTGAAGCACATGCAGAATAAAATTGCATGGTATCTGAAGATTGGGTGCAGCCAACTACCAGAGATTCAAATACTTCATCATCACATTTTTCTGCTTCAACATCACCCTGCTGCCGTTTGCGACGTGTGCCATCAATTTTTTGTCCACTGACAGTGTACCGACCAAGATAAGGGCACTTACGAGAATGAAGAGATGCAGCTGGTCAAACATAATGTACACCTTATCTTAACAATCAAAATGTTTTGTAAGGAAAAAAGTAGAATTAATGTGAAAGTCCCATGCCCATTTAAGAATTAAATATTTAAATTTTTTAAAAAAAGGATATAATTGATATACGTAGTTTGAAAGCATGCGCTATAAAATTTCTTTGAATTTTAATACAATTGAATAACTTTATTTTACTTTTGAAAAATTAAAAGGTGTGAAATACAAATGGATTTAGAAAAGGTGTGAAATACAAATGGATTTAGAAAAGATTCAGAAATTACTCTCAAAAATATAATTACATTTATGTATTAGTAGTATTCAGAAATAGCGCATTTAATTAAATAAAAATATAAGTTTCATTAACATTTTTTAAATTTAAAAATGACAACTCTAAACGAGGATCGAACCCGGGAGCTTTGGCTTAGTGCGCAAATGCTAATTCCACAGAGTTATTCCGTGCTCCAGGTCATTCTTCAATCATATTAAAGGACAGGGTCATGGATGGACGTGCAAAAATTGGCATATACAAACTGAGATATCAAATGAAAGAAAGCTATCAGATAACACAGCTACCTTCAACTCGGAAGGGCTGTGTTGTGAAAATAGTACAACATTGTACAAATGCATATCACAAGATGAATTAAATAGCCAAGCTATTATGGTGTTAGTTACGGTTAAAGCGGCATCAAAATATCATATTACTAAAATTTATAAAAGCCACACTGAAATTAGATCCGAACCCAGGACCTTACGCCTAGTATGCCAATGGTCTTACCACTGGGCTATCCAGAAATTGTCACAGGCTCAGGGTTATTCTTCACTAATATTTTAAGGCATTTTGTGTTATGCATTTGTATACTTGTTGTACTATTAGCCGATAAAACCTCCAGAGTCAAAGGTGGCTGCACTATCTGATAGTGCACAATCATTAAATTGTAGATGACGATATTCCACAAGTGCATCAATGAATTTGCCTTAAAATATAAGTGAAGAATTTCCCTGAGCACTATACAACTCCTGGATAGTTTAGTAGTAAGAGCACGGCTACAGCCATAACTAAAGACTATATTAGCTTGGATATATAAAATATATAGTGTAAAAGTTGTATGAGTAAATAAGGTAGATCAATAGCAAAAAATTACAACCGAGATTGATCTTAAAGAGAGTATGTAATTATGTAGCTGCAAAGAAAATTTGTCTAAATATGTTAAGCTTTTAGGATTTAAATATTTCAAAGAAATTATTTTTCCCCCCGAATTAGTCCTATTTATTAAGTACACATAATCAATCTTCTACTCAGAAATAATGCTTGAGACCTAAAGATTACGATAAGCCCATCATACTCTGTCTAATAAATCTCTAGTTTAAGTCTCTAACTACTAATATTGAAATACTAGTCCCAAAAAGTAAGCAAAGGATTAATATTTAGTGAGCTTGGGGATAGTAGCATTTAAATCCAAATAAAAATATAATTCATGAGAACATTTTATAACTTTAGGTAAAAAAAATGTTACTCACTTATTAGTGTTGTATAAGGTAACGTGATAGCATTAAAGTTGGTTTCATTGCATGCTTCTTCTGGAACTAGGACCACTTTACCTGAAACAAAAATATTAATATGAAATATTAAATTTTGTTGAAAATTACAATCTACACACTTTGTGTTCGATAATTGTTTAAAGACAACATTGGAACGATAGTATCATTACATTACTTCTTATAATATATATATATATATAATGGAATACAGTTTCTATTTCAACATCATTTTAATTTCAATATATTATAGTAAAATTATTAATATAAACTTTGTAAAATCATAATTTATGTGAGAAAAGCCTTAATTACTACTTGATTTTTAAGAGAACTGTACTCTTAGGACATGAACCTAGAACTATTAAATACAGACATGGTAACATAGTATATTACTCTGAGGTGGCAAGGTTGCGAAAGCCTGAATTGTTGGTTATGGGCAGATCAAGGCAAGGACATATTATAGAGTTGTTTTTTCTATCCCCCTACACTTTAATATTAGTACATCCCTGCCCTTTAGATTGTCATTAATAGAAGTGGTGTTACACATACAAAGAAAAACCAACTTTTAGCTGTTAACATAATTTACATTTGTTTTGCCCTTGAAAGTTTTCTCTTGCATTTCAATGAATTTACTGGTATTTGCATATTGATATTTTAACTTTATAAATGAAAACAAAGATCTATCCTTTACCCATTTCTAACTTGATGTTATTACTTAACTAGGTCCCCTGGGGTTGGACAATTTTGGAAAAGTGTGCAGTTGAAATACCACATTACGGTGATCAACAATGATTAAGTTTTACAGTGGAATAAGAGATGTGGTAGTTTAAATTCTAGTGAATTTATAGAATCTTTGAACTCGTCAGCTCTATAAAAGAGTACTAATGTATTACTGTGTTATTTTGTAAATCTAAATATACCATTAAAAACACTCAATGAATTGAACAAAATTAATGTAATCACTTCATTAAATGTATAAAGAATACATTGGGCCAGTTTCACAGTCAAGACTTAGTATGCACTTCAAGTACAACTCGATACAAGAGGATACCTACATAAACTCAAATGGAATGGGCCAGTTCCACATATTCTGTTTTGTATTTAGTATCAAGTTGTATTTGAGGCATGATAAGTATGACTCTTGGCCCCTATCATGGTCATATCAGTTTGAGCACAATTAGAGTTATGAATCCCTTTTTTACAAGCACATTCAAATAGGTTTATTTTACAATGAGAGAAAATTATCTGTAGAGTAAAATATAGTTTTGTACTCAGCTGTACATTAATATTAATAGTGTATGGGGATTAACCAACCAAGACCAAAGGGTTTTAAAATTTTTGAAATGCCACACTATGCAGCGTGACCACGTGTCTTGCTAGAGGTTTGAATTCCTAGGCTGTACACTCTTTGGTTTTTAAAGGATAGAGGAGGGAACCTAGAATTATTTACTCTTTGGGTATTTGCTTTGAGATGAATTTAAAAGCTATAGCAAATGAAAATAGAAATGTTGTAATCATAGTAGATGTGAGAACCAAAATAAGAGGGGCAGAAATGTAAACGTTACCACTATTTATCCCAGCCACACACAAATAATAAAAATAATAAATCCATACAAAATCTAAAAATTCCAAATACATATAATAAAACTCACCACTTTGTTGAAGTTCAATAACATGACCATCACGTCGATAAATCATCATGCAAACATAGCCACTGTTGCTGAAATTATAAATAGCCAATTTAAGATTATTATATAATTCAATGAACAAAACGTCATAAATAGTTCAAATTGCACAGGGTTCAAAGCCAAATAGTTAAACCAGTTTAATATGCACAAGAAACTAGGGACCCACACCAGTAGTACCACCTTTGAGTTAAGAAGTGTAAAATTATCACAAACTTAAGTTTCCTTTAAAATAATTGCATACAATAATATACAGTTGAACTTGGTTATAACTGCCTCGGCTATTTCGTCAACTCGGGTGTAGCGTCATTTTATCAGCAGTCCGGTCAAACTGTCATCTATTAATGTTATAAAAAAAACTCTGTTTTAAAATCGCTATCACTCGGTTGTAGCATCAAAAACTTCTCAGATATTTTACTTTAAATTGTATTTAAATGTACATATATGTAAAATAAAACTGAAAAACATGCCCAATCCTTACAGAGATATATTTTATAGTAAGCTGGGAGTAATAGACTGAATGGCAAAACAAAGTCAGGAAGAGGGTTGCGGGAATCATGGGTGCTTCAAGGTCAAAATGAATAGAAGATTAACCCTCCTTCATTGTCACTGACCTGGCTGAAAGTGTTTCACGTGCGTGTCTAAGCTCAAAGCCAAGTTTATTTGTGTGTGTTTTATAAGTTCAACGTTAGTTTTGGTAGTCAATGTGTAGTTGTATGGTAGTCTGGTAGTGATTATACACATTTTTTATAATCATGGCAAGTTGTAGTACAAAAAGAAAAGTTCTGTCTATTCAAGAGAAAGTACGTGTCATTACAGCATGTGAAAGTGGGTGGCTAAAAGGCTAATAATGTATATCCTGAGTTTAGATTAATGAATTCTACTGTAGGCACAATTTTTAAAAATAAGAATGGAATTTTAAAGATATTTGAAGAAGACGGAGAGGAGATTTTAAAAAAATTAAGAATTGCTAACATACTGATGGGGATGCAGCACTTTTTGTGATTGTTCAAACAGTGTCAAAGTTCAGATATTCCTGTGAGTGGACCAATTTTGAAAGAAGAGGCCACACAATTTAGAAAACTGTTTGGTATTTAATTTACGTGCTCCAACAAATGGATGAATTCTTTTAAAACCCGACATTTGGTTTCCTTTGCTAAAATTTGTGGTGAGACAAAAAGCATTAATCTAAACGTTACAGGTGATTGGGTATGTAGTACTTGGCTAGACCTTAGACGATCATATAGATATGAAGACATCTTTATTGAAGACAAAACAGGATTTATTTAAATAAATTAACGCTAGATAAGACTCTAAAATTTAAAAACAAAAAATGTGTTGGTGGGAAGTTTTCCAAACAAAGAGTTACAGCTTTTGTTTGTGCGAACATGACAAGAACTGAAAAAAGGAAACTTTTAGTTATCGGGAAAAGTTTGAATCCTTGAGGTTTTAAAAACATTAAAAAGCTACCCGTAAGCTACAGTGCTAACCAAAAAGTGTGGATGACATATAATGTTTTTGAAGATGAACTAAGAGAGTGGTACAAAGAGATGTAGTTGAGAAACATAAAAGTTCTACTTATAGTTTTACAATTGTGCAGCTCATCCAAAGTTAAAATCGCCTAATATTTATCTAGTTTTTTTTTACCGGCGAACAGTATGAGCATCCTGCAAACTATGGACTAAGGCGTTATTAGAAGCTTTAAGTGTCACTACCACAAGCAACTTATAAAAACAATTATTTTTAAAGGACACGGTGAAACCTTTAATTATTTCTGTGTTAAATGCGTTAAAATTCCTGGACGATGCTTGAAAATGTGTAACACAACAACAATAGCAAAGTGCTTTAGTAAATCACAGCTCACACACAATAATTTATCCGATGATGATGATGATGATGAAGAAGAAGAAAGAGAAGACAACCTGCCACTCTCGGAGTGGATTAAGCAATTCAATGTTAAAGAATTTGGAAATGAGCTTGATTCCAAATTCAATGTTAAGGAATTTGGAAATGAGCTTGATTCCATTATTTCAGTGGATGATCACGTAGAAACATTTCAAGTGTTGAGTGATTCAGAAATGATCGCGGAAATAAAAAAACACACAGGCAGAAGATAGTGAATAAGTGGAAGATGAGGATCGTTTGTTCAACATTAGAGGAAGCAATGAGAGCAGCTAAAACACTTTCAAGATTTTACTGTTTCAGATGTTTACCGATGTGTTGAATTCAGTGCATCAGCTATACAACATGACGGAAAGAATTTATTTTACAGAAAGGAGAGTTCAAAAGAAAATTAAAAATTATTTACTATAGGGAACAGACCTAAATGTAAGTTATGTAAATACAGTATATGTTTCCTTTTTAATATTCTTCATTTATATTAGATGCAATTTGAAATTTGTGAAATATCCTTCTTTACAAACTATTAAAAGTGTTCTGTTGACAAATCTCTTACAACATCATTCTGACATAAAAGCAAAATTTGTTTGGCCTCTTTGATGAAGCTATAACCAAGTTTGACCGTATTTGTAAAATTTGTTGTAAATATAAAAAATGTTGTTATAAAATTATTTATTGTTTGATATTTTAGTTTTGAAAGGTATTGTTTAAATTAAAATCTCAATAAGTGTAGGGTCTATAATCTTTATGTACAGCATACAGCTTGATGCGAGACAAGTTTTCTTGCCAAGCAACAATATCAATATATATATTAATTCAAATAATATAATTATACAACTATTCAATATTTTGATAACAATTAAATTTGAAAATAATTTCCCACTTGACATATTTAAGTTGCAAATAAAATAAAAAGATATTCAAATCTAACTATTCTTTATCTTTTAAATTTAGTGACACTTATTATAGAACATAAATTATTTTATTTATGATATTTAAAAAAAGGCTTTTAGTTGATTTCTGAAATTTGATTAAGAACAGAAATACCATATTTGCTAAAACAATAAGTGCAGTTTAGTTGCTTAGAATTTATCTTATCTGTAATAATGTTTTTAAATATATATATTAAATAGTATTTAAACTGGGATAGTGTGGTTGAAAATACTTTTACAAATGAAACAGGTTAATTAATGGAAGTATGTGGGTTGTGGTGTTTTATAAAACACATTACCGTACATCCTATTTTTTTAGGACAACACATTTAATTGTAATTGGCCTATTTAGATTATTTTTAGCCTTTACTAAAATAGTAGTGACAACACAATACACTAAACAATCAGTGTTTCTTGTTATATGTTGTTCAAATATTTCATTTCACTATATAATACAAAGGTATAAAGGGAATTAAGGAGTACCTGATTTGTTTGTCCTTGCAAGACCTCCAATCTCCTTATAAGTCTTATATAATATAAACCGTGTAGAATAACATTGAAAGGTGTGTTATTAATATCAAACCTACTATATTGTGGGCTGTATGAGACTAAAAGATACATTAAGATTGAATAAATATGTTTTGAGAATATAAGGGTAAAATTACAGCCACGAGTGAAAGAATTGTAGCAGCTGCCATTTCCACATAATTAACCCAGAATGACTGGTGGAAGATTTGTACAACACAAAACACAAGGTCATCTATACAATTAATAAGATCAATTTGAAAATATTTTTTTAGTAATTCATATTTCTTAAAATAATACCCATCATCTACCCTATAAGGTACTTTACTATGGTATGAATTGTTAGATAGGGTCATCATATAATTTTTCAAGGTAGAAATGCTACTTTTCAGGTTAAACGGAGTGTATATTAAATTTAACAAATTTAAATGTTGAGGATTACCAAGCAGCAGTAGCATGTGCGACGATTGTTACAGAATGGTGTGAGCTGGCTACTAATGTATGACAAATCACTCTTCTCTCTTGGTCCTGCTCATCCCCACTAACACGTAGGCTTGTGTTGTGGTGAGATACAAAGTATAATCTTTTGTAGTCTAAGGTGTGCCACCGCCGATGATTGGAAACCCAGTTTGGGAACTTACATGACATTTGTTGGGAGTCCACTAGAAATATTAAAAAGCCTTGTTTGAAACTTAAAAGGACACATGTAAGCCTACAATATTTTGCATTTTATGACACAGGATTTTGAAAATTTTGTTCAAATAAATAATTCGTTATTGCATATAATAAGAAATTTACAATCCATTTTAATACATTCTAAATATAAATCATATTTAGCCAAATTTTTTAAGAACTTTCGATATATGTTGGGCATTAACTATAAGTACTGAGAAGCTGTTTCAGATGGTGATTCAAATACTGATGTGGATGATTATTTGGAACTGTATTCATGGTCACACTTCTCACTTGCTTGAGCCCATTATTAATTTTAAAAGTTGTATTCAAAACCTTGTGGAGCATAGTAATGTACCATGTGACTTGAGTCAGCCATAAGGGACTCTTGATCAAGGGGGTTAAGAGACTTTAGCATGACTTAAGGACAACTTACATTGAAATGGTAGTACTTGAATAGTTTATATGCAAATAAATCTTCTTAACTTAATACATATATTTACTTGTTATGGTTGTGAGTTTTTTAAATCTTACTATCTTTTTTTTATCAAGTATTTGTAAAGAAAGTACATATATTCCTGAGATTTCAAAACTCCTGTTCTAGCGATAACTCAAGTACTATTGGTAGTATTGACCTAACTCTTGGTGGCTCAGCTGTCTGCAAATCTATTCCTTGGGTTGCAAGAAATCGTGGAGGGAGAGAGGGAGGTATATATGGTTTCTTGCTCTTAGGATGGTACACCAGCTCTGTGTCGTGTAAGAAACTGTACAATAAAATGAGGTTAAGTTTATTTTTGCAAGGATGCTAATTTATGCAAAAGTTTTATTAGTAGTCAAAATTATAAGTAAAACACAAGACATTCCTAATTTTTGGAAAACTTTGTTTTTTTTTGTTGTTTTTTCCTTTCATTTAGATGTTTTATGATTGGTAGACATTTTGGGTTAGTAATATAAGTATAATCAAATAACATGCAAAATTCGACCAACCTTGATATAAATCCAAAGATAAGTTTTTCCACAACACTAATACTTTCCAAAAAATTTAAGAAAGAAGCTTAAAAAAATAGTTCTCCAAAGAGCTTCTCAACCAAATGGCATACAGCTGGTTAGTGTATATATCCAAAATAAATAATAATAGAAAAATAAAAGCTGTGATTCAACACTGTAAGAACAAATAATCTCCCTCCCGATTGCCAGTATGCAGTTTTTAATTGGCCAATGCTTAAGTTATACACACACACACACAAGTCACTTAAACCTTTTTTTGGTGTTTATGTAGGCGAAAAGAAAATAATATTAGCCTATTTAAAGGAAAACCTTTAAGTCAAGGAATGGAAGGAATATCAGGATTCTATATCTTTCATCGTCATTTACGATAGTAAAAGATGAGAAGCTATTACTTATATTCATACGCCATGACAAATTATGTACACATACCCTTGTGTTTTTATTCAAACTAATTTAACATGGAATTAACCTCATATGCCTTACTTCCCTGGACAAAAAATTTTCCAGGGTCCATGTTCCCTCTCCTTCACACTTCTTGATCAAACAGAAGGCAAATATCAAGATGCCCATTGCTTATATATAGTGTTTAAAACTTATTTTGTTGCTATGTCATGAAGACAGAAGTCGATGGCAAATCTTTCTATTTGAGGACTAATCCGTAGGGATGCCAACAAACCCCAACAATGGTTGAAGAGGGAATGGTAGTGCTACAAGCTCAGGGATCAAAAAACACAGTTCACTCCCATTTTCATTTAGGACTTATATAACTGACCAAAGCGCAAATAGATACTGCTGCCTATGCCTTCCTTGAAGTCATACTTAGTTACTGCCTGATAAATAGCCTAAACTCAAGATATAATTGAATTTTAAAAAGTTAAAAATATATTTAAATGAATACAAATCGGAAGAAAGCAGTGAATAGATTGCCATGAATTAAAATGACTAGCAAAGAACTAGTGCTAGGGAAGACACACATAAGTGTATTGGTCTAGAGTAAAGTAGAATAAACTTATAAAACATTTTAAATTGAATAAATATAGCAATTATGTTTATTGTATAATATAAATTATGTTATATCAAAATATCTATGTATATTTTTAATGTAGCACTAAAGCTATAAATCTACTTTTTGTTTATATATTATTATTATTATTATTATTATTATTATTAGCACTGCGTCTTACTACCCGTTCGGGTTATAAGAACTTACGCTAATGTGTAATGGTAGGGTGATTGTGAGATGAAATGAAGGACCTACAGTTTAACGTGGAATCCGAACCACGGTGGAGGCCTGGCATTCCCCACATTCACAAGATGTCTTGTCAGAGGTGAAGGAAGGGTTTGGAAATCAGAATAAATTTGTGCCAGGACCGGGACCGAAGATTGAACCCCGGCCGCCAGCACAGAAGTCTGACACCTTACCCCTAGACCACCAGGTCACCGACTTTTGTTTATATAAATTGATAAAAACTATTGTATTGGATATCATAAAATTTAAACTATACAACAAATGAGGATGAAAGATGTTTAGTTTTAAAGGAATACAACAGTTTTCTCAGAGAGAAGATGGGGAGCAACAGTATTGGGTCAAAGTTAAGAATGCTAATGCACATCTAACTATTCACAGTATTTACTAATACTGTATGTTTTACATAGTGTATATTTTATAAGCCTTACCACGAGTAAGTGTCATAGTTCTAGAACCCTCTGTGGCAGACAAGCCATTGGTACATGTTGACTCTCCGGATTGTGCCACCTGGTATGCAAGAGACCCATCAATCTCTTTGTATGCAAAGCATCTATATCTTTGTTCATCTGTAGTTGCCATCTTATGATACACTTTGCCAACTAAAAATCTATCATTACCATCTTTCCATGAAGCCAAACAGAGCAACTCCTCGACTGAAATCAATTATAAAATAAATCATAATGTTGATTAAAAACACACAACATGAGGATGAAAACACTATGTTTTCATTATCAAGTTGTGACATTTACATAGTGTATTTTCATATATCTAAAGAAATTACCAAGTAATCATTTGGAGAATCACAAATAGAATATAACATGTCAATCCAGTAGATATAAAACAGGTCAAATTTGAATGCTTTGAAATTTAAGGAGACCTGGATGTAGTTCTCTCTCTCTCTCCCCCAATGTAAATTTTTAATTTGTAGAGCTAATTATATTATTGTATATTATACAACACTATTCTAAAATCACAATCCAAGTACAATCTTTTAATGGCACAACTCTGTTTACAATGCAGTTGGAATGCGAGGAAAACACAGGATTTGTTCATTTGTAGCCATAGGCAAAATTGGTTGTTAAATAAAATGGGTCAAAATAAGAAGATTAGTTTTAATTTCTGTTGCATTATGATTACAAAGACATTTAAAAAAAATATACCACTACATTAATTTTCAAGATTGCTCTTACACACGAAAAAGAATATATCTTGGATTGTAAGAAGTCATTGAATTTTGAAAGGCATAATAGAGAAAGAAAGCAATAAGATTATGCATAAGACTTGAATGAAGCCAGATGTGTTTAAAACAACCAATTTTAGGGAACATTACATTTAATTTTTGGTTGATGGTGTCAAGCTTTCTGTAGCCTTGATTGCCAATAACAGGGAGGTCAAAGTTTGAGTCATGGCTGAGTGCCTTAAGGTGATTTTCCAAAGGTTGTATAATGTTCATTCATAGAAATATATTTTCCTGATATTTCTGCAAACCTGATTGTTAGGGCTCTGCGAGCTTGGGTTTTTTCATCTGAGTTAAATTCGAGTCAACTATTTTATAAAGCTTCTGAGTTCGAGTTGTGTATGAGTATTTTCATAATTTTAAAATGTTAAATGCTTATTTTAAAAATAAAATATCACTAGTCAAAACAAACATAAAATGTAAATATCACCTCTTTAATATGTAAAATTTAAAAAAAAACTGTATATGAAAGCAACACATTTTCTTTAAATAAGAATGACACTCAATTTTAAAAATAGTAAATACTTTTGGGAAAAAAAATTTAAAATGTAAATGATGATTTTTAAATTAGAAATAACACTTTATACAACACGATTTAAAAATATAACACTCAAATAAAAAATAGAAAAATAATTAAAATGGTTTCAACACTCATATTTTTATAAAAAAACATTGAAATCAAAATACCAATTTAAAAAAATATATTTACATGAATTTGACGTTATAATGAGATACATTTCCTCAAAATATGCTTCCATAACTTTATTTACCCTATAAGAAAATGTAAGAATCTCAAACAATTAGAAATTTGAAATGTTTCATGTTTCATTTATTAGTCCTTAATGTAAAAACCATGTATGATCACTTCTGTTCTAATTTCATTCCTCTATGTGCAGTTGTGCATGCTCATTTTATGGTCTCGCGCTAGAAATTATTTTATTACGAAATGTATTTTAATTCAATTTTAAAGGCTTAAAAAGGTTGATGTTTATACTTGAAAATGAAAAATTAGATGGTTAAAATAATATTTCTAGTAGACATTATGAAATAGTAAATGTGTTTTTTTCCTTCTTTAAATGTGGAAAGTTTGGTCAAATAATAATTGAAATGTTAATCAACACTGATTTTAGACCCGTTAACCAACATTGTACCATAACTAAATCGTAACAAAATTAATTCTAGTTTTTTAGGCACGTGTATTAATACAAATTTTAACTATCTTTAGTTCAAAAACAGTTAATATATTTTTTTTATCAATGTTAAATTTTTAATTTCACAGAAATTATCATTTTAGTATGGGCCTTGTAGAAATAATGAAAATAATAACTTTTTAATTATTTAATTGTCTATTTAGCTATTTTATTTTCATTGCCTTATTATGGCAATGGAACTTCAATTGAAAATAACTCAAAATGGGCAACAATATTGAATGGGTTTACTGGTTGAACATGGTTTTAGAGATCAGTTATGTTATTGATGTGAAATTTGATATTAATCTTAACAATTTGTTAAGTTACCAAATGATTTATAAGTGAAACTGCTGATATTACCTAAATTAAATAGCCTATATTTGCCAATGCATTTTAAAAATTGATTTGTACATATATCAAGAGGAATCTCGAAAATGATGAGCCTACAAAACCTTCAATCTCGATCCCAAGCTTTAATGACAAGCATGGCTCGAAGCTTGAAATAAGAGTACTCACAGAGCCGTGTGGCTAACAATTGCTGAAAAGTATTTTGCCATTTTTGCTTTTTCAACTATAGTTCTTCTAACGTGATCACCCAATGACTTGATTAATTTGTATTGAAATTAATTTCAACAATAATACTCATTGCTCTTGTGTTGGCTATAAGATATAAATGTTCCAACATTTCTGTATCAATTTTCCTAACAAGTCTTAAGAAATTCCCGGTGTCTGATGTAATAAACTTATTTGATGTGCTGCAAAAAAAAAAAATATATATATATATATATATATTTTGCCAAATATAGAAATGTCTTCCATTATTATTTCAAATACATATAATCCAATTTGTTTCTGAATTGATATGTGATTGCAGGTCCTTATCAATACCTTTACTGTCCTTATATTGTACCTTCTAAAAAAATATACTAGAAACTACCTAAAAAAAAGCAAAAAGAAGTTTTCCTTCAAGAGATTATTTATTGTTCCTAAGCAACTTTGCAATATCAAGCTAATTTTGACTTGATTTGAAATTTACAGGAAATGAATGGTTCATTATGTTTCAAATAGACTTCAGCATGTTACCAGTTGTGAATACTCTTTGCTCCTAGATTCGACTTCGATGCAGGGTTAACCATTTTAAAGCAAAAACGGTATAGCAGTTTAATGATTTGATTCAAATTCAACACAACTTCTGGATATATTTTGCAACCCTATAATAATAATAATATAATATTTAGCACCGCATCTTACTACCCGTTTGGGTTATACACTTTAAGTACTAATTAAGCTAATGGATTAGGAATTGGGAAGGTTGAATTAGAGGAAGTGAACCCGCATTTGCGTGGAGGGAGAGTGGAAAACCATTTAGGAAAAATCACCCCAGTTCACCCGACCGAGATTCGAACCTCGATCTCCCCGTCCTCAGATGTCGAGCTCAACACGACAAGCGTGTTAGCCAACTACGCCACCGAGGCGGGTTGCAACCCTATATTTCTCATATATTTATGCTGACCTTGCCCAGTATTCAACTTCTGCAGATAAGATGATTATGTCACAACCATCACATAAAAAACACTATCACATTTTAGGTTATGATATCACACTTGTATTTTAGTAAAAGAGTTTTAGAATAGCTACATGTATTCCTAAAAACATTAAACAATATACATAAAGAAACAATTTAAAATTTAGGCACAACCATTGAACATTTGATTATAATACAGTTAAGGAAACTAAGACTTTTAAAAACTATGCAGTTTTTTTCACTAATAAGCCCCACACTATAAGGGTTTCACTGTTTTATACTGCATAACAGTTATAAAACTGACACAAGTCATACAGAAATGTTAGAGGAAATTACTACAATATAAAATATGTCCGAAGAATTTACACATTTTCTTACTTATTTCCTTACTCTATGGCATTAGGAACTCGAAAGTTCATTGCCGCACTTTCAAAAGTATGCCACCTATTCCTTTCGTGAACTAATTATAACCAGTCTATCTCATTACACCCAATCTCTCTCAGGTCTATCCAAATGTTATCCTCCCATCTGCGCCCGGGTCTTCCCAGTGGTCTTTTCCCATTGGGTTTGCTATTCAAAACATTGAATGCCGTTCTAGATACTCCCATTTGCGCTGTATGACCTGCACATTGTAGCCTGCGAGATTTTATTAACCTAACAATGTCTGATGATGATTACAGGGTATGAAGTTAATCATTATGTGGCCTCCTTCACTCCCCACTATCTTCATCCCTCTTTGCACCAAATATCTTCCTAAGCACCTTGTTCTCGAACATTCTAAATTTCTTTTCATCATTTAAGGCAAGAGGCCGTGTTTTTCATCCATAGAGAACAACCAGTAAAATTACGGCTTTGTATATTCTGAGTTTTACATTTCTTGGCAGAAGGCAAGACGCCAATCCCTTACTGACCGAGTAATAACAAGCATTTCCCGAGTGTATTCTTTCATAATTTCCAATCTAATATTGTTATTGCTAGTTAAAATTGTTCCTAAATATTTGAATTCATTAACCCTATCGAAGGATAAGTTGTTTGCTGTAAAATCTAAATCATCGTTCTCAATCTGTGTTCTCTGTGTTATCATATACTTAGTATTTTCAGCGTTCAATTCTAAACTCATTTCCTTATTATTGTTATTATTATTATTATTATTATTATTATTATTATTATTATTATTATTACTATTACTGCGTCTTACTGCCCGTTCGGGTTGTACACACTTACACTAATGTGTAATGGTAGAGTGATTGTGAGATTAAATGGAGGACCTACAGTTTAATGTGGGATCCGAACCAAGGTGGAGGCCTGGCATTCCATACATTCATAAGTTGTGATTAATAAAATTATTTTCATAGGTGAAGGAAGGGTTTGGCAATCAGCCTCTAATAAAATTTCTGCATTTCTTGCAACAACTTCCCTATTATTACCTAACAAAGCTAAATCATTCACGTACCCTAATAGCGGTATTGTACCAGTTAATGTCAACCCTTACCAACCCTCTTGCAATACCCTAATAGCATACTTTAAAATAAGGTCAGATTAAAGAGTAATGGGGAAAGTTCATCTCCTTGTTTCAATCCATTATGTATTTCAAAAGCATCTGATAGGTGAGATCCAGCCCGTACCCTGCCATATATATCTCTAAAACATACCTAAATTAGCTTAGCCAGTTGTTTTGGGTATTCCAAGCGTAACTAAAATTTCATTTTTTTTTTCTTTTAACTGAATCATAGGAATTTTTAAAATCTATGTATAGTTGATGTACCATCATGTTGAACTCCCACTTTTTTCTAATACTTGCCGCATAGTACAAATCTGATCCTTTGCTGATTTATTTCATCGAAATCTGCACTGGTGATTCCCAATTATTTCCTCTGCATATGGCGTCATGCTCATTAAAATGTTAGATAAAATATTGTAACATGTTGGTAGCAGTGAGATACCTCTAGTTATTACAATATACACATTTTCTTATAAAAAATAATATAGATTTAGTTTTTTTAACATAGCATATATAGCAGCACCATATTAGGTCAGGCACTCAAGGCCATCACTCCCATTGCCTGTCCCTTGGAGTAGCACTACTGGTATATAAAGTTAATGAAAACTTCTAGTGTATCATGTCTTAGTAATTAAGGAGCATTTTAATAAATAATGTAAATAATGAATATAAAATTATTTTAAGCATCTTTTTACACTAGTGCATTTGGAATCTAATTTCACTATTAGGATATTATTTTTTACAGACATGTGTACATGGAAAATTTAATCATTTAATATAATCAATCATTTCAATAGTGCAAAGGAGGAGTTGAGATAAAAATTTAAACTAACCTGTGCTCTCAGTTCCTTGTATGTCAGGACAAGCTTGATAACGAAACAACAGGCGGGAGTCATCGGTGCAAGAGTCTATTGTTGAAATTGGAGATTTACATTCCCTAGAGCCCCTGTTGTATGAAAAGGTGAATGGGGGACTTTTGAATGGACAAGCTTCAGGGCTACCATCAACTCGGAACATTGAATATAGTGGGGCATCTCCAATGATTTCATCACACAAGTCATCAATTTCACTAGCGATGTTGCAGTCTGCTGAAAAAAGTATTGTGAAACAAGAGCTGTAAGTTAAATATTTAGATTATGTGGAGTTACATTAAGAAATACCCATACACTAGCTGTCAGACTCAAAATCAAAATAATTGAATCACCTGTCAAAGAAGTGTCCATGCTTTTATATATGAAATAAAAAAATTATCACTCTAGTCTTGAAAACTTTTATAGTAAAATCGGGACCATAAAATATGCAATAAGAAATTAATTTATAACAAATTTAATGTTTCTATGGTGTTCATTAAAAGCGGTTTTTATGTTTGTTTAGTTGCCATTATCAAACTATAAAAAATAAAAATATAATGAGTGAAAAGAGGTTAAAAGATTTGACCAGGTGACAAAAGTGAAACCCACATTCTACATTAACTGTAATCAAATATCCATTCTTCAACTAAGTGAAAAATGACAACAAACCTAATAAATAGTAAGTGTATTATTAAATGTTAAATATTGTTTTAATCAGCAGTTAATCCTAATTAAATTACTTTAACTGAAACATTAATGAAAAGCATATATAAAACAATACAGTAGGAGTCAAGTATTTAACACAAGTGTTACCTAGTGATTTCTAATTTCATATACACTATTAATTAATAGTGACTAATGACTATGCCTTTCCTAACAGAGAGATTCAAGAAGCCATCCAGATAATCTGGATGTAAACATAGTCAACAACATGTATCTCCAAAAAATGTTGCAGTGTGTGGGAATGTGATAAATCTCACATATAATTATATAAAAATAATATATTTATTTTAATAAAGCCCAACTATTCTAATTAAAAATAACTAAAAGGTTATTCCTGTCAGCATCATTGGTATCTTGTTTTGTTCAACTTACAAGTTAAACAAATTGGTCTAAATCAATACACGTTAAAAGAAACTAGCTCAAAGTGGTATTTTCCTATAGCCGCTGATATACATGCTACTAAATCGTATGCTAGTAGCTGGCAACTATAGTAGAATTCATGAAGGTATGTGTTTCAGAGTAATTTCAGTGTTGCTTATTTACGCCGCGTGGGAGAGTTATCAAGCAGAATGGTTCTCACTCTGATAAGCTGAACACGTTGAGCTATGAATGTAAGCATGAGGGAAGAGGGGTTTCCATCTCTAGTATGACATTGAAACACAAAAACAAATTACTACTTGTAGAGCATGCCAGAGCCATGTATATGGTGTGGCTGCTCGAAACTTACATGCTTTTTATCGGCCTGCCAATAAATTACAGGGTGTTCTATTTCCTTATGCTAGTGGCATGCAGGGAGTGGTAGGGGTGTTAGTGGCATGCAAGTGGCTGGCATGTCTGAGCATGCTCTGCTAGTAGCTGGTGTGTCAGTACAAGGAAGTGTATAATTTTTTCTGGGAATTTTATAACGATCTTTTTCCCCTTAATTACATTTTCCTTTCAAACTTACGACTTAAACTTGACTTAGACTTAACTTAAATGTTTGCTTATCCATTTTTCTCCCAAATATGTCTGTTCCACTATTTTATTTATTGAATTTCAAGTTTAATTTGATACAAGTTCAATATTACTGCAATCACACTAATCATTTTGTTTCTAATTTTCAAAACTTCCATCTTTGACAGAACTGAGAGTGGTGATACCACAATCATGCCTTTAGCTAACATGTGTATTCATGCCGACTGGTATGCCAGGTAATCGCTGCTAGAATGCTTTTCCCCTGGTGGTATGTGTATCAGCGGGTAAACTATAATGACCAGTGGCTGATCATATTTACAAATAAGTTAAATCTTACATTAGTTTTAAATTTTAAATGTCACCTTTTTTAAATTGTGATTTAGATATATTTAGTGTCTAGAAATTAGATATTAACTTACTTTCTTTATATTGTAGGACATTATGATGTTTTTGATGTAAAACAACACAACGATAACAACCTTCTAGCCTGAAAAAAAGACATGAATATGTTAATGTACATGATCTGGTCTTGAACATGTAGAAAAACTTTACACAAACAGTTGTCAATTAATTCAGTTTCATAGTTAAAATACTAGGCCATACATTCTGAGAAAAGTTTATGTTTCATGAGTGTGTTTTAATCTAAAATACCTGAGTGTATAATCAAGTTCCAAGGTCATTCAAATGGTGACTTAAAAATGAATTAAAAATCAAGACTTAAGAAAAATTATTATTACTATTTTTTGCATTATTTTTAGAATATTTGTGTGTTTCTATCAGACAAAAATTAATCAAGAGCTAATTTTTGTTTGCGGAAAAACCAAGTTCAGGAAATGTCAAAAACCCTTTGTTAGAGAAACCAGTTGGAATCGCAAGTCACTGTACCAAACTTGCAGAATGTTTTTATTTGTTTGAAAATGCAAATGAACTACAACCAAACCATGTCTAATCTACTTGACTTACTTATCTTCGAAGATAAATTTTTCTGACCCATCACTCTGCACACACTCCCCTTTTGTCTCTATGTGGGTAGTGTTGATCACAATAAGATTTTCAACCCGATTTTGGAACCAGAGACCAGACCAATCTGCCGGCAACTGACAGTTATCTGCACAAATACATTTAGTTTTAGTATTAAAAATGTTTCTATTTTTAGGGAAATTTGTAACTATAATTTGAAAATGTTTATTTCTCCAATTAAACATGTTACCACCCCCTTTGGGAATCGTATAGTCTAAGCCAAGGGTTTCCAACTTAAAAGTGCCTTAGGGCTACAGTTGAATCCACGAGTCTCAGGGTGGGCCGCAGCATAACTGGATAGGAAGTGGAAGGAAATAGGACTCACGTAGATACACAAGTTATTATAAAAATAGAGCACAATCAAGTTTATTACTTAATGCCATTAGTTGGGGTTTTCATGGATTTTCACCAAACAAGTCCAAACTTTACGTTTCTCAGCTAAAAACATAAATTCTACTAGAATAGATTAATTTTTCAAGAAACCTGGTGGGCAAAGAAAAAGGAAAGCGTCACAAGCTGCAAGTTGGAAGACCTTGGGCTAAAGCGTCACTCTTGCATTCGGCTAGATTACTGATAAAATTATGAGTTTAAAATTTGAGTCCCAGTAGGGTGCACTGAGGGTGGTTTGGGTCTATCTTAAGTAGTTTTCCATGCTCCCTCTATGCAAATGTAGGTGCATTTCCTCTTAAGTCGATCTTTATCATCACTACCCAATTATTATAAATATATGAATAGCCCAAACAAAGTAGTGTGAAGAAAAAAAAAACACTATAACTTTTATTCCTGCTAAATCAATGTGTTTAGTGAATATGTATGTGGTCTCGACAACAATAACAATAATTGCAGAAAAGTATTGTATCAAAGTCAATAGCCTCAAGGATTTTAAATTGATTTGCCTTATCGGATAGATTTAGTAGGAAATAAGGTATTTGGTGATTTTAAAACCATAATAATAGAATAACACTTATTTCTAATTATTGTAGTTAAAATAATATGATATGGCCTTCACAGTGTATTGTATTATATCATTTTATTTGCCCAGTTCAGTGGTTTCTGGTAAAACTATAGGACTATGTACTTTAGTGTTTGTTTGCTTGCTAATTGCAACATATAAGCTGATTGATCTGGATGAGGTTGAAAACTGTCAAGGAAAGAACCAGGATTCACTAAGAGAGGGTGAAAAAAGAATTATGTGGAGTAGAAAACCTGGCCATGACCTCAACTACGGAGTGGTAATCATTGTGACAAACCTGTGTGTGGGTTATAAATTAATGTTGTTTTATTCTTTTTTTTAGTTTGAAAAGATTGTGCTAAAAAGATGAATTCAATAGCCATTAAAAGAAAAATAGAAAGGTGAGGCTTAACAACTTACCGGAAAATTGAAATTTAAAAAAAATTGAAACACAAAATCAGAGTACTCTCTGAAGCACATATAAGAGTGTAGAGCATTGACTGCGAGTTAATCCCTCCTGCTTGGATCGTGTAGTAAGCTGTTCAAATTTGAGTCTTGAATCTTGAGTGCAGTTAAATTATGAAGATACCTTTCCAAACTTGACTTTATAAATAGCTAAACAGGATGAGTAAAAAAGATGTTACCACTTATATGGGCAAGACAAAAGCATGTAAACATTCTTTCTTTCTTTTGTTTCAGACTAAATATGGCGACATAACTTAGCTTGGAAGAAAGAAGTAATATTGCAGCTTGGAATGACGTATTTCAGTCACCAACAGTAATGGGGAATAAATTTCAAGGATGATATAGCAAGGATCCTCCAAGCTGTTTAACTACCCATCAAATACATGAGAAATGTTTGCGGGCAGGATCTGTTGCAAATGACTGAATAGGAAACAGTAATGACCTAGAAGTGCTCAAATGGAAGATATCATACTCGTTCAAGAAGCAATGCCAAATAGCCCAGAGAATCAATGAAAACCAGGATTTCTGAGCCAAGTCTTTGCATAATTCTCTATTTTGATTTGTTGAAGACCTAGCACCTTCAAACTGTGCAAGCACTTTCTAATGTTGATAAAATTACCCACAATTCCCCTGTTTTGTTCCTTTTCTTGGATGAAGCTAAGTTTCATGTTGGTGAAAACGTGAATAAGCATAATTGCGTAATTTAGGCTACAGAGAATCCGCATGCGCAAAGAAAGCATATTTTGTATTCTTGTAAGGTTAACGTATGGTGTGGTATTTCTAAGACCGGAATAATCATTCGAATATTTTTTTGTGGTCTGAGTGTAACTGGTGCTTCATACTTGGATTTGTTGAAGAATTTTCTGCAAGACAATCTTCCAATAATTATCTTAATAAATGGTGCTTTAAACCAGACGGTGTACCGCACACTAAGCCCTTAAAGTTCAGAGGTACTTTGATGATACAGTTCATAGACGTTGGATTGGAAGAGGTGGGCCTTTGCCTTGGCTGGCAAGAGCACCGAACTTTACTCCTTGTGCCTTCTAGTTATGGGGAATGGTCAAAGAGTGTGTGTATGCCACAAAACCTTGTGATCTCAATGACCTAAGAAAACTCATAACAGACGTTATCCCCTATACACCTGCATAAATGTGTCAACGAGCTATGGACTCCAACTGTTTTTTTAGTTTATTTTAGCACCACATCTTAATACCCATTCGGGTTGTCTGCTTAAGTACTAACTACGATAATGGCTTAGGAATTGAGAAGGTTGAATTTAGAGGAAGTGAACCCACATTTGTATGGAGAAAGAGTGGAAAACCATTTAGGAAAAACCACTCCCAGTTCTCCCGACTGAGATTCAAAACATAATCTCCCCATCCTCAGCAGTCTGGCTCAACATGAAACTAGCGCATTAGCCAACTACGCCACCGAGGCGAGTGATTCTATGGTGAACCGACTGCATCTTTGCAGTGAGACCCAAAGAGTGCGGGTTTAAGGAGTGCATTAGTGTTATTTGCAATTAATGTTATAATAATAACACGATTTAAAGAATAGATAATAAAAACATACCAACCCCATTTAAGTAGTAACATTTTTTTAAGTCACCATGCATTCTAAGTTATTTGATATTGATTATTAATTTTATATTGTTACTAATCCTCCACCAGTTGTGATGCCTCTCAACTTCATCTGCATATACTTTGAAATATATACAACCCAAATGGGTAGTAATATGTGGTGATATATTATATGTATATGTATATATATATATATATATATATATATATATATATATATATATATATATATATATATATATATATATATCACCAAATACTACTACCCGTTTGGGTTATATGCTTATGCACTAAATATATTACCGGGCTAGGGATGAGTAAGTTTGAATTTATATAAAGTGTACCTGCATTTTTGTGGTGATAGAATGAGAAATCACCCCCAGTACACCTGACTGGGATCAAACCATGATCTCCCTGTCATAGGTAGTCTAGTACATTTCAAAAGTGATGACTTCTAACATGCGGCCACTGAAGCGAGTGTCGTGAATATAAAACCAATTCCATGCATTTCCCTGGACTTTGCCCCATTGCACTTTAAGAAATCTTAACAAAGTGCATGTTAGATTGCGTAATGGTAATTTTTATTGAGAGAATATTTACACATTTAAAATCACAGAGAATATTGATCTAAATACTTAACTACACTAATAAATGACATAATAAAGACTAATAAAACCAAAAGTTAAAAATGTTAAATAAAAAAGTTATACTTTTGTGCTTTTTGCTGACATAAACTTAAGTAAAGTTCACCTTAACAATTAATAAAATTATGCCTTCCTATCATAAAACACAAAAGTTTTGGGACTCCATGTGATCTCATACGTTTATAACGTTGTTAGCACCATTGTGATAAAAAGAGTGTCTGTCTTAGCTTCATTCCTTGCTGATTAAAATCAATGCAACCAATACCTCGAGTTTTTCTCAGTGGCAGGCCACTTGACAAGTGTTTGATTCACATGCGAACTACCCACCTTAATATACTGACTTCCTGTCACTTTGCTGAATCCAGAAATTCTACTTAAGGCGGGGTGCTAGTGAGCGTGAGTTTAGGGCAGTATTTTTGCAGTTTTTATAGCACAAACATCTTTTGGTCAAAATAAATCAAATATTTCTTCTATAGAAAGGTGACCTGGTGGTCTAGGGGTAAGGTGTCGGACTTCTATGCTGGCGGCCGGGGTTCAATCCTCGGTCCCGGCACAGATTTATCTGATTACCAAACCCTTCCTTCACCTCTGACAAGATATCTTGTGAATGTGAGGAATGCCAGGCCTCCACCGTGGTTTGGATTCCACGTTAAACTGTAGGTCCTCCATTTCATCTCACAATCACCCTACCATTACACATTAGTGTAAGTGTGTATAACCCGAACGGGTAGTAAGACGCGGTGCTAATAATAATAATAATAATAATCTTCTATAGAAACATAGAGTTTAGTTTTCTGCATATGCTAATCTCAACAGTTGTTGAATATCTGTCATGAGCATGTCGACATTTGGTGACAAACTTTTCTCTTTATTTAAAAAGTTTGTCACCAAATGCCGACATACTCATGACAGATATTCAACAACTGTTGAGATTAGCATGTGCAGAAAACAAAACTCTATGTTTCTATAGAAGAAATATTTGATTTATTTTGGCCAAAAAATGTTTGTGCTATAAAAACTGCAAAATTAATGCACTAAACTCGCGCTCACTAGCACCCCGCCTTAAGTATGTGTTGGGCAGTAAAAGAAACCATTTTTATCTTACTCTGTTTCTTGTGCACATTTCACATGTAATACTACGTCTTGTAATGGCCTTCGCCTGTCAATCTTGTACTCTCTAGCCCTTTCACATAATATTTATTTTTTTCATTTGGACCACCAGGCACACCGCCAGAACTACACTTTGCGAACAAGTGTTCTAGATGCTCACAGAGATTAGACACAGGTTTAGTGTTAATAATATATTTTCTAATGTAACATTTCTATTAATAATAATAATAATAATAATACTTAGTACAGTGTCTTCAACCCATTCGAGTTATATGCTTAAGTACTAATTACTCTAATGGGTTAGGAATTAGGAAGGTTGAATATATAGGAAGTGAACCTACATTTTCGTGGAGGGAGCGTGGAAAACTATTTATGAAAACCCACACCCAGCTCACACGAGCGAGATTCAAACCTTTATTTCCCTGACCTCAGCAGTATGGCTCAACAAGAAACAAGTGTGTTGACTAACTATGCCACCAAGGTGGGTAATATTTCTATTACCTGCCTTGGTGGTTACATAGTCTAAGGTGCTGCTCTCGCAATACACCAGATTGCCGATGACAAGGCGATTATGGTTCAATCCCTGTCAGGTGTATTAAGGGTGGTCCTGGTTTTTTTCAAAATGTTTCCCCACTCTCTCTCCATAAAAATGTGGGTACACTTTATATAAATTCAACCTTCCTCATCTAACACATTAGCATAATTAGTACATAAGGGTATAACTGAAATGGGCAGTAAGACAGGGTGCTTAAAAAAATCTATTAACTAATGGCATTCTAATTATGAGAGTCAATGCATTTTGAATATAGATAGCTTAAACAGAAGTTAGGTAATAGAAAAGTGTATACATATTCTCCAGTTTAGAGGAGTGATAGTTTTTATTGGTTAATGATTTGTAATAAGTTTTCAACTGTGTTAGAGTTTAGTAAAGTTTTACACTAATACTGTAATTTGCACTAATTTATATAGAAGAGATTATCTAAAAATCCCTCAAATCTAATCTGATGTTGGTTAAGAATTCAATTGCCATAGGCCTAATCTGATGTATGGTCTCTCATAGGTGGTCGATATCAGCTGTTCCAAATCTATATCAAAATGTTCATACAGCTAAATGAAATGGTCCACGATATCCATTGTTAGTTAATATCCCAATGAATCTAGTAATAGTGACAAGTATATTTTCTGAATGTGTACAAGTAAAACAGGGTGTCTTCCTGACTAAAGTTTAAATTCGAGTATATTTCCAGTATTTTTTTTAATAAATCCAATATATAGGAAAGGTATTCTGAGACAAACAATCCCTATTTCAAAATCATAAAATGAAAGAAAGTTAGGATAGGCCTAGGTCTGTCATAGTTAAACATTTTTGAAGTTATACTTCTTTAGGCGCATTATGAAAAAATGATGAGAGTGAAATTTTAAGATGCCCGCGCATCACTGTAACACAAAAGTAACAGGTTGAAGTTAAACCGCTCATTAAGTCTCGAAAAAAAAAAAAGCTACCAACAAAATAGAAATAGAACCTCTGTTAGTCTCGCATGTTGGTACGCTCGTCGCCTCTGATCACTGTTTTCATATATATAATATTTATCCATATGTTTCTAGTTTCTACATTCACAACACGTGTTTTAGTTTCAAACAAGTGCGAATTATATATGTGCTAATAAATTATATTCAGTAGTGATTTAAATTGAATATTTTGATTAATATTATTTACTATTCGTAAATATTAGTGAAAAAAATTGTGCTTATAGACTTTTTCAAGTGCTACAATATTATTGAGGTTAACTATCCGTATGTATTATTTATTGATATAAATTAAAAAAAAAAAATTTTGTATTTATTTATATTATTAGTTTAAAGTTTAAGTTCCATTAATAAAACATTAATGTTTATAGAAACTTTAAAACTTATTTTAAAGTTATACTAACTGCCATATTTAGTGACGAGATGTCTTTGGACTTGGAGGAATACAAACCTCTTTGGATCTAGACGAAGATTACACAGTTCGTAGTTTTGTTTTGTAATAATGTGAGGAATGCCAGGCCTCCACCGTGGTTCGGATTCCACGATAAACTGTAGGTCCTTCATTTCATCTCACAATCACCCTACCATTACACATTAGCGTAAGTGTGTATAACCCGAACGGGTAGTAAGACGCGGTGCTAATAATAATAATAATAATGTTTTGTAATACTGCAAGAAATGCCATTGCGTTGTTTGAATGTAAAAATCCAACAATAAAAGGTACGTAATTGTTTTGTTACCACTGTCTAAATTGAAACAAATTTTGTGCTTGACATACGTTTTGTTATTTTAATTAATTCATTATTAATTGGAGTACAGTTATGTAACTAATTGTATTTTAAGCCAATACAATAATATGCCGCCATTTAAATTTATTGAAGTGACAATCATGATTTAATAGTTGCGCCTACTCTTGAGTGGTGGCAAATAAAAGGCGCAACTTTGCTCTCAAATTGCGCCTGCTCCTTTTAGTGAATAGGGATTTGGAACATATTTCAAACTTGCGCTGGCGCAACTATTTGCTCCCTTTGGTGAATCCAGGCCCAGTAGTGATTTAAATTGAATATTTTGATTAATATTATTTACTATTCGTAAATATTAGTGAAAAAAATTGTGCTTATAGATTTTTCAAGTGCTCCAATATAATTGAAGTTAACTATCCGTATGTATTATTTATTGATATAAATTAAAATATTATTATTTAACATAATTAATACTAAATATTATTAAATTATTTTTTATTTTTTAATGATGCCAAAGAAGTATAACTTCTCACGCGCGTACATAAGTACACACACCCATTTTTTACATCAAGAATCAAGTGTATTGACGCATATATTCTAGTATATACTAAGGATAAGACCTTAGAATCTACAAGGAATATTCATGGATTCAAAACTCAAAACATAGTTATTTTTTAAATAGGTAATAAGTTTGAGTTATTTTTAAAGGTATTAAAATAGTTAAATAGTTTTTTGTGGTTAAAACCAAAATAATGATAGGAAAAACCTAACAACCAAACCCCAGATCATTAATTTACCATTTAATGTAAACAAAATCAGAAGTGAAGGAAAAAATTCTAGTTGATGGGAAAGTTAAACACTTATGCTTACAATATTTTCTAACATTCAAATTTTAACTAGGGATTTGATGGCAAAATGAGGTTTCAAATTTTAAAAAAAGGTGGATCTGACCCATCTTTAATACACGTGCGCGCACACACACACACTACACATTACATTTTTTGAATGGCCTATACCACCGTTGACCTCGGTGGTCTTGGGGTAAAGCGCTCGCCTCAGGCCCTGATTTTTGTGGGTTCAAACCCAACAAGGGTCGAAGGCTTTTTCTTGAGTGATAAAAAATCATAGCTCAACATCCTTCTGAGGGGAAGTAAAGCCGTTGGTTCCATGTGGCATGTACAAGATCCCTGGAAGGTATAGTAAAATACCTCTCCTGGCAAAATTGGTAGGTCATTTCACCTCACTTGTAGAACTTTAGAGGTAAAAGTAATCAGCCTTGGTGGCACAACTTCAAAGAATTATTACAGCCAAGGAGTTTACTCTACCACAAAAACTAACTATTATCCCCACCACACCTTGACAGTCGATACTTTCCACAAGTTATATTTTTGATAGTGAATTTGTTTAGTAAACATATAGTAAATAAAGATACAGAATCTTCAAAGAAAAATAACAAACCAATATTATGTTCATAAAAATTACATGGAAATAAAAATAATTGCAGCTACCTAGCATTATTAAAAATTAAGATTATAAAACCCAAAAACAATTTATTTATTTTTAGAATGCAGACAAAAGTTAAAATTCATTTAACCACAAAACTTTTTCAATTTTTGCATTTTATGTTCTAACACTTCTTCTGCCTCTTCCTTTGATTTCTGTAAAACTGTTCTTCTCTTCACTTCTAATTTTCTTGTTTCTTCAGATGCTGTTTTTCTTTTTTGACTTAAAGTCTACTTTAATCTTTTTCTTCTTTTCAAGCGCTTCTTTCCTTATTCCTGATACATTCGGTCGGGTGAACTGGAGGTGGGTTTTCCTAAATGGTTTTCCACTCTCGTTCCATGCAAATGCGGGTTGACTTCTTCTAATTGAACCTTCCCAATTCCTAATTCATTAGCATAATTAGTACTTAAAGCATACAACCCGAACGGGTAGTAAGACGCAGTGCTAAATAATAATAATAATAATAATAATAATAAAATAGTTATTTTTTTATGTTATAGCGACAGATTTGACACATTAAAAACCGAGAACAAAAGTGTAGATTAAAATTATAACAGAAGTTATCACAAAAGGTCATATTTAATTGCAATTGGAACAAACAGCGTTTTCTAAAACTAGTGTGTTCCAATAATTTCTACAAGATCAGCCTTCTTGGTCATGGTAAACAAAGGCTCAACTCCAAATTTTTCAAATTTTATTTCAATCATCTTAAGAGGAATCATACTTCATAACTATTTAAAGAACTCTCCTATTCATTATTATTTAAAAAGATCAACTTTGGAGGTCTTGGGGTAAAATGCTCGTCTCAGGACTCGATATGTGTGGGTTCAAATCCAGCTGGAATCAACAAATTTTTCTTGATTGAAAAAAAAATCCGTAGCACAGCTTCCTTCGAAGGGGAAGTAAAACTGTCTGTCCCATGTTGTTTGTGGAAGGTTAAAATATCCCTGGAAATTATATGAAAATACCTTTCCCGGCAACCTTTCGCTTTCACTCATATAAATTCTTGTGTGCTGATATAATCAGACGGTTCAGAAAGTGCAAGTTAAATACCGCAAATAAATAATAAATAAATTACTTTAAAATTGATATTTATGCTATATAAAGTTTATAAAATCTGGTCTTAATGTGTATTATTCAGTTAAAAAGTGCATCACTCCCTTTAATTTACAATACGAAAAAAGTTATTTTTTAGTATTGATTTCAGATGATTTTAATGTAATATTTTTTTATTATTTTTATGTTCTTGATGTACTTTTTCAATACTACTATAGGTATTTAAAAAGTTGATATTGTAATGTGTCCTGTATTTTTTCAGTATTAGACTGTTATAAGTCTTGACTGTGAGCTAGCGCTTAAATCAAGAAAAATGAAAAAAATTAAATCATTAATAGGCTGATATAATTATACTGTATTTATGTAGGCATATAGTGACCTAACTTACAAACAGGGTCGATGCAATCGATTGCACTCCCGGCTAGGTTGAATAGGTTATAAACTTGACTAGGTACACTTTGAATGGTTTTACATATATTGACATTCAATGTGGTTTTCCCATCCTCTCTCCATGAAAGTTTTTTTTTGCATCGCGTCTTACTACCCTTTTGGGTTATACGCTTATGTATAAATTATGCTAATGAATTTAAGTATGAAGGTTACATTTAAAGTATCCTCACATTTACATAGAGAAAGAGAGTTAAAAACCATTTTTGGAAAAACAACCCTTGGTAAGCCCGACTGAGCTTCAAACCTCTATCTACCTGTCATCAGCAGTTTAATATGCTATGAGAATGATGTCTTGAGCCATGTGACCACCAAAGCGGGCCATACCGATATTAGGATAGTTAATTTTGCCTACCTGTCTTCTCTATACTCTCTTAGATTAAATTGCCTCTAACCATTGTGTTAAACGTAATGTTACAAACTAACTTTTTCTAGAATGCCACACCCTAACTTTCCAGTCGACCATGATGTACAAAAAACTAAATCTTTATGGCATAACTAATTAAAAGAATAAATGACTCACCCTTGCTGGACCAAGTCATAGGAAGAATAATCCCAAGGATACTTAGAGCATGCAGGAGTATCCTTTTCACTCTCCAAACAAGTTCCATGCTACAAAACAAAACAAAATAACAAGCTTAATGACAGGATTTTCATAATTTCTATAGAGTTTAATGCAGCATAATAATTTTAGGATAAGTTATCATGTGACACTAATTTCTGATGTGCTCTTTAGCAGACTCGATGTCCACATTATTTATTTTAAAATTCCGACTAAATTTGGTGTGACTTGGAACTAAAAGAATATTTTTAAATAATCAACAACATAATATTTTAACATATCTTGGATCAAACTGAATTTTTTCATCTTAGATACATACACATTTTGAAATTGTATAACTTTATGAAGGGGTTAAAGGATTTTGGCCTTAAACAATTGTGCTATTGGGTTGTGTGATCTAAGTTAGATTTCAGTGAGAACATGTTGAACCATTAAAAGATCGCCTTACACCAGTACTGTTTGAAGTTGTGAAACAGATTCTTTTTTTAGTTTACTCTTCTTATAATGTAATACTATTCTTACACATGTGTGTAGTGCGATAGAGGGATGGAAATAAAACACGAACATCACATTGTGACCTTGAGAATTGAGATTAATATTCTCAACTGGGACATCTCTGTTAAAAGAGATCCATGGTGTGTATTAACTAGAATATTTTTTTTTTTACTTTCATAAATTAAAGTTACATATTTATTATTTTAGTTAAAATGTGAAAATTTCAAAAATTTGGTCACATTCCATAACTTTTCCCTGCCCAAGAAAATTCCCTGACTTTTCTGGGTTTTCCAGGCCACTGGACACCCTTTTAACGTTGACATGATCTTCACAGAGCTTAAAAGTTGTCTGTGGTAAAAAATAAATGGTTTCCTCTGTTACATAAGGTGTACCAAATGATCCTGCCAGCCAATCATGTTACAAGCAACCACAACATGGTTATTTAGTAACTAATTTGTTTGTTTATGATGTGAAGACAGATTCTTCAATATAAATTGTTTGTTTCAAACCACTAACCTTTGGCCTTTTCTTATATAATATTTTGGAAATCCACTAAGCTGCTACTGCAAGTACATGAAGCCTAATCCCCCCTAACGGTTTGAGTTATATTTTAATTAACAGCTTGTTATTAAGCCGTTTAAATTCTTTGCTTGTGTTTCTCTTATGTTATGTTGTGTGAAATCTGATCATACACTATGATTCCTTATGTTAGGGTACATTTGAATGATCATGATTCCTGGATTATAGATATTAATTTGAATGCAAACTTAATGTGGTAATGAGGTATTTGATGAACTAGAAGTGTTATCTCAGGTGCTAGCCCATTTGTGTATCATACTTATAAGCCCAAAAAGTAAATTATTTAATTATTAGTAGTGTAAAGTATTATTTTGAGTTTAAGTGATGAAAAAAATATGTGTTAGGGTCCTAAATTAATTAATGTGCAACTGAGCTGATGTTTATTTTAAGATAAGCTAGGCAGTGTTAGCATTTTGAACGATTAAACTTTTAATGTACCATTCGATTATGAGCACAATATTTTGTGACTTACGTTTAATATTAAGGCCCTTAGCCCTGTCGATTGCAACTCTAAAATCTATTTTGTGGGACGGTGGGTGGGAGGGTGAAAGGCGTGGCATGACTTCACAACCTACCAGACCAAAGTATCCCTCTGCGCCAACAAGAAGCGATGGATTAAGGAAACCATAGATAGTGCTAGCTGCTGGACAGATCGCGCAGAAAAATCCATTGTTTGAAAATTACCGTTTTCTTTAAAATGAGTGAAATTTTTATGTTAATGTTTTCAACCCCCCTTCTAAGATAATGCATCGATGTTTATTAATTGTTACAATTTCTTATTTTTTGTTATGAAGCCGGCAGTTTTCTAATGAAAAATGTCAAGTGTATTGATATTTGATTACAGTTAAAATTATAGAGGTGTGTGTGTATAAAATGTATAACTTAATCAATATGCTTCAATTCTTGAACAAACTGTTTCCGAAAAGAAAATTGTAAAACAATAAAATTCTTGAAGATAACCGTTTGTTCCCATGGCTCTGCATTTTCACACCAAATTAAAAGGACCAATATCCTTAAGTATCTTGCATACTTACCTACTAGCTCTGGCATTAGGAAGTCTAAAGTTCATTGACACACTAATAAAAGTACCTCACCTATTCCTATCTTAAGCTAGTTCTATCCAATCCACCTAATTAAACTATTTATATCTTGAGTTAGTTCTATCCAGTCTAGCTCATTACACCCTATCCCTATCTTGAGTTAGTTCTATCCAGTCTAGCTCATTACACCCTATCCCTATCTTGAGCTAGTTCTATCCAGTACAAGAACCCTAATTTTGAAACTTGCGAAAATACTCACTAGCGAGCAAACTCGCAAATCACAGGCTGTACTGAAACAGAGCTAATTTTGAAAGGTTTCTACTGTTGTGAGAGTCGGTGTAGGGTTGTTTCGCTTGCGGCTGAGTTTTCAATCTGAAAACATTGTAAAACCATGACGTGCCAAAGGATTGAGGCGATGACATGCCACAACACGCCATTGTACAAGATATGTAACTGAAAGTAAACACTATTATTGTATTAAGTGCGTCATATACAATGATTTGTTTAGTCTTATTAGGAAACCATCTTCAAGTTGTATACATCTAAACTTGTTGTCTCAAAATTTTCTCAAAGTTATATCACTAGAAATAAAACCGTTGTCTCAAGTAATATCCACTTTAGCACACTTGGTAGCGTGATTGACCCAAGCTCAGGTTTTCACGAGATCAATCCCACCAAGGTTACAATATTTTAATATTTTGTCTACATTTAAATCACATTTTAGTAATTAGAATTCAGTAATATATTATTTTATTTTTGCAACTATTTTTAAAATATAGATATGCCCTAAAACTTTTTACTATGCAAATAATAATTAGCTTGCTTAGCCTTATTTTAAAATGTGTACAATTTTATGTCATAAAACCCATTAACTTAATTTTTAAATAATCACCTAAATACAAAATTTCAAAATTAATGTAGGCCTAGTGTTTTTAATTTACAACCTTTTTAAATTATTTTTAAGGACAATTATGTTAGTCTAAGTAGGCTCAATTGTATACTTCTATAAAATATATTTAAAACATATTAGGCCTATATGCTTACTAATACGATCATTTAAAATTAAAGTTTAAAGTCTGATAAATTTAAAAAAGAATATTGAAGATTCCAGGATTTGAACACACAAAATTTAGATCATGAGACGGTCATGTTACCGATTCAACCAAATTGATGGTTAAAGATATTTGAAAATATTAGAATATGTATTATGTTTTCACCTAAACAAATATTTTTCTTGAAGGAGTGCATAAAGTGTACAAAGTAATCAAATTCTTTTCTTCTGTAAGCCTATTTTGTATAGTGGTAGGTTTATTTCAACAAAATCACTCTCAGAAATGTGCAATCGAAGAGGGGGATGGCATCCATTTTGTTATTTTATTGCCAATTTGGCAGACAGGGCCTATCTCGCACGGTGTGAGGCTGGCGAGTAGAACCAACTTGCTATTCGATTATGTGACGTCAGTTTTTGCAGCGCAGAAGTTTCAAAATTAGGGGTTTGTGAGATTGTGTGTGAGATGAGAGAAATACACTAGAAAAGCGCTACTCGCACGTTTCAAAGTTGGAGGCCCAGCTCATTGCACCCAATCCCTGTCTTGAGCTAGTTCTACCCAGTCCACCTCATTACACCCTATTCCTATATTGATCTAGTTATATCCAGTCCCCCTCATTACACCCTTTCTCTACCTTGGTCTAGTTCTATCCAATCCCCCTCATTACACCCTATCTGGTTTTACCTAAATGGTTTTCCACGCTCCCTCCACGCAAATGCGGGTTCATTTCCTCCAATTCAACCTTCCCAATTCATAAGCCATTAGTGTAATTAGTACTTAAAGCGTATAACCCGAACGGGTAGTAAGACGCGGTGCTAATATTATTATTATTATTATTACACCCTATCCCTATCTTGAGCTAGTTCTATCCAGTCCACCTCATTACACCTTCTTTCAGATCAATTCTAATGTTATCCTTTCATCTGTGTCGAGGTCATGCTTATGGTCTCTTCCCGTTGTGTTTGGCAGTCATTACAGACATTATCCTGTATATATACCTCTCACAGCACTTCTTTGGTGCCGACTTACAGCTCACAGCTGATATCTGACAGCTCTGAAAAGTAACTAGACCAAATTATGTATCCCTCCGCCGAACCATATGATCTGCAAAAACATGTGTTTAACAGCTGTCACTTCTGACACTTAAATTTTAGATCTATACAAGAAACCTATATGATTGTTTTATTTATTTTCTATATATTATTGAGCTGATATGTTGATGTAAGGCCTAGTATTAGTTATTAATTTTTTCAAGAATATAATTTTTTTTTAAAATAGCATTTAATTCCGTATTAGTTTTTATTGTAATGAATAAATAATTTTCAATAAAAAAGAATCTACTTTTTTATATTAATATTATTAACCACATTATGAATGTGAAAAATCTGAATGTCTATTAGTACACATAGAAGAAAAAAACAGTCATAAACCTTTTTAACAGTATTACAACATATTGGTGACCTGGCGGTCTAGGTTTAAAGTGTCAGACTTCTGTGCTGGGGTCCAGGGTTCATTCCTCGGTCCCGGCACAAATTTATCTGATTGCCAAACCCTTCCTTCACCTCTGACAAGACGATATTAATCACAACTTGTGAATGTGGGGAATGCCAGGCCTCCACCGTGGTTCGGATTCCACGTTAAACTGTAGGTCCTCCATTTCATCTCACAATCACCCTACCATTACACATTAGTGTAAGTGCGTATAACCCGAATGTGTAGTAAGAAGCGGTAATAATAATAATAATAATAATATATATATATAAGAAAACTTTCTTAAGTAGTTTAAAGTAAGGAGTGGTAATAAACTTAGAACTTAGATATAAAACTCAAGAATAGCTATAACAAAATATATAGCTTTCCAATTTAATGGGTTAAATAGTTTTAAAATTGGTATATGAATTAAGTGACTTTTAATATTCAAAAGATTGATTTTATTTTGCTTTTAATGAGCTGCAAAATGGCATATGTATAATATTTTTTAATAAAGTGATATAACATAACTGAATTAAAACATGGTTTGACGACAAGGCTAAAATACACATAAAAAATATTAAAATTTATATACAAAACTTGGATACAACAAATTAAGGACAAAAACAAAGTTTAAAGATGAACAGGGTTGTAAATTAGGTAATAAAATTGAATTAGTGGGTTAGCATCTCCAAATAAGATTTAATAAAGCAATGAAAATGTTCTAGTTATTTTTATTTTAAGGTTATTTATAAAATCTAAGCCTTATCTGGGTTCAATCCCATTACTCCTTGTGATAATCAGCCATTAGAATGATGATGATTTATATTCTTCCAAAAGGTTTCGGAATAAAAATACCATAATCATGGACAAAGTAAAATGAAATTAAAGAACCATGAAGAAAACTTGATACTCAAGTTGTATGAAAATATATGATAAATTACTGTTATATTCATGATTTTGAAAAAGACAATTAATAAACAAATCAACTTAACAACGTCGCTGTGCGGGACACAATACGGAATTAACAAACATCTATTTTAGTTTCACTACTCTTAAACAGTTGTAACAAAGTCTCTAATAAAAATACAATAACTTATAACTTGAAGTCTTAGCCTGGTATTTATTTAATCAACAATGGTGAAAGACTCACAAGTAATTTTTATTACACTTCACAGATTTTTTTGGAATAGGCCTACTATAAAAATTCTAAAACTAGAAGTTTAGCCTAGAGGGCAACACAACACAATATTGGGGTTAAAAGATTTATTTTATAGTCTTGATACACTTAAATTTTCGACAAATGTATATCGATCACTGAGAAACACTCGCTATTTTATTTATCACACGCTTTAAGGTTATATTAGATAAATAATTATTCAAAGATCACCAAAAAACCGTTTATATACTGAGGATAACACGCTCACACACCGAAATAATATTCACAAAAGATCACACAGATTACTAACTAGCCGAATTAGTATTTAAAAAAGACACTGTACTATTCAAATTTGTAATAAAATTATTAACGGGTAGAATAGACACGCCTAAATACAAATCAATAATACTCAACTATAAAATATTTTGTTCTTCAACTTGTTGATTCACGCACATGGTTTTATTAAATTTATTTTATACGATAATTCAATGTTATACTGCATTTTAAAATTGTTGGATTTTGGTTATAAGAATAACCGTTTGGTTAGTTGCTTAATATTGAAGTTTTCTTTTGCTGTTTAATTCAAATTAATTTTTAAAAGCAAGAGAACGTTAAAAGTGGCCTTGTTAAGCTGAAAATAAATATGGCCACTGAATAAAAGGTGCCGGTTGATGACGTAGAAAAAAGAGGACCGTTGTCCGTTACGCGGCAAAAGTATTAATACACTTTGTTTACAAAATTTAAACTTTATATTATTTCACAAACATTTTGAATGTTCTTTCTTCTTTATTATTACAAACCATTTGTTTATGTTAAAGATATACGAGGGTAGCTATAAAAATATTAATATCTGAATATAATACCATTAAATGTAAAATTTCACGCTCTATTTAACCTGTTATTACCACAAGAGTTAAAAGAAAAACTAAAATGAAATCACTAGACTTTTTTTTCTTAAATTTGATTATGGAAAGTAAAATTATACTGTAATCTTTGGGGAAGTATTGTTAATAGTGATTGATAATATTTTTAGTAATAATAATAATAATAGTAGTAATTAGCAAATAATTATTATTTCCAAATATGGTGACAAAAGTTTATTTTAGACAATGTTGGCGTTATTGATACCATCTGCTAGCTTCTGCTAGCTGTCATCGAAAACCAAAGAAGTGGTAAGTTGACTCTACCTACAAAAATGTGTCGACAAGCTATGGACTCCATGTTGTTTTTTTAGCACCGTGTCTTACTACCCGTACAGGCTATACGCTCGAGTACTAATTACGCTAATGGGTTAGGAATAGGGAATGTATAATTTAGAAGAAAAGAGCCCGCATTTGCGTGGAGGGAGAGAGGAAAACCATTTAGTAAAATACATCCCCAGTTCACATGACCGAGATTCGAACCTCGATCTCCCCGTCCTCGGCAGTCTTGCTCAACACAATATTAGCGCTAGCTTACTATGCCACCGAGGCGGGTGTGTAACACGTATTGAATAGGGCTTAAGTTTCTAGTTGTAATCAAGTTTTTCATAAACAATATTATACAATTGGGGCACCGGTACTCAATTATTCGCATCACCATTTCACTTTTCCATATCAATAGGGCCTACTCTTGTAACAAAGACATGGGTATAGACTGGTATCAGTTTGATTTAATTGGAATAAGTAAAAGCCTACTAACCTCAAAGAACAAAATCACGTGGTTAACTCCGATAGTTCACATAGCACAGTGAATAGTTCCTTAAATATGATTATATAAAACAGTTTACAATACTAACTAAAACTGCCAATACGATACATAATAACATGTAAAGATTAGAAGCGACAGGTATTATGGTATGAATGCGAGTTCAAATTCAAATAATTTATCAAAAAAGGAACAAATTTGTTAGCTGTTAATACAAAAATAGTATATACACCCGTAATCCAAATTTTCTTGAAAGTTAAAATAACAAATTAGATTAAAACATGATAGTCATTCAAAATTGTAAATTAACAAACAATGGTCGATCAGTACAAAATATGTGGGCACAGATATTATTAATAAAATTAGACCAAGGTCTGCAATATATGGGTCTAGATATTCTTGTAAATGTAAATCATTAAACATCTTTCTACTTATAAAAGATAATGTCATATACTACTTATAAGCCTATAGTCTAATTATTAAACTAGACATAATATCTACGTATACACAAAATGCATTATTTAAGGTTTCTTACTTTGTTTTTTACTTTAAAATAAGTCTGCGTTTAGTTTAATCCTTAATGTCTTATTATTCATTGAAACATGTAACTTCATCAGGAATGTAAAAAAAATATTCAAATGTTAAATATCTAAATACACCACCTCTTATATGGTCGAAGAAATGAAACGCCAGACTGTAAACATAGAGGGAATATTAATTTCTAAATTTGCTCTTAGTTCACAGGTTGGCGGTGGCAGGCATAAGGGGCTGGGAATATGGAGAAACTAACCAAACAACTATATCCTTACCTACCTCTGCAAACTTCAACACAACTGGTGGTACTAGTTCCACCTTTAGGCCAACTCAGGAGTAAAGTAACGTGACACAGCAGAGTGGGTAAGAGAGAAAGTGATTATACTGCCCTGAAAAGATAGTGCTGTGGGTACGGGTGAAATTTAAAACGTTTCCTGAGCTTTTTTGGATTAAAGTATGATGTTATGACGTGATGATGTGATACACGTACATATATATATGCCACCCCTTCTCACGTGACAATAGACATACATACATACCAAATCATGCCATTTCCTTAAGTAGTAGACAATAAACTGTGAATATAGATCAAAAAACAACTTCATACTTAATCTATCCTCAATAATTGTCTCTACACGCCCCTAACCTTGTATATTTTATCCGCTTCAATATCATCTATACACTGAGTCATACATGATCTTTTATTCTTAAAAGTCTTAATAGTTCTCTTTTACCCACATTCCTCTACAACAATTAGTCACGTCTTACATGGCTTAACCATTCCAATTGATCCATACACTCTACCTTCCTATATTTGCTTCGTCACTCGATCCATACTCATCCTCTCAACATGCCAAAACCAACGTAAGACCCTTCTTTCACATTGGCCTATTGGATTCGCTTTCAAACTGCATTCTTCAGCACCCATTCATCACTGACTGTCCATACGAGTTATTCCACATAATTATTTTCTTAGATATCTCATTCCAACAGCATTCACCTTGCTATTGTGTTTTCCTGACAAACTAACGCTTCACAACCATGAAATAATGTTGACATTAACACACTTTTATCTAGGTACAGTTATTTTTTGTTCTTTAAGCACTGGTTCATTCTTTACATATGTCCACATTCATATAACCACTCTCCGAGATGCAATCCCCGTCTGTCAATCTCACCATCTATCCTTTCATTTTTACAGAACATTCTACCCAGATACACATAATCAATAACTTGTTCAAACAATTTTCCATTTTTACTAAGTTGGCAATAATTTCCTGATCCGTCCTCAACCAAAAACTATCACCTTAGTTTTCGAGAAATGATCCGAGAAGATCCATTCTGTCTGTCACCACATTTAAATGATTTAATGCATTCTGCAAGTCACTTTCATTCTCAGCCATTAATACATCATCTGTATACAACAGCACTCTCATATTCACGTTGTCCATTTGTACAACTACCAAAACCTTACAAGCATCCATCATACATTTATCCATGAAAACATTAGACAAACATAGGAACTTAAGATAACCTTGTCTAACACCCTGTTCACTGCCAAACACTTCGCTCAAAGCCCCATACACCATAACGCACGCTTTACTTCCATCATACACCACTACAGATGCATTTACTAACTATAAAGCCACATCATACTCGCTAAGAACATTCCTTAACAAACTCCCATACACCCGATACTACGCTTTCTCAAGATCGAAGAATGCGCACTAAACTTTCTTCCATACTGACATACATTTCTCAATTACTTATGGTAATGCAAATATCTTATCCATGCAACCTCTACCTGTCATGAAACCAGATTGCACACCCCAAATCTTGCTAGTAGTTTTTTTTCACGTACCCTCTCAATTAAAACTCTCTAAAAACCTTTTCCTGGTATACTCGAAAAACTAATTTCCCTATAATTCTTACATTCACTCCTACTGGCTTTGCCTTTATACAAAGGAATAGTGAAAGCATTCTTCCAATCATTAGGAACGTTAGAAATCCCAGCACACACATTGAACAATTGCAGGGCCGGTCTAAGGCAAAGTTTTGTGTGTGCAAAACTCACATTTTAAGCCCCCCTCCCCTCCTACCTGAAAAATCTGTGGAGAATACTATATGTAACCATTTTAAAACTAGACCCTATGTGTACTATTTTGAATGTTCTTTCACAAATATGTTACACGTCTGAGATTGTCTTTCCCCATAATTCGAGTAATACGTTCCTTCACAACAGGATTGAATTTTTCAATCGACTCTACGAGCACGAGAAAATTTCGATTATTTTTTCTGTAGAGGGTTTCGTGGGTTCCTCGAAAAGCCGTATTGTGCTGGGCAAGGAACTGTATGATGGCGAGATCTCTCATGAGTTCCTTGAGAAGCCATGTTGTATTGGGAAAGATGGCAAGATGGCAAGATTTCTCGTGAGGACATTTTTCCGTCGCTCTTTTTTCCTGATCAATTAATCTTTGATTTTAGTCATCAATTGCCTTGCCAGTGTTATAATCTCCTTTCCGCTTGAACTCATTTTTCGTAGCACTTTAACTGGTTAGAGGATGTCTCATGTTGGGACAGAGTTTTTCCGATGTGTCTTCAATTGCAGTTTCAATTTTCATAAGATAATGTCATATTGGTGATTGTCGTGTTAAATACCTTGCAGCAAAAACCGAATACACTTACCTTGGACTGGGAATACATTAGCCATCGTTTTCTAATTTTATCGGCTTTGGAAGAAAGCCGATATTAAAATACGTTGGAAAATGATCTTTTTGCACCCTATCTAGGGTAGCTGTCTAAAATTGTTGAGATTGGTCTTTAAAAAAATAATAAAATCACGTTCAGTTGCGCTTAGCACTTTGGGCCAATTAGCCGGATCTTGCAATTTGTCACATGAATTATTCATTTCTTGGATTGTATCAGTCACATAACTCTTAGCACTGTGATCAGTAATTTTCGTGGTGTTAGAATTATCGGCATTAGTATTTATTAAATATTCTGAGCAATCTTCGTCCTCCTCTGAGCATTGTTTCAACAGATGATCATCATTACATTGAGTTTCAATTTAAATTTATATTTCTTTACTAGTGCTTGCCTTCATTAAATAATTACAAAATAGTTTAGCACTTGACGGAGTTTCTTGTAAAGTTTTTGCTTTCCATTTTTTATTTTTGACTGCAGAAAATTTGGAAAACATTTTAGTAGCGGTTTTAAAAAGTATATTTAATATTATAAAAAAAACAGACACCACAAAAAGTAAAAACATAATAATATTAGCAATACAGCACACTTCACAGAGTACATTACTTACTAAAAAGGTTTGCACCAAAATAATAATTGAAAACAAAACTCAAGCAAAATTTCACAAGACACCATATAAACTAAAAATAATAAGTCGCGAATTTCAACACGCCGAACTATAATTAAAGAGAGTAAGTGATTGTCAATAAATCATTCGTAAGGAGGTCAGGTGACTGACTGAGAAACCTAACACCCCCTTCCCCAACCCCTGCCGCCCACCAAAGGTTTGGTCTGAGCCTAACTCATAGAACGTACAGTCTTGACCAGCAACTGGTATAGTCCCTTCACCAATGTAGTTGACAGGAGTACGTCGCACCGAACAACCTTCAAAATGTATTAACTTTGTTAATGTATTCTAATGCACAAATTTGAAATAAGAAAAGTACTCTGTTTGGCATGGATGTAAATTTTAATTTAAGAATCAAGCATTCTTCATACAAACTAATTAACTTTAATTATACTTATAATTTCCCAGAAAAAAACCTTTTCTTAGAAATTTTAGGGCCATTTTGGCGACCCCTGAATTGTTTGTGTATTTGTGGTTGCACACGTAGCACACTCCTTAGACCAGCCCTGAATAACTGACACAATCTGGCAAGTAGTGCCGTGCCCCCCCACTCAAGCATTTCACTGGTGATCCCATCTACGCCCGCAGCCTTGCTATTCTTTAACATTCAAAGCTTGAAACACCTTGGCCTTAATAATTCCTTCTCTTCTTACATTATTTTCCCTATTTTCTGCTACTTTCTCCACATTTTCGCCATTCAATTGCTCAAAATACTCTCTCCATAGCTCTCTTATAACGTTTTCATTCCAGGTCATCACACCACGTTCATTCCGAATACCATAGGTGTGTACTCGCACTGATCGTAAAGCTTGAGCCACAAATATCCAGACCACGTAACAGAGTTAACCCAAAATTATTGTCAGTGTCTATCAGCGACGGTCTCAGTCGGTAGCATAATCTATAAAATATAGTTGGAGACATCCTACCATAATCTGTTGTTCCACCCTTTTGGCATGATGTTAGCTGAACACGAGGCTGGAGGCTATTTTCTAACTCTCACCGTATTAACAATCTCACACAGCTGCCAACTTCAGTTAGGTAAGATTCTCTGGTGACCTTGGTCTGCAATGCACCGCCAATATAATCATTTCTTTGTTTGCACTTAATAATATTCACGTTTTCACCAAAAACTCCCGTTCCATTAGTGAAATTTTCTCACGGCCATGCCGCGGCCGTGTTGATCATGTACAAAGAAACTCTCCCGTAATTAAAAAAAACATTCCCTAAGTTTTATAGAAACACTTGGTAGCTCAGTCCCCAACGGGCATAAGCCACACAAAGAGTCTCATTCGCCGACCTTCGCCAACGCATCCTCTGGCTGACTTTAATCAACAAAGATATTCCACACATGCCCAATTCGCAAAACCATAATTATTAAACTTAGTTACATAAAGCAGAAAAATAAATCCATACATTAATTACAAATTAAAAGGAACCGCTATTTTAACCAAGAACTTGGGTATGAACAATTATTCCCGTCTCAGGCAGTATAATTTTATATTATGGACGGCGTTGAGTAATATATTATTTATAAATAAACGAAAAGGTAAGAAAATAAAATGTATCGTTGCGGGAAGGGGGGTTGGGGTTGGAGGATGTGAATAGCTCAATTTTCTTCCATCATGATGGCAGCACCAAAAAAAATATCATTAGCTCTAGAGATTTGCCACATGTTCATAGCCAGCTTGGTAGAAGGCTATGTCAATAGCTTACTTACAGTATGGAGGCTAAAAAGGAAGAGGAAATAGAGCGGTTACTATTAAAGGCAATAATTTCAATGCCCAAGGATGAAAATTGCAAAGTGTAGAGGTTGAATGGGAAAGGGTTAATAAAAGTTTGGTGGAAGCTTCAGAGAAGGTATGTGGGAGAACACGTGATAGGAGAAGGTAGAAGGAGACACCGTTGTGGAATTACAGTCTGAAGGAACAGTGGAGGAGAATAATAAAGTATTAATAAAGAGTTTTAAAAATAGGAGGAAGAAACAGGAAGAATATAGGTAGAAGAAGTAAAGAGTGAAGTGAGTGATATAGGAAGCCAGGAAGGATTGGATGCAAAAAATAGAGATAATTTCTGCTAAGAGATGTGGAAATACGTAAGAAGGTAGTATATAAACAGGTAAGAAACGGGCAGAGAGATATAAAAAACAATAAGATAAAATAATGGTTGAAGAAGGATTAACAATGAAGACAGAAGAAAAAGAAAAGGAACTGTGGATGAGATATTTTGAGATGTTCAACCTAGAATATTAAAGGGATGAGAGTGAGACTTAGGAGCATGAACAAATACCAGAAGAAGGAGAATAGGGTCCCACATGGAAAGATGTATTAAATAGGATGAAATAAGGAAAAGCACTGGGTGTGGACGAAATCACTCTGGAGATGATAAAAGTCGCAGGCCAAGCAGGAATACAATGTGTGTACCAGTGCTGAAAATATATTGAAGGAAAATAGGGTTCTGGAAGACAGGAATAAGAGAATCATAGTAGTGATTTTCTAGAAAGAAGACAGAAAAAATATGCGAATCATAGGGGTATAACACTAAGGTAGCATTGTATAAAATGTATGAGAAGATACTGGAAAAGGGAATATAAAAAAAATGAAAGGAATATGGAGAGAGGAACTGCTCGGATTTATGGAACAGAGTTCTACATTAGATTTGATCTTAGATATAAGACAGCTGATGGAAAAATGTACGAGTCCTTAGACTTATAATGTTATTTGTAGATTTGGAGAAGACATGTGAGAATGTGGATATAAATAAAGTTTGGAAATTGATGAAGGTGGCTGAAGTGGAATGAGGAATCGCAATGAGAGTAACTAGTATGTATGAGGATATTATGAGTTGTGCTAGAAAGGAGTGTCTGGAGTGGTTCCAAATAAAAAAAGTGCTGAATCAAGGACCTGCTATCTTACCACTCTTATTTGTAATGGAATGTTCATGAATGGAGTGGCAAAGAATCTCGGGTATGAATGAATGAAAGCCATTATGTTTGCTGATGACTTGATGGCATGAGGGGATAAGAAAGAGGAAGTACAGGAACAACTGCAGGAAAATAATAAAGATGTGCAAGAGTAAGAATTATATTTAGCATGTAGTGTTAAGTGATGTTAATAACAAGGAAGATCAAGCAAAGCTATAAAGTTGGATGAAGTGGGGTGATAAAAATACTGAACGTAAAATACCTTGGAATTGTGATTGAAGCGAAAGGTGGGAGTAGATAGAATCTAATAATAAGAGAACATCTGTGGGAGTTGTTCTATAGGTGTGTGTAAGAGATATGCTATGGAGAAGATAAGTGACGTTGAAGTATAAGGAAGTGTTGTATAGTACATACTTTGCATCCATTGTCACACATGCAAGAGAAACATGAACATTGAATGTAAGAGAGAGAGACCAGGAAAATGGAGGTCATGGGATTGAAGTTTGTGAGGAACACGTTAGCTATAAAAAGGGGAAACTGGATAAGGAGTGAAGTTATTCGGGAAAGATTGGGAGTAGAGGGAGTACATAGTTAGTAGATAAAGTAAACCTGAGATGGTATAGGCATGTCCCAAAGGTAATGATTGAGATGAACTAGGAAAAATACCTCAAGGGAGGCCAAGAAAGAAATGGATGGAACAGATAATTGAAAGTGTGCAATTGAAAGAACAATTATGGAAGCAATGAAAGGAGGAAGAATGGTGGAAGTATATAGTAAGATGGAGGTATGTTACAAAACTGACCTGGCCACAGGATGTGAATGTATGATGACTTATGTAAAAGTTGTATTTATTTATTATCTATTGGAACTGAATTGTATATCCCTTTAAGTAATACTGGTGAGTTTTTACATGGAATTCGACTAAGCAGGCGGGGGTGGGGGAAGACTAGAGGGAGGGATATGGTGGGGGCAGATAAGATAGTTTTCTTCTTTTTCTTTGGTATGAGACATTCCCCGTTATTACCACAGCTACTATTTCCTTTGGTTTATTTTATATCATATATACTAAAAAAAGAACATAGCTACTATATACATTTTCCGTGCGAGGAACGCGTACACCAGCTAGTAATTTATAAATATACTGTCTTTTCTACCAGAAACACGTTTACGCCATAATAACAATGAGGTAAAGAGATACGTTCGACGTTCGTCCCCTCAGTTTCATACTATCGACAAAACCAGTCTTCATAATATTTTTAATTGAATGTGGTGCTCACTTATTCCTCCAGCAATACCACCATCCTGCTTCACGAGCATAGATAAAGGATATATATGTTCACGGGCTAGTTCAAATATTGCGGGAAATTATGTCATTTTGTTTAAGAGGCAGCGACTCAGTATCTACACTAAAAACTCCTGAGTCCTGGCTTTTTATTTGATTTATTTGATATTGCCGGTCTCAAGAATAATTTACAACTTTTCGAAATAATTGTTGTATTATTACACATTTTTAATCGTTTCGTGTGGAAAATAATATAAATTGATTAAACGATGAGGTTTAGGGGGGTGAGTAATATAAATTTGTTAAACTCTATTACAAATGTATATTATTATTTAAAAATGCATGCTGTTAAGACTCATTATTAAGGCCTATCTACAGACTCCGAATCCTTAAGGTGCTTAATACTCCATAAGAGATCGACTCCATACTTAATAGATTGCACTATCTACAGAGCCCATAATATCCTTAATTCCTAGGTCCTTACCACTCCATAGAAGTTGACTCAACTTAAACTTTCTAAGGACTACCAATCACACCAAATTAAGCGTGCGTGCGCATCGAAATAAAAGCACCAATGATAGCCTAAGGATCCGTTGCTTTGGAAACGCATACAAAATTATAAAATAATTTCACAGACCGAGTTGTTTCAGAAATATCCTGAACGTTTTATAAAAGTATGTTGAGTAGTTATTTATGTTATAATATTATTCTGCTGGGATATTGTCTGCTTAGTTGATGACGTCTGCTTGTGCCTAGCTTTAAGGATGCGGAGCTTACGGAGTCTGTGTCAGGGCCTTTACAATTATATTTTATTATGTGTAGAGCAAGTGTACCGAGTTGAATGATGTATGGGGTTTTTCAGATGTCTAACTGCAGCAACGAGGTGAGGGAAATGGCAACTCGTATATGTAGCAACTATTTGAGCGGAATTTGGAAAAATATTTCTTCACGTGACATTATGATCAAGCATATTGGGTAAGCTCTTTGGTCACGGCTTGGTCTAACAGGGTACTCTTGCAGTAGACTAGACTGGCGATGACGGGTAGATCGAGTTTCGAATCTCGGTCGGGTGTACTGAGGTTTTTTTTTTCAAAATGGTTTTCCACTTTTCCTCCACATAAATGTGGGTACACTTCCTATAAATATAACCTCCCTTATCCCTAAAACCATTAGCATAATTAGTGCATAAGCATATATTCCGTACTAGCTAAATGTATATATGTGGTGTCAACTTAAATTTTAGTTAACTGATTTACAGTTATTAATTCAGCCTGAACTTTCACTTGAAATTTAGACAAAAAAGGTGAAACAACCCACAAATTATAATTTAAGCGTTCATGGAACACTTGATTAGATTTAGAAACTAGAAAAAACTAGTCAAGTACCAATTGGACCAAGAGGTTACTAGGTGTGAGAAAAATATTACAACACATTTATTTTGTGATTCAAGTTAACCCTGTTGTTTCCATTTGCTTTAGTGTATCTTAAGAAATATTATGATGCCTCCCAACCTCTGTCAGGGGGTTTACAAATACTATACATTTATACTACTAAATCAACCCGAGTAAGACTCGCTCAGAAATACAGTAAGAAACTAAGGTTTGAGATTCAGTAGGATATCTACGTGTGGTTTTCCTCCTTTCCAACTCTTCTATAAAATGCCAACAAATTCGTTTAGCGGGGATGATAACTATTATCAAACCCATACCGGTAAATGATTTGTTTTCAATTTTCTAACCAAAATATTAATATTCTAGATAAAATTATCTTTTTGAGCAAAATAATAGTGAAAAAAACCTAAGTTAAAATTTTTCTATAACATAATATACTAGTTGAGCTTACCTAAGAAACTGGATATTGGCTGGTCATATCTCGCAAACTAAATTTATTGTTTTTAATAATGACACAACCATCTAGAACGATCACATTTAGCTATCCCATTTTATTGCAAACACCTCTCAATAAATACCAGTAGCCTAACTTTTGTCCTCTTATCTTGTTTAAAAAACTATTTTAAGTATTACACGTTACATGTACGAGAATTTATTATGTTATAGGAAGAAGAAACTGTAAAAGAATTTGTACTGCAACATTTTTAATCTGTAAGTTACCAATGTAAGATGCTCTTTTAATGTCCCAATATTATCTTGCACTGAAATCTAACGTAGATGGTTCTCTCTGGCAGGCCATCACTGATATCGTTTAACACCTCATAGTGTGACATAATTTCAGCATCGGTATGTGTCAAAAAATAGTTTTACATTAAATTGTAATCTTAATAAAAAAATATATAATCACTGGAAAGGTTAGAAATTAGCTCTGTAAAACCTGGAAAAGTCAGGGAATTTTAAAATAAACCTGAGCTGGATTCCCTCTATAGTTACTACAATCTTACTAGTAGTTTTGTGAAGAGTAGACTTCGCTTCCTCCATGTTCTTTTTGTTACTACAAATCTTACTAATAGTTCTGTAAACATTACACTTGGCTTTTTCTACGTTCTTATAATTACTTAAGTTTATAAACATCCTTGGATTTAAAGTTGAAATAGCTTCCATAATTTCTCTTTGGATTTCAAGTTTATTTCCTTGGTGATCAAGCTAGATAGAAAACAAATGAATTATATATTCTAAATTACATTAATTATGCCAATAGAAAATAACCATTGTTAATTTGCTTTAAGTCATCAGTCTCGCAATATATGTAATATATATATTACATATATTGCGAGACTGACGACTTAAAGCAAATTAACAATGGTTATATATATATGTATGCCCAAGGTACTAGATTGATTAAGCTACTTAGAATTCTAAATTAAAATTTAGTGCTAGTAAACAACATATTTTCCGAGCAGATGCCGTATTGAAACTAATTACCAAATTGAAATACCATCTACACTTCTTTTACCCTGAAAGGTACAATCTTAACTTGAAATTTTAGGCCTACATTATGCTAGGTAAGCTTAAAGGGTAAACAAAGAGTACATTCAAGGAATGTCCCTGCCAAATTTTGTTAAAATTGGTCAACTCATTTGACAGTTAATGCGAAGCAAAGATCCAAACAGACAAAATAAAACATCCTAGCTGCGCTCGATCAAAGCTATATTAAATAAACAATGCTTCATAAAAAGGGTTAAGGCTATTGCTTAGCCTACATGGCCTGTCTTCCCCCTAATTGCGATAAACCCCTCCCTATCAAACCCAAGTGCACTCGGCCAGGTTTCCAATCATAAAACTGACTAACCTCTTGGGTCAATTCATCCACATTGTTGTTGAACTAAACCTGCCGGAAGATGGCAGCCAATCCCTTAAATATTGAGTCTATCTTGGGTTTGGCTGCCTTGGCCTAACCTGCCATCAGGTGCACCTGTTTTTTACACCATCGGTCGCATGTCATCTGACAGATTACATTGCTTCCTCAGATAAAATGTTACTAAAAATGCAATTTATTAGTTTTGACACTCTTTGTGTGTGTTGTATTTAGCTTTAGTTAATGAAACTGATGCTTAATACCATCATAAACAGTGTTTATTTTCTTGGGTTGGTTTTTGGTAAATTGGTGAAAATTGTACTAATGCCATGAGACGCGTGTCATTTAAGAGATGACTATGTAAGAAAATGTGCCTACGCCATGAGGTGTGAGTCATTTGCCAGATGACTACGCGAAAAACAGCACAAATAGTACTTGTTCTTATTTTTATTTTTTCAGTTTCTTTTGTTTTTTGATTAATTTTTTGTTTCAGGAAAATCTTTCTACATTACAAATTTAAAAAAAAATTCCTAGATACAAAAAAAATAACGAATGTTATATTTAGAGTTCTTATACTACACATTTAGGTGCGATTCATCCATGAGATGATGATCAATAGACACACGTTTGGGCGCAAGTCATCCAAGAGATTATTACTACTGCTATGACCTTTTTATTCACTGCATCATGGCTCTGACTCAACTGCCCAGCGGAGGGATGGGTGCTAAGAAGATACTAGGAGATGGACCGCACCCCGCCCCAAGCAACCTAAATGGTGGGCAAATACGTCGCTTGGTCATTTCTCAGAGGACATGCGACTGATGGCGGGTTAAAAGCGTGTTTATCACTTACACCAATTTAACTGATATTGCTGACATTAGAATATTTTTACTAAAGAGTCTAGATATTAGTTAAAAAGTTGTGAATACAAGGCCATAATCAATTTTGTGAAATACTTTTTGTGGACAATGACTTTGGAAATAAATTTCTAAATGATGTACTTCTTAACACAAGGCTGGTGGAAATATACTATTTTTGAGGTGGTTTATTCGTAGAGAGATCAAGAAAATTGTGTAGGATTAAAGCTAAAGGTTATAGTAAAACACTGAGCCCACATTGTTTGTGGTTCGGTTTTAAGTCATCTGTATCGGTGTTTGTATAGTCTAAGGCATCACTTTCACAATAGACAGAACTGCTAATGATGGAGAGGTTGAAGTTTGAATCTGTCTGCTGCATTGCGAGTTTTTTTCTCTAAAATGGTTTGCTATCCTCATCCCACTCCATTATTTTAAACAAGCAGGTAAACTGGATGGTTAGTAAGACATGAAGCAAAATCAAAGATTAAAGCATTACACTACTGCTAATGAAAGCTCTAGTAGTTCATGTAGGCCTAACTCTTAGTGTGGATTCACTCGTTCAACGAAAAATTAGAGCAGAGCAGAAACTTAGTCACGTGACAAGCTCTAAGACAATCTCAAGATTTCCACCTTTATCGGCGTAAGCTGTTCCGCCAAAGTTCAACTCATCTCTTCATCTGTTAGGGCATGAAGTAGAAAATACATTGGGATAGTTTGTCCTTGGGAAGTGAAGCCATTTTGCATTGACACACGCATACATTCAAAACACACAAGGTGAGGTCGAAGTTAAGAATAGGGTAAAGATCAAGGATCAGAAAACACTCATGGTTTCCCACTCACCTTTCATGCAAATACGGGTAGATTACCTCTAAAATGTCTCCTTCCTTATCCTAACCCCATTAGAGTAATTATTATATATGTCTATAACCTGAACAGATATTAAAAAGACACTGTGATAGTTTAATAACTAAAAAATGATGTTATTCAGGGGATATTTTAGAACATATTGAATGAATTCATTTTTCCAACCTTGTATGGGCATAAGAGCGATTGAAACATAAACAAAAATAAATCCTATGAATCTAGTGGAATCCTAGAGATTTTTGTGTTGGGTATATAAGTGCTAAGAGAAATAATCAGAGCTTTATTATAATGGCCTTCATATCCAAACATTGTGATTTTCAGAGTAAGAGAAAGCATATGACGAGGTTCTAGTAGGTCCACTATTCCTCCAATTCTTTCTCTCTCTCAAGATGCTTGAATCATCACACTATTAAATGAAAAGAAGAGCTTTATCCAAAGATGAGGGAGAAATTATCATGGTAATAAAATATTGGAGGTGTGCCTTTTATAGATAGAACCAACATCCTTTAAGAAGTACCTAGTTGTCCATAGTGGTGCTCATTCAAAATAAGAAATCACTTTTAATTAAAATTTCACTATACTAGATTCTCTAAACATAACTGAAAATAACGAGTAGCCTATTCAAATTCTGGAATGATAGTTAAATTTAGTTAGCACTGAAAGGCAAGTGGGACTTATTATGCATCACAAAATTGCATTATTTCATTTTTTATATGTTTGGTTGTACTGTATGTCCATTTAATATATATCGTTTTCTTAGTGTTACTTATTTGAGCTTAATGTTTTAGTGGCAAACATTTTTGTTGTAATCGATTCATTGATAGCTAAGAGAAGATTTCATACTCAAGGTTACAAGCTCGGGTATATATTTGTCAACATAGAAAATTAGTGTAATCTATGAGCTTACAACAAACGTGCATGACATAATCAGCTTATTGTAAGAATATATCCACTTTTAAGTTTTGATTCAGCATTGTTTACGAATAAAGATGGATACATTCTTTAGTCTTCAAGTTGTATCTCATTATTTTCAGCTGTGCTAAGTACTTTTCGTCCACCTTCACTTACACTTTAAGTCAAACTTTTTATCTTGCAGAATTATTGTAAATGTTTTAGTGGGGTTTAAGCAACCTGCTCTACCATGTGAGCTTACCAAAACCTCAAAAGCCAAAATCCCGTGAGCCTTCCCAAGTGATACTTCGTCTGTATGGTCAGAATCATGGTGAGCAAGCAATGGAGAGCTTGGTTACAGAATCTGTCGTCTTTACTTTGCTTTCGGAGCAAGGGTTGGGACCTAAACTTCATGGTGTGTTTCCACGGGGTCGACTGGAAGAGTTTATTCCTGTAAGTTTCATTTCTGGAGTTGAACATGAATACATTATTATGAGAGTAAAGGAACTTATTAAGTTAGTTCAATTCACAAATAAAGTCGACCTGCAAGCTTGGAAACTTGTTTTAATGTGTTGAAAAAAAAAAAAATTCAGAGACCTTAAGAGTGTCAGAGTTGTCTGAAACCTCAAATTACTGTTCACACTTAACACTTGTCAAGCAAATAGGGCAATGTTAGAGACTTCCAGAAACACTTCATACTTCAACTCTTACCAGAAAAATGTCGAGTTTTTTCACAAATGATACTACTAGCCTGGCCAGGTCATTTGATGAGGTCGAGTAGCAAAAAGATGGTTGCCAGAATCATCACAGCATTTATATTAGGAAGAGCGGTCATAATTTTGTCTGTATTTGCATTAAGCCTAACCCCCCCCAACTTTTAAACACAGTTTGTTTAGTGGTGAAATTTTGATATGACTTGTGATGCCATATTTCCCATAATTCTGGTAGTACCTCTTCTTTTTGTTATCTTTGTATTCAATTAATATCTTCTTCTAATGACCAGATTTTTGTAATTTTTCAGCATAGACATGTTAAATACACAGCTACCAGCTACCCTCCAAATGTCAGAATATTTTAATAGCTAAAAGTTTTTAGAGCAGTGTGTGAGATCAAGTGCTAGATAGACCCTTTAGTATCACATACAAACTTAGTATTGAATTAAATCTTCTCAAACTTTGGTTCCAGTCCCAGCAAAGTCAAAATGGCATATTTATGTGGTGCAAACATGACAATTGAAGGGCTTGGGGGATGAAGGGGTTATGTTACAAAATACAAGTTTTGAGTAATTTAGGTTTAAAGTTTTTTTGTTGCAGTTTTTTCCGTTTTCTGGTTTTTTCGTTAAGTACCTGCATCCATAAAATATATTTTGTGTACATAACCCCTTCATCCACGAACATTTTTTTAAATCTGTAATTTATCTAATGAATAAATCAGGGTGTGATGTAAAGAAACTCAATTATTGCAAAGCTCTTTATTTGATATGAAAACGATGTATACAAAATTAACTAATTTAGGCTATTTTGGCACAAAAACAAAATATCTAAGTGTCCGATTTAGGTTGTCCGAAAGAGAGATTAAAATGCGTAATGGAAATTTGACGGTAATAGCTTTCCTTTAGCTGACTAAATTTCTCAGGAAGCTTATTGTTTTTATATTCATCAATGTACAATTTATGTATTTTCGGCATAGACAGAAGTGGGGAAAGATATTTTTTATGCATATTGCAATGCCTAGAATAGTGTGATTCATTGGCAGTAAATTTTGAAATATTTTCAATAACCAAAACCTGGACAACTTAACTAGTTATGTTGAGTCTCACAGTATGCCTACCCTTTTATCAGGTTGAGGAGCAGTTGTACCAGATTTTATTTTAGCTTGTATAATTTCAATTTTTTTCATAAATAAAAATAGCTATGCAATAAAGTCTTTTAACAGCTAAACTCCTGCATTCTGGTAAATAAAATATTGATTTACAAAAATTTACTTTAAAAAAAATTCCCATCTCATCGCAACTTTTCAGCGTTTAATTTCATCGTCTAATCGGTTATGTAGATTTTACAAACGTGACAAACAAATAGGATACATAGTTAATTTTCAACCCTATCTTATCTTTCCTACAACTGTTTGATTAAAATGAATAGGTTTGAGTATTTATATATACATTATAAAATATCAATATCATTTAAAAATATACTAATATAACATAAGTGCCTCGATATTATTCAAACCAGAATGGGCTACCATGAAGTTGGCCCGTCTTCCCCCAATGTAAACATACTATTTGTGGGCTTTTCAAAACGGAACAAGCGAGGAACAAATGATTGTAATCAAAACACCACGAATTTTTAAAAGTGTGTGGGGGGGATATGTTTCCATGAAGTTGGCCCCTCATGAGTAAGGAAAGTGTCAAATTCACGTCCTATTTGTGCAAGAACAAATACACAGCAAACAAAACTTTTTGCAGAACAGTTCGGAACAAACTCTATCGCATCCATGAAAATGTCAATTTTTAAAAGTGTATGGGGGTTCTACTGTAAAGTTGCCCCCCCCAATATAATAAGCATACCATTTGTGGGTTAATCAATACAGAACAAACAAAAATCTTTGCGGAACAATCCAGAACAAACAATTGCAATCATAAAAACTTGATTTTTTTCATAATGATGGACCAAACATGGACGTAACTGATGGATATCCAGCCAGAAATGTAATTGAAGAGAACTCTACTCAATGTATTGCTCTTTTTGCAAGCTAATCAACACATCCCGGCTCTTGCTACTCTGATGCTTCATCACTGACCAGCCAACGAAATTATCAAACCCTATGTTCAAACAGTTGACTCACGTAGTATCAGCTTACGTCTGTGTCTCTGTGCCGACACAACATGGCTGCTTAACGTGCACTACCATAATAAAGCTGAAGTCATGTATCCATGCAAAGCTCTAGAGTTGCCAGTGGTAGTAATGCCTTTAAGGAATCGCTTTCTGATCCATTCTTTGAAAAAAATAAGTAAATAAATAAAATAATAAAAAATAAATAAACTATTCATAATATTTATTAAATCCTTATTTGGTTTAACGACCTGCTGTTTTGCTGCTAAGGTGAATGCATAAAGGAATCCTTCAGTTTTACGTGGAATCTAAATCATGGATTATGATGTCTGAAAAGACGCCATCTAGAAATAGGATTTGAACCCAGCACTTATTTTCCATTGATGATTGTCATATCTATTATAAAAGTGACCGCCCGTTTTTAATTTCATCAATATATTCTTTTTTCTTTGATAACAGTTTTTACGCCTAGGGGAGCTACATTTGCACTTCAAAGATTTGAACAGAAACTAACAGAAATCAGATACAGATGTTAAAAATACATTATGTTTTTCTAGAAAAGGAGAAAAAAGGGAGCGGACAGAAGTGGCTTTGTTTACACTGTGTTAGACTGATGACTTTTTGGGATAACATTGTTTTCAAATCTCCAATGCCTGTATACTATAAATAAATATTTATTCCTTCAAGTAGTGTGTACATAAAATATTGATTCTGATTAAATGACCGATAACCCGCCTCTGTGGCGTAGTTGGCTAATGCGCTTGTCATGCTTAGCTCGACTGCTGAGGACGGGAGATCGAGGTTCGAATCTCGGTCGGGTGAACTGGGGGTAGTTTTTCCTAAATGGTTTTCCACTCTACCTCCACGCAAATGCGGGTTCACTTCCTCTATTTAAACCTTCCCAATTCCTAATCCATTAGCGTAATAAGTATTTAAAGAGTATAACCTGAACGGGTAGTAAGATGCGGTGCTAAATATTATTATATTATTATTAAATGACCGATACTCAAGTTAACTTTTTATTTAAATCACCATTCAATAAACAACTAGCTCGGCTTGCAAAACAACATAGCCTAGGCTTATGACTTTTATTAAAATAATAAGTTTCATAATATTTATCACAATAAAGACATGTATCATAGGACTTAATTACCAATATTTATTTCTTGCTCTGTAGCTGAAGTTTCTGGCATAGGATCGCATATTTCTTTTCGGTTAGGATCATTTATTTTTGAATCTGTTGAAACAACTAAAGAATAATAATAATTATTATTATACTTTTGCAGGGCTAAATTAAGTATCAATTTTCTTCCTTAATTCATATTTTTCACAAAAAAGTAAAACACTTATGTTCAAAACTAAATTTAACTCGAGCAAATCACAAGAGCATGAAACCACAAGACCTGTCATAACAATCACCTGTTGAATGCATGAAGGGGTTATGTTACTACCATTAGTTCAGGCTCTACTGGAAGAAGGGGCTAAGGGTACATGACCCCTTCATCCTTTATGGCTTTAGCAGGAAAATGTTACATAGCCCCTTCATCTTATTCATATCTCTGTTTCTGGTTGTTTTTAAATATTCAGATTTTGCTACATAACTCCTTCATCCACTGAACTATCTTATATTTTCAAAAAATGTAACATAACCCCTTCATCCTCCAAGCCCTTCAATTAGGAGTTCACTATAAGTTCTGTCCAAGGTACTAATTTTAATTTTAAGCACATTTAAAAATAGCCCTCATAATAGGTCAGTAACATATTTTGGATATTCTATAGTATTCTTTGTTTTTTAAAAATGTTACCTATTAAATATCGAAACCTCTAAACCAATATTAAAATTAGCTACTATTGATAAACACACCTATACTCATCACCACATGTTGTTAGGGTTATCATATCTTGCACATTACAGTGGGCAAGACAATCAGCGCAAATGGAAGAAGCTAGAACTGTGTTCAAAGTGTTGACTGGCAAACCTAATGGAAAGAGACCATTGGGATGACCTAGACACAGACGAAAACTATAAAAATAGAATGGACTTGAAAGAGATAAGATGTAATATAGTGGACTGGATAGAACTCTACTGTGGCTCAAGATAGAGGGATAGGTGGCATACTTTTGTAAGTGTGGCAATGAACTTTTCGAATTCTTAATGTAATAGAACAAGTATCATTGATCTAAACCACTTGACCCAAATAAATAAACTGAAGAATATGCTGTAGTCTAGAACAGGGGCGGATCCAGATAATTTCCATAAGGAACTTATAATTATAAATAACAAAGTTTCTTACAATGTAGATTTTTGTTTAAAGCCATTTAATAGTTTCTCTTTCATATTTGATCTTAATGTATGTTTTAAGCCGTGGTCATCCTCTCTAATTTTTTAAAATCAGATAGTTCCTATAAACTATTTAAAGTGACGCTCCTTCAACATTTTTTTGAAAAATGGTTCATTCTAGAAGCTATGAGTAGTCTTTGCCTTGATTTTTTTTAAAATTGGATTCTCTTATAAGCCATTTAAAGTGTTCTTTACTGAGACATTTTTTAAATTTGGATGCCCCTCAAAGCTATTTAGAGTGTCCTCACCTTAATTATTTATTATAGTCAGATACATCCATATGATAATCTTTGAAATGGTCTTCCACCGACAACATTTTGAAAATTGAATAATTTCAGAAACAAGGCTATTTAGGGTGGTCCTCGCCTGAAAATTATTCAAAATGGCATGCATCTAGAAGCTATTTGGAGTTGTCCTCCCCTAGACATTTTTAAAATTTGTATGACTTTGGAAGCTATTTGAAGCTTTCCTCCTCTGACTTTTTCTGCCTGTTAGATGCCTCTAGTCTATTAGTTATTTGATGTGGTCTTTCCGGCAAATTTTTGATAATAAATGCATCTAGAAGTCATTTGGACTTTGATTTAAGGCCATCTTTCAGCTTCATATTCGATAATATCGGAGAATTTAAACTATATATCTGGGGGGGGGGGGGGATTTATTCCAAGAGACAGGGTCCTCCACATTCCCGCCGCTCTTGCTGTCCACACATACTAAATATTCGGTATTCGTGGATGAACTGTTCTCAGGCGATTATTAGTCTTCTTTGATGGGTTGTAGTCTATTGTCTCTATGCAGAAAAATGTTCGTTACTCGGTATGGACGACAAAATATTCGTACATGAAAACGAGTATTTTTTCCACACTTGCATGAGTCATATCAAAAATTGAATAAACTTTGACTAATAACGAACATGTGGACCCGGATTAAGAGGTGTCTGCACGTAAAAAGATAAAAAGTTGTATAATTTATCTGTGTTGTATTTTCTTTCTAAAATTTTGACTTTAATTTTTTTTTTGTATTAGTTTTCTAACTTTCACAGGGTTTTTACCCCTCCCCTCCTCCCGAATCTGCGCCTGGTCTAGAAAATGGAAAAACATCCTCATTGAAGTTTGCTGGGATCAAACTTTGCCACTCATATTAATCAGGAGGGCAGTAAATGAGTTAACCCTGTGTCTAAACATTTCTTCAAAGAATTTTAGGGATATTGGATTTTTCAATGGTAGGAAGTCAGTGACTAAACTACATCTACTCATATAGGATTAAATTAAATTTCTAAATATTTTGGTCTTAAACAATACATTTAGATGGTTTAAGCATAGTGAAGATATCAAATTTTTAAATTTGGTATAAAAATTTGATTTTCATAATTTATGATAAATAATTGATTTTATTGCATTATAAGTATTATGCTTAACTAAAAGAAAAGTGTTGTGGGGTATGATATAGAAAGCCTTTTAAAGTGCGCACTTTTGACTTTTTTCCCCAGGAATTTGTTTTCTGGTTATATTCATCATGTTTGCAAAGGTTAGATAATCATTACTTGAACAAGAGCATAATGATAATAAAACGCCATTATAGCTTTATTTTAACAGATACCTTGTCATATATTTTTTTAGTCCCATACATTTTTGGCCTACTTTAAGGGTTCAAAAAACATTAATAAATCACTGAATTTTTGTAGGCTCGGACATTGAAAACAACAGAATTGGGTGATCACAATCTGAGTGTGAAAATTGCAGAGAAAATGGCACACATCCATTCCATGACTGTCCCAATTATTAAGGAACCACACTGGTTTTGGGACACAATCAACAGGTATAACATTTAAAAAAAAAAAAAAAGTTATGTTTTAGGTAATTTTTTTACTTATATCCATAGGGGATATCAGAATGTTGTTGCCAGTCCATGAAAGGCTGGACAGGACTCTAAATTAGTAAAAATTTTCCTTCCTCTGCATTAACTAGTTGAGTAGCCACATATATTATAATGTTATTAATAAATTATTAGGACTAGTTTGATAATGAATGAGCGTAGACAATTTACTAGTACAGTCTATTCATGCCTTTCTTGTTTTAGTAACAACCTACAAGCCACGCCAGGTGAAGTGTGATAAATATGTTTTAAGTATATTTCCTGTAAAAGGGTCAGGACTGTAGAAAAAGATATTGGAACCCCTTTTTGGTATTAAAGGATCCCTTCAAAAAAAAGTTTGCATTTAAGTATAAAAACTTAACTCATAGTGTGTTTTTTTGTACTGATATTATCTAACAGTAGCCAAATACTAGTTAATTGTTATTTTAATGTTCACCTACAAGATGCTCTTAACCCGCTTCAGTGGTCGCATGCTCTAAGGCGTCATTCTTGATGTGGACTAGACTGTTGATGACGGGGATATCAAGTTTCGAATCTTGGGTGTCCTGAGGGTGGTTTTTCACTCTGCCTCTACATAAATGCGGGTACACTCTCTAAATATAACCTTGCTCATCCCTGAAACCATTAGCATAATTAGTGCATCAGCGTATAGCCCAAACAGATATTGAGACACAGTGCTAAAAAAAAGATGCACTCTTGGTATATGCTTATTGTAAATTTAGCTCGTTAATAATTCACTCAACTTGTTTTTGTTACATACAATATGAGTTCAAATAATAAAGGACCCTTCTTGAAATGAGATAAGTTAGTGTCGCTGTGAAAAAGAGACAAAAATTTTTGTTATAAACTGAAAGATTGTAAGGAATAAAAAGGCTGACATATATTATATAAAATAGCATTTGTCTCTAACAAAGTTGGTAGCTTTTATAGAACTACTGCCCTCTTCTCATTCATACCAGAAAATTAAAAATGGTAGTTGAGTTAGGCCTTGATTGAAAATATAAATGCAACTTCATTTTAATGTTTCACTTACAGCTTCTCATCACATTTGAACATAATTTTTGTTTATACGCCTTATTATCTTAAGAAAACATGAAATAACACAGGCAAAAAAACTTTAACTCCCATTATTTCTGACAGTATTTCTTAACCTAACTACTCCTATTGAAACAAATATTTAGCTGGGGCTTGGGTGTATATAGTTTCTCCTTGTGTGATCAAGACAATTTCTTTGCCTTATATCAATAGGGGAACTATTTAGGCAGGATGGTGACCATTTTTTCTACATTAACAAGTACTTTTTCTTCACCTTCTTAAAATTGCAAGCATTCTTTATCGCAGTCTACTTAATATTTTCTGGCTCTTCCTTGGAGGTAAGTAACGAGATTGAAAATGCAAGGGGGCTTTCACTGCATTCAGCTTTTGTTTTTTCAGTTCCCTCATCTTTTGTTATATCTCCCTAAGTTCTTAATTCTTTCACTTCACCTCCAGTTTCTCCTCCTTCAGGTAAATCTGTGCATGGCACCAAACCAATATGTTTACATGATTATTACTATTACCTATACTTTCTAAGTCAGAAGTTTTGATAACATCTTTTTTTAAAACCAAACTATGCAGTTAGGAATATTACTGTTAAAGAACATTTTAGGAGTGGGCGGAAGATATAGTTTTAATTCAAGCAACATCCCCCTAGTAACAGTAATGAACAATTTCCTTAATTTTTTTACTAAAGAAATATATTTTAATCATTAGCTTGTTGAACAAAATAAATAAATATTGGATAATCAAGGGTCCAATGATTGAAATGAAGAATATTTTGTTTAGCGGAATGCAATATATTCCATGTCTTAATATGTTTTATTTCAGATGGAAGAAAAGTGCAGAAGCTACTTTGAATAGTGATGAACCACTGAGTCCGGCTACCAAAGATATCATAAAAAAAATAAAAGTTCATAATTTTAATGTTGAAATTGATTGGCTCAGGTTAGTAATGACACTTGAGCTTATGCTTACAACTTATATTGAAGTTTAAATAAACTTAATTTGTATTAACTTATTTTATTTTTATGCTTTCATTACTTAACAGGAATTAAGATGTTATAAAAGTGTCTAATTCTTTCCTGAGAGCAGAATGTATTTTGAATGCATTTTCTCGTAATAAAGAGCAGAATTATTTTATACTCATATTCAAGAAATGGGTAGTGTTCATTCTTTCTTCAATTTGAATATTCGGTTTAATGAATCCAAATTTGATTCTTAGAAAACATTATATGTATACTAGATTAACTATCTTGCACTCATAGGATTTATTTTTCCAATTCACCTTTGGTTCACATTAATTCAGCCTAAGAATATAGTTTTTTTTTTGTTTAGTTGTAAACACACATTCTGTAACTGGTAAATGTATGGTCTCGGGTCTATATACTAGGTTGGTCCTATAAAATTATGGGGCAATCTACTAGTTTACATCATTACAGTTCTTTAAAAAATTCAAAATTAAAAAAAAAAAATTTTAATCTTTATTTAATATATTTGGAATTTCAAAAGATCCATCCCTAATATATTCACACACACAGAAAAGCAAAAGCTAACAATAAATTTTTGGAATCTATTCTTTCGTCTATATAGCTCACTTGGACAATTTTGTGGTAATTATTATCAATCTTTTCTATTTTACATATAATTAATTTTGCCTGTTTTTTGTGTTGTATACCAAATGTATGCACACACTTACCAAGTATCTTAATAAATTTTGTGGTTTACTTTTGTAGTGCTACATGTTTGTGTTATCTGAAACTTTAATTAACTTCAAGGTGACCTGGTGGTCTAGGGGTAAGGTGTCAGACTTCTGTGTTGGCGGCCGGGGTTCGATCCTCTGTCCCGGCACAGATTTATCTGATTACCAAACCCTTCCTCCACCTCTGACAAGACATCTTGTGAATGTGGGGAATGCCAGGCCTCCACCGTGGTTCGGATTCCACGTTAAACTGTAGGTCCTTCATTTCATCTCACAATCACCCTACCATTACAAATTAGCCTAAGTGCATATAACCCGAATGGATAGTAAGACGTGGTGCTAATAATAATAATAATAATAATAATAAACTTCAAGGACACACAATAAACAAGGTACATAAAAGAAAGTGCTGCAACATTGGCCTGGCTAGAAGATATAAAATATTGCACCTGACAGATGTAGACAATTTGCACTGGCATGGAGAAATCTTTGGTTTTTTTTATTTTTTGCTGGTATACCAGTTATCCACTGTAAGATTTCGAATGGATCCTTCAATATCTGAAACCAATCTATTCACAATTTCAATTGGCTTATTTGACACTAGATACGGGTCTTCTTCTTGCTTACCACAATACACTTCTAAATTATGTACAAAAAATGTATTTGAGTCACAAATTGCAAAAATTTTGGTCTTGTATTTTGTAGGTTTATTCGGAATATATTGAACAAAACTGCAGCGCCCTCGAAATGCTTCCAGTTTCTCGTCAATTGTGACATGAGTACCCATATTATACGTGTGCTTAGAGTTCAGTACAAATGCATCCAAAAATGATCTCACAGCAGCTAGCTTATCTATTTTTCTTCAGTCATTTTTTGTATCCTTATTGTCAAATCATAGAGAACGAAGCAAGAATAAAAATCGCTTGTAGCTCACACAAGCTCTTAGAATCTGTATTCAGGTCCCATCTAAAGGGCCGCCCCCCCTGTTTTTTCTCATCACTAGAATATGATCTATTCTATGTATAGAAAATAGCACCCTTCAACCCCCACCATATTAATAATTCATGTTAGAAAACCTTAAAAAAACAACAACTGGGAAACTGGCACAGTAAATCCGAGTAAAATGTGTTTTTACATACTTTTATTTTCACACTAACTCTGGTTGTAATAATAATAATGAATATTATAATAGTAATAGTTAAAGCAAAAAAGGTTAGTTAGGCGTCCATGAAAATGTATTAATCATGAAAAAGTTCAAATCTATTCATATGAGTCTAGTATTAGTGAGATAAGTGAACTCTCTTCTTTTTCCCCACCTTGAAGATCAGGTTGAAGGCTGGACACTTTGACCTGAGAACTCAAATGCATGTCAAGTAATTTCTATATTTGTTTTTCATGTAGCACAGTGTTTATTAATTATTATTTTAACTTTTTATTTTGTTAAATTTTGGCGGTTGTTGCGGACCCCCGGGGTTCTGTGGATCACCTTTGGGAATCACTGCCATAGATAAAGTAACACTGTATATTATTTTATCTATGATTTTTGATGTAATGTTTCTACAACAATTATTTATTTACCTATTATTTCGTTTCACAAATCTTACGAGTTATTATTAAATGTATGTTTCACAAATCTTACAAGTTTTTAATAAATGTATATGTAAAAGTGAGAGAATGTCTGTAGTGCAGTGTACCATTTATTTTTATTATAAAAAATAGAAAATGGCCTCTACCTCTATGTGAGCTGGTTTGTGGTCTTATAATTCCTAATACGCTTTTATTATTATCATTGGGAGTTTACCAACGACACAACTAAAGGTAATGTAACACCATTAAAATTATTTTACTCTTGCTTTGTACAACAAGATCCATAATTTTTGAACACTTTTTTTTAAACAGCCTGTGTATACATATGTGCAATTTCTTTAAAAAAATGAAGTCTTAAACTAAAATAATGTGATGAATATTTTCAGGGGACAGAAATAATAGCTTTGACACACATTTCCGCCTTCCCTTAAAGTAAATTCCTGTATGCACCACTGAATCTTAATATCCTCCAAATTAATCATACTATAAGTACATAAAGGTATTTTTCCAAATACTCTATAAAACATGAATAAAACTTCTAGAGAAATCATTTTACCCTCGTCTATTTCTAGAGAAATCATTTTCCCCTCGTCTTACAAAACCAATATTATACAAATAGGTTATAGGAAAATTAAATCTGGTAGATTACAGTAGACGGGCAATAGTGTGAATGCAAAATTCTAGAATCTGTCACAAAGTGACAGACATTTAGTGTAAAGTCAAGGGTTCTACCTGAAAAGGACATAAATTGGTTGAGGGAAGGGGGAGTAGCAGGGCTTACAAAAAATATGGAACGATAGATACTGCCAAAAAGGGTTTGGGGATGAGGGGGAGAGGTGCTTCCGATGTCAGATCCATCTAGCAGGAAACTACTGAACTTTTTCAACAGTTTATACATTATTTTATTTGAAAATACCAAATTTTGTTTAGATAATTGTATTTTAAATACTCGTTGTGTAGGATAGAACTTTATCTTATTTTCTAGAACAATATGATAACTTCAAAACTATATACTTGTGTTTCGTGTTTTATTTAATTGTAATATAATCGAAATTACATCTTATTGTAACATAGTAAAGATAAAAGTGAAACTTTTTATTAACATAGTTAATATTAAATTTAAAAGTTAAATTTAAAACAAAAAACCACATGTTGTTACTATGTATAGTTTCTGAGAAATAGAGTATACAACTTTATTGTTCTTATGTAGTAGGTGTCCATCCGAATCTTAATGTTGGCTAGATTCTGATTTAAATTGTTTCATTCTGTTTTAAAACATATTGATACTTTTAAACACTATTGAGAAATTTAAATTTTCACCACCGCAGTAGGTTAGCAATATACCAAATGTCTAATTTTTATTTCATTTTTTATTTTCAGGAAACACGTGACAGCAGTTGATTCTCCTGTGTGTTTTTGTCACAATGATATGCAAGAAGGCAACATTCTCCTTTGCGAAGAAAAAAAATATTCTACCCAACAAACTATGTCAACTGCTCAACTGGTTGTAATAGATTTTGAATATTGTGCCTATAACTATCGTGGGTTTGATGTTGCAAATCATTTTTTGGAGTGGACATATGACTATACACACGTTGATTACCCTTACTTCATTGTGGATAAGCAGCGATATCCCTCCATAGATCAGCAGGTATAATTGAATTTAGCCAGTAGAAAGGGCTCTTTGGTGTATCTTGTTTGGTTATTTGCAATCAAGTTGCACTATAAGCTTAAGTGTAAAACTGGTTTGCCATATTTTACTAAAAAATTATCTATAAACACACCTTTTAAATGTGTATTTATATAATTCTAAAGCGGCCAAATTTAGGCTGGCGCCACTCTGGACCGAAGATCTGCCACATATCTTAGGTTACAGAACGTTGATATACTCCTTTATATATCAACCCCTATATTGCCCACATTGGATGGAAGATCTGTCATTCCGTCTATTGAGCATACTGTGTTAACACACCAACATGAGTGTCTGTTTGGTTTTGACCGGCTGATAATCTTTTGGTCAAAGAATCGGGGACGTTGCAACTACATGTTTTCAAGAGGAGGCACCACACTGACAGACTCTTGGTACAATGTCAAAGAAGTGACTGAATTGAATGCTGTCCAATCTACTGTGGACAGAATATACACCACGGATCTTCCAATGTAGTATGTTTGGTTCAAATAACGGCGGAAGATACGTCACCGAAAATATGCAGCTTATCTTCGGTCTAATGTAATACTGGCCTTAATTTTTATTACTTTTTTTAAAGTCATACTTAATCTATAGTGTGGCTTTCTATGTTTAGTGGTGTTGAATAGATTTACAAAATGAATCGGCTAAACCATACAATATTTTAAGAACACTTACTTGTAATTTTATCTTTCCTAAGCGGCTTACATCTTTATTTCTAAGCTTTATCTAGGTTCAAACAGTTCTGTACCTTCTCGCATACTGCCTCATGCTCAAGTAAAGTTCTCATAACATTTATTCAATGGCCCTCTTGAAGACTTATTTTGCTACCTCAAATAATTATTTTGGCTGGAGGGAGGGGTTACGGAAAGGAAGTTGATGAAATCCTAAAAAGAAGTATTAAAAAATATTAAAAAAAGTCAACAGGATCCTTAAACTACTTCTTTCTATTTATTTGGTATGCATAATAGTTTAAAATTTCAGCTTTACTTTGCAGTGAATAGTGAATCTTGACTTTTCCACTGTTTTTCTATATTTCTTTTGTAATGTTGATTGACATCAACATTACAAGCATGAAGGATATACTGGCGAATGAACACTATTTCAACAACACCGAAGAATAAACAATATTGTACTCACCAAGAAGTGCCCCGTTTCTCGGCTAGTGTGTCTCGACTCTCGTTAAACAACATCCCTGTTCGCGAGCACTTTTTCTGCACCGAGTGTGAAAAAAAGACTAAACGAGTGAAAGGTGTGGCACATTGAGCGTGAGGTCGCCTGTTGCATCATGGGAATAACCTCGTGATAGACACGTGATGTTCTACGCGCCCCTCCAATGATCTAGTTGTTTCCTTTGGTGACTTACGACCCCTTCCCTCTGTTCTGTGTGATTGTTCTTTGATGTTCTTTTGTTTCCCCTATGTTCCCCTCCCCTCAGAGAATAACGGTTTATATACGGGTTCTGTTTGTGTTGTAAACTCACTTCTCGAATCAACCGTGTCGCTAGACACTTGCTCTAGGATGGGATTTTTTTCCAAGGTATATACAAAATTAATTGTGGGCTTACTTTCTGTTATTTTGGGTTAAATCACTATTTTTTGTAAACATGATGAATTACGTAGCCCAATGTGTCGTAATATATTTTATTACAGGTTAAATGTATTATTGGGAGTTTTTGCCCTTCCGGCGTGGTAAATAATGGTTAAAACCATGAGGGACATTATCTCTTTGTATTTTTTTGATCTTACATCTTTTAAGGCGTAATGCCTGGATAATATGGGAAATGTTTATAGCCTTTAAGGCTAAATATTGTTTGTACTTATTTTTTTATGGCTAAGTCCATGATTTACTATCTCCTTTTAAAAGATAGATTTTGGCTGCCATAAATAGTTGTGTTTTTAAATTGAATTTTCTAAGTCATATGATTCAATCCGATTTTGAAAAGCGGATTGTTGGCCTGTGGCAGCTAGTTATTGTTGTCATTATACTGAGGGTTGCCGCGGAGACCCATAGAGAAGTTATATATTACTCTTGGAAATAATTGTTAGGACAAATGTTGTTATGGCAACGGTACAACAGTATTATTATGGGCATATCCCTGTTATTCATATATCTATATAAATATATATATTTTTATTTATTGTTACCTATATTCATATATATATATATATATATATATATATATATATATATATATATTGTTATATTTTTCAAATAAATATTTATTTACTTCACATGCGATCTTTAATTTACTATTGCAGGTAAAAAAGTCATTGTCTTTACTCTAAGGAATCTCGCCTCTTTTCCCCCTTGACTGATAGTACAAAATAACGGGTGATGGTTGGGAAGGCTTCATGACAGCAAATTGTTGTATAGGTCAGACTGAAGACCTATTTGCATTTATGTGGTCCTACTGCTCTTCTGCAATTAATCATTTGCTATTTTTTTTAAGGCTTTCTTTAGTTTATGTATATGTGCGCCTGTCCTTGTCCATTAGAGGAGAAGGAGGGCGGTACACTTTTATATTATTGCACTGAACTATTTATTATTTATCTGTCTAGTATTAGTTCAATCACTATATCAATCCTTTTGTTCATTAATATACTTTCCACCCAAATAGCATTGGATATGGTCTGAAATACAGTTATTCTATTTTATTTGACATATTAACTTATTATGGTAGTTATTTACTACTAACAAATATGAATAGGAATCGTGAGTCTCAAATATAAATTTCATGTATTTTAAAACAAGTTTATTTTGTAGTGTTAATGTCTCTTGAGGGTAGATTTGAGATGACTGTTACCAACTTAAAAAAAAACCTATTTTAATGTCCCTAACTAAATAATTCCATTGGCTAAAATATGTGATTTTGTTGGTTTAGCTGACTTTTTTGCGGTCATATCTACATCATACCTGTAAGGAACAGCCTCAATCGAACCTTCAACAAAATCACAGCCTTATACAGGAAAAAGAAGCTAAACTTTTAAAAGAGATCCAGGCTTTCACTCTAGCCTCTCATCTATTTTGGGGACTTTGGGCTATTGTGAATGCCAGACACTCTCGGATATCATTTGGCTATTGGGTAATTATTTTTATTGTATTTGTGTTGTATTTTAATCTATTATTATGCTTCAATAGCAAAGCCAGCCATGAGTTTGAATTTCTTGTAACTAATGTAGCTGAAAATCTCACACACCCATCATAGACTCTTGACATAAAATCATAAGTAATGTATTACCCTTGGTCACAGACAAGGTATACACCGGACCCCCAGCATCCAGGTTAAAATGGCTGCGCTCCATGGGAGAGCTTGATTCCTTCAACACTGGTGCCATCAAGGTTGCATTAAAAAAAACTAATTTAAAACATGGTTTCACTGGAGAGAAGGCACAAAGATCCTTCTTGAGTCAATCGGCCAGCTTTCATAAGGCTAGGTTCGTGTAGCAACCCAACCCCCTCTTCACATAATCCTACCTCACAAAGAGCTTACTCAGACTGAACATTACATTTTCAATGGTCCCTTTATGACGAATATGTTAATAGTGAGTTGTTTAACAACTGTAGATTTGGAAGTGCTTATATCACATCATTGACACTAGAGAACCTCAGTGTTAATGAACTCAACCTGGTTCAAGGAGCGCAGCGAAACCTCCATAAGGCTGAGGATCTGGTGCAGGGATGGAGAACCTGTGGCCCTTTGAGGTGTTAGATGCGGCCTTTTCACAGATTTTGTCCATTATGCATTTTCAGCATTTTAAATTATATATTCTAAAATGGCATAGTTTTATTTAAGTAAAACAAAAAAATACTATCTCTAAAAGCATAATATAAAAAGTATTAACCGCTCTTATCGATTTATTTATTAATATATTTTAACTTTGGTCTGCGCAATATTGTATTTTGACAACTGTACATGAAAAGTGCGGCCTTGTGAGGAATATGTGAAATTACAGATGACCTTACAATTCCAAAAGGTTCACCATCTCTGATCTGGTGTACACCTTGTCTGTGCGCTGGGTACAGGATGATCTTAATTAGAAAGTGGCTATCATTATAGACAACTTAGCATTATTCACCATACATCATGAATCAAATTAATTGTTGATTTCTACTTCTGTTTTGGCAACAAAATAACTTGTTTACTACTTTCATGACTGATGGGGAAAAGTAATAAGTGTATATATTTTAAAAATAACAATTTCATGATCATTAGAACAAGTAAGATGATATTTTAGCAAGATAAAACAAAATAGCAAATATAATAAAATCCTGGAGCTTTATTTGGGTATTAACTTTTCCTATATCCGTTATCAGGCTAGGGCTAGTTTAGTGTAAGATGAGAACTGTAATCTGATGGCAGACATGAGCGATGTTTGAGTAGATGGAACAATCATTTCAGTCATGGTTTGAATATTTATGAAGGATCCAAATTGAGTCAGCTTATCAAAATCCATACTGCTGACCCACTAGTCCCAGAGCCAAGTATTATTGAAGGCAAAGAAGTTAAATAAAGGATGAAGATCCAGGTATAGATTCAATTTCAGCAGACTTAAGAAAGGGAGGTGGTGAAATGTTGGTAATAAAAATTGATAAACAGCCAAGTTCCATATGGAACAATGAGGTATTACCACAAGAATAGAAGGAAAGTAGAATACACTGAAACCTGCCTTAAACAGAATTTCAATTGTCCAGGATATTTTTCCGCTAAAGCCAAGTTTCCATTTAGTGAAGGTATGTATAAAAATTAAACCAGGGACATGCACGTAATTGAGATAAAATAAAATACCATTTTTATTTAGTCACACTATAACTGAACACACGCAAACATTACACTGAGCAGAAAACAATTTATCACTTTTTCTTTATTCTGCTTAACAGACAATTTATCTCGCTCACTCACATGAATCACTTTTACTCTCATGTTAAGATCAAGCACAACTCTTGTTTTTAACCCATAATGCCAACTGTCAGACTAAAGTAAAAAAAATGTAGGCCCAGAGTCCTTATTGAGTAAAATTTCCGGAAATGATATACTTTCTTCACATAGGATATATTTTAAGATGCCCCTGCCTCCCCCCCAACCCTGTCATAAGAAAATACCTCCCCCTCCCCCCATTCCTTACATACTTTAAGGATAGCCCCTTATCAAATAACAGGAATTAATTCAATTATGTTGCTTCTCTCTACTGAATTCCCATTCATGTTGCACTAAAATAAAGTATGAATACAAACTTAAAATATTGGAATATTTGGTAATAATTTACTACCTAATAATTTATTGCTCTAGGCTGGGATATCAGGGTTTGATCCTGGTCTATGCAATGAGGGTGGTTTTCCACTCTTCTACCACACAAATGCAGGTGTAATTCCTCTTATTTAAACCTTCCTAATCCCTAAGTCATTAGTATAATCAATACATAGGCGTATAACCCAAACAGGTAGTAAGAGGCTGTGCTAAAAAAAAATATTGAAATTTTAATTCTAATGGTAGACATAGTGTTAGATAGTATTCAAGTCTATTTAATGGAAAAAATGCTTAATTACTCCTTTCCATTTTAGGACTATGCTCTTGAAAGACTGGAGTCTTATTTCAATATCAAGAATGAAATGGTCCTGAAGAGCAAGAGTTCATTATTAATTACTGCTCATAAAGTACCAGGTGTGATGAGAGCGATTCAAGAGAAATAAGGATGATTGATATATTAAATTCTCAATCGTTTTATATTATTATGATGGGTAAAGATTAGGGCTCTGCAAGTACTAGGATTTTGAGCAGAGCTCGTCATTAAAGCTTGGAATCAAGAGTGAAAGTCTTGTAGGTTCGTCATTCTCAAGCTTTCTAGTCATGTGCAAACAAATCAATTTTTAAAATACAATGACAAGTATAGGATATTTAATTTAGATGATATCTGAAATTTCACTTATAAATCAATCAGTCAATTAATAAATTGTTAAAATTAATATCAAATTTCACATTAATAACTCAATAGATGTCTAAAAATTTTTTTAACCAGTAAAATAAGTCAATACTTTTGTCCATTTTGAATTATCCTCGATTGAAGATGCATTGCCATCAATGCACGATAAGGCAATAAAAAAAAGTTAAATAGATCTCTGAATACCAAAATAATCATTAATTTTACTATTTTTACATTGAGAACACACATTGATTATTTTTGAACTTAAGATATATTTTAAAAATTGATTAATATGTTCAAATACAAAACTAGCATAAGTTATCAGCTAGAGAATGTTTTTGGTTAATTTGTCTAGCTTTAACATGGCAATAAATATTTTACCAAACTTACCACATGTAAATAAAAGCATTTACTATTTTATATTCATTCACCTGTCTCGGTGGCGTAGTTAGCTAGCATGCTAGTTTCGTGTTGAGCTTAACTGCCGAGGACGGGGAAATCAAGGTTCAAATCTCGGTCGGGAGAACTGGTAGTGTTTTTTACTAAATGGTTTTCCACTCTTCCTCCACCAAATGCGGGTTCACTTCCACTAAATTCAACCTTCCCAATTCCTATTCCACTATTGTAATTAGTACTAAAGCATATAACCAGAACAGGTTTTTTCTTAACCATCTTATTTTTCATTTTAATGCATGAACATCAAATTTTATAAGCATTAAAAATGGAATTGAAATAAATTTTGTGATAAGATAATTTCTAGTCAGAGCCGATATAAGGCTCTTGCACAACTGAGCATAGGGAAATGGAAGTGAAACAGAAGTAGTGGTCATTCATAATCTCTACATTAAGGACTTATAAACAAAACATTTCAAATTTATAATGCTTGTGAGTCTTGTATTTTCTTATATGGTAATTAAATTTATGGAGGCTTATTTTGTAGAAACATTATCTCATTAAAAAGTAAATTTATGAACTGTTTGTAATTCTTAGATTAATCTTAATGTATATAAAGACATGAGGGTTGAAACCATTTAAATTATTTTTGTCTTTTGTATATTTTATTTGAGTGTTGATTTGATTTGTAAATTGTTTTTTTAAGTGCTATCTTTAATTTAAAAACTAGTATTTACATTTTTTAAATTCTTTTTCAAAAGATATAATTTATAAATGTGTGTTATTCTTATTTTATGAAAACATGTTTTCATATATATTTAAAATCTCATATTTTAAAGATGTGGTATTTACTAGTTACATTTTAAATATACTGTTATACTTTTAAAATAAACAAATATATACTCTTTAACATTTTAAAATTATGAATATACTCTTACACGACTCGAACTTAGGAGCTTTTTTAAATACTCTACTCACGTTTGACTTGAGTGAAAAAAAACCAAACTTGCAGACCCCTAGTAAAGATGCATAAATAGTACATAAAAACTGGGTGAGTATGCTTAGAATAAATTTCATGAATAAGCGGACTAATTTTTTTTGCCTCCTACCTGAGGGCTCAGCAACAACCAGCAGGGTCAGATATTGATTTATGTTATTTTCTCCCTCTACCTTCAAAATGTCAAGGTCGTGTGACCAACATTTTGGTTGTAGACTTTGTTCGAAGTGGATCATGTACCTGAGTTCTGTCGGAATTATGTTGAGTGTAAAAGGTGAGCAGCGTGTCAACTTTAAGTTTCTTGTAAAACTAGGGAAATCCGCTACAGAAACGTACAATTTGTTAAAGGAAGTTTATGGTGATCAGTGTTTATCTCTTACTCAAGTGTTCGATTTGTTTAAAAAATTTAAATAGGAGAGGAAACAGATCGAAGATGATCCTCTCCCCGGCGGTCCTCGCCAATCAAAAACGGAGGTTAATATTGAAAAGTGATTGGAATTGTTAGAAATATCGACGCCTGAGCATTCGAGCAATTGCTGACTTAGTTAATATTGATAAGGAAACTGTTCAACACATTTTATATGAAAATTTACACATAAAAAAAAGTTTGCTCTAAAATGGTGCCAAAACTGCTCACTCCTGAGCAAAAGGAAACTCGAATGAACATTTGTGCTGATATCCTTCATAACATCAAAAATGATCCAAACTTTTTATAAAATTTGATAACTTGTGACGAATTGTGGTTCTTTTCAGTTTGGCCCTGAAACTATGTGCCAATCCATACATTGGAAGAGTCCCAGCTCACAGAGACAAAAGAAAGCACAGATGAGCAAGTCAAAATTCAAAGCAATGATGATAGTTTTTTTTTTATATCTGAGGGATTGTTCAGATTGATTGGTTACCTGAAGGTCAGACTGTTAACCAGGTTTACTATAAGGTTGTTTTGACAACCCTTTGTGAACGCATCAGAAGAAGAAGACCTGAAATGTGAAAGAACGACTCGTGAATTCTTCATCAGGACAACGCACCAGCACATAAAGCGCTGTCTATCCAGAGGTTTTTGGCAAAGCACAAGATTTCGGTGTTGGAACATCCATCTTACTCACCTGATCTAGCCCAATGTGACTTTTTTCTGTTCCCAAAGATAAAGTCTGTACTAAAAGGAACCCGTTTCGAGTCTGTTGATGCTGTGAAGGAAAAAGCGATGAAGCTCATGAACAGCCTCTCAGAAAAGGACCTGAAACGTTGCTTCCAACATTGGAAGATTTGTATGGTGAGGTGTAGGGATCTGTAAGAGGACTACATTGAAGGTGATAACATGTCCATTGGGTAATTTTGTAAATACAATTTTTTTAGAGCATCAATCGGGTTATTTATTAGACAAACCTTGTATATAAATATTTGTAAAGGTCAATTTTACCAACATAGTCTTTATAATTTATTTCTTTTCTGTAATAAAGGAATTATGTTAAAAGGAATGTCTAGAAAAAATGCTTAATTTCTTTTTCACCATGCACAGGTTTTACACAAAGTGATAAAATGTAAGTACTATTGGGTCATAATTTTTTGATATACAGACTTAAGCATATTACGACAACCCTTATTTTAATTTGAAAACTTGAATATACCATAGGTTTAGACTTATTGTTTAGTGCTTAAAAATAACTTTTTATGCTTAAAGAACTTAATCATATATTTGAAAAAGTTTTAAATGTTTCCATTTAAGATTCTGGATGTTTTTTTAAATCAACGTTTGGTTCCTATTTTACTTATATTTTGTTTTAGTTACTGTATGCTAATATGTTTTAATAATGATGCCATTTTTTTTGCTTTAATGCATTTACATATCATTTACCCAAAAGTTGGCAAGCTTGCCATGCTTCATTCCACTATGATGCAGCTTATATGATAGGGCTATAGGGGAGGCTGTCATGCTAAGACTGTAAGTTAAGTTTAAATAGTTAAATGCAAACTCTACTTGTGACAGTCAATTTTCTCCCTAATTTTAACAAGATTTCAGAAGTTAATTATTTGTGTAAAGAGTCTCCAACCCCATATTGTAAATTAAGTAATCTTGGTACAAAGACTTATTCGAGCACTTTATAAACTAACATGATGAATTGGTTCAAGACCCACAGTAGGCAGCTCTTACTCAATAATGACTGTATGCTGACAATAGTGAATGTCCTAGAATAAGTACTGAAGTATGAGTTTGAGCATCAATATAGACTTCTATACCTGCACCAGTGGTCACACTACCTAAAATCTCAAACTTGCAATACATTGGATTGCCAATGACAAGGAGGTTGAGGTTCAGATCTTGGTCAGATGTAATGGGTGTGGCTTTCCATGTGTGATTTATAACTGAGGTGTTACCATCACCTCTCCATGCTAATTTGGATGACTTTCCTTCAAGTTGTTCTTTAGGTTATGTAATTAATAATCATACCAGTTTAAAAAAATCATGACTTGATTATTTCTGTAAAGAGGGCTGTGTTGTCCCAAGCTTAGTTCAAGTTGCTTCATTTACAGTGTGAAAATGGCCACCCAAATCCATTTAGGTTTATCTTGTGCCTGCAATTCCTCTTGTCAACAGACAGTCCGTGTTCATCTTTTACTTGTTATATAGCAGCCATTTCAGCTTTATTATAAGTTTGGAATTCCTTCGCTTGTACAGGTTGAATCTCTTTAGTCCAGCCCCCTTAGGACCAGACAAGTACCAGACCATATAATTTAACTCCTAAAAACCTTCCTTATACCCCTTATTTATATCTCTTAGGCTGCCATATCACTCTGCATACTTTTTATATAACATACAAGGTAGAAAAAAAAGCTTAAAACCGGACATAATGCACACCACCTTTCATAACTTTAGGTCTCATGGAAGACATAATTAAGGGCTTTTTTAAGAACCAGGTATTACTACCCTTTTGGTTTATAAGTTTATATTTATTATGCTAATGGTTTTAGGGATTTGAAACATATATTTAGAGTAAGTGTACCCGCATTTGTGTGGAGGGAGAGTGGAAAACAATTTAGGAAAAAACCCTCACTATACCCGATTAAGATTCGAACATCCATCTCCGCGTCATCGGCAGTCTAGTCTACTCTGAGAGTAGCGTGTTAGACTATGTGTCCACCGAAGTGGGTAATTAAGGGTTAAAATACAGTCGGAATTCAATCCAAAACTATCATACATGACCAAAACACTTGTCTCCAGATGTAAACAATTTCGGTCCTTTGTGCTCCTAATAGAACTGTAATAGACTGCCCCTCGATCTAATGACAGATTCAAAACTTGCCGGTCCATGGGAGCTGTTGGACGACATAATGCTGAACTAAAGAGTTTGAACCTGTATCTTTATTAATATAGAAAAATAAAAGGTGGCTTTGTGGTTCTTATGATCCAGCAAATGGATTCTCCAGTTGGAGAAAGGTCAAGCCTAACCTCAAGAATGTAGGTCACTCACTATCAACAGCACGAGTCATTGTGGTCTATAAAGTAACAGGCAGTGAAGTAGAATAACCGGCATTAATTATATTTTGTCGACAAATGACTTGGCTACTATGTAAAGTATGTATAATATATATTTCTCTTGTCAAAGAAAGTTGAACATCTTGGATTGATACTATTATTGTCTACCTCATAGGTTAGGTTAAGATAAGTTTGAATTGATCAATTATTAATGATTAATGTTTTCAAGAGTGATCTGAAAGTCTGATGGCTGGTAATAACCACAAATTGCTCTGGGATGTGCAAGTCTTGAAAATATCTCTGAAATTCAAGAAAAAAATAATCTCGATCTCATCTCAAAAATTTGAGAAATAAAAAAAAGAGCAAATAATGGCATGATAAATTGAGTTGCTCAATTATTTTCACCTGATTGTGCCCATCACTACCTCCGTTGGTCAGTCACCAATTAGCTGTTGTGACGGATGGTTTGATCTAGGATATTATGTTATTTGGATGTTGAAGTTAGATTAACACAAATAGATTTGCGGGAAACACCATAAGTAACTGTGCCAGGCTTTTAAAAATTGGTTGAATACAAATATTTTCATTTCTTTTTTAACTAATAACTAGATAGCGCCATCCATTATAACAATATTTAAATATACTCTTTAGTTGTATTCACACAGGTTTTTTAAGACCTTGATTATTCTAGTTTTGTAATTTGAGGTATTTAATTATGTGCTTGCTGTTAATTTCGATGTAATTAAAAATACAAAAAAATAAAACCAATCAAATCTTAAAAAAAAACTGATCACGTAAGAAGTTTAGGAAAGGTTTTATCAGTTATTACATCAAATTTGCGTATTGATAGCAATACAACACCATACAATGACTATATATTCTTGGGTTAACACAGTGCACTCAATGCAAAAATATTGTTTCCTTTAGTTTTTGTATTTTGTAGAATAGTTTGTTTAAATCTCAATGGTTCAATTATTGGGAAAATCATCAGTTTTCCAGTATTGTCGGATTGAAAACTCTGCCGTCTGCGAGTATCCGGCATTCCGTAACACCAACTCACAGTGTTACATAAATATTTCAAAATTAGCGACTCCCATTATGCACACTTAAAGATAAGGTGTTTGTGCTATTTAGTGCTAAAACATAAATATCAATTTCATTTTATTCACCTGAGTGCCATGGCCTTTCCGAACCCCGCATTGGTGGTGGTATGGTCACGCGCATCACTCTCTTGTTAGATGGGATTGTCAGTGATGAGGAAGAATGAGTTTTGAATCCCAGTTGGGTGTACTGTTCTGAAGCTAACATTTACAAAGTGGTTTCCCCCTCCAGGCAAATGCAGCTACATTTGCTCTAAAATTCTACCTCCCTCATCTCATTTAAGGTATTAATATAACTCGAAAGGGTAGTAAGGCCTAGGGGAAAATAATCTACTTGGAGACATTTAATAAACTTGGGACGAATTTATTTGTGGGGTGGGGGTTGAAAATGAACTATTATTTTTAACTCTTGTTTTTTAGCTAAAACATATTAAAGATATATATGTCTTTGATAACAAAATACCCTTAAATCTTCATATTTAGATAAAATATCTAAAACGTCACCTAGCAGGATTCAAACACTAAGTCTCTCAGTTATAGTAAACTAGCTCTTTAAGACAGATACCCTAGTGCCCTAAATGTTTAATTTGATCTATAACAATAGATTTACTGATTATTTTTAGCCCAATGTGTGTAAAGTTCATCCATCTCCAAGTGTTCTTAGGATATTACATTAAAATTTAGATGCTTTTACAATATTATGAGCCAAGAATTATTATAGTTGGTATGTATGTTATTAAAAAGGTCCTTTAGTAGTAAATCAATTATTTTCTTTGTTTACCATATTTAGTGGGAGGGAGTCCAATTTCAATCGATAGATACCTGAAACCAGAAAATGAAACCTCAGTGGTTCGAACTTCTCTACAATATTTGAGTTGAGCACATTGTGACGATCCTAGCGCTTTATTGCTTTGATGTATGATCACTAGAACTATAGAACTAATCTTGAACCTTGGTCAATATTAGCTTTAAAGAAGACTACAGAAACTATAGTAAATATGATTTTATCAAATAGATACACCTCACCATCTAGTGACATTGTATCAAAATAACGAATGTTTCCGAAGATAACATACCTTAAATAAATGGTCTAAAAATGAATTTCATGAAAAGTCATTTGGCCTAAAAATTAACTTCACAGAAATACATTTGGCTTAAAATGAATTTCGAGTAAAAAATAATTTTTAAGGGAGTCTTACTACCTGTTCAGGTTAAATGCATATTTGATAACTCTAATGAAGTAGGGACATGAGGAAGGAAAAATTTTAAAGGTACTTTACCCATATTTGTGTAGGGAAGTGGGAAACCGTTTAGATAAAAAAAAACTCTGTAGACTAGACCAGATTTTGAATCATGACCTTGTCATCAGCAGAACAATCTAACTTGAGAGTGAAGCCTAGAACATTTAGCCACTGAAGCGTATAAAGTAGTTAACCAAAAGTAATTTATGGCTTAAATAGCAAAGCTATAATCTTTGTTAGTCACTGTTATACCCGCATTATATTCTTTTAATTGAAAAATGACACCTGGACACGGGAATTGAACCAGAGACCTTTGGATTCGCACGCCAACGCCACTCTGATTTCCAGGAATCGTCCCCTACCAAGGGTCATTCTTCACTCATATTTTAAGGCAAAGTCTTTGGTGGACGTGCAGAAATAGTCTTCATTTAGCCTAAAAATCAACTTTGGACAAAGTCATTTGGCCTTAAGTTTAGGCCCCAACAAACGTGTACCCAAAGCAGCTTCTCATTCATCCTCAGGTGGTCTTCTAGACTTGCAGTAGACCTTCCGAATCATTCGACTCTGCGGCCGGTGAGCCAATTGGCCTCAACCATGTAGAGGAATGATTAAAAAGTAGCGTGTGTTGACGTATTACTTGGACTGAGTCAGTTCCATCGCTAACTAGCGTAGAGTAGCCGTCATCTCAGCCAAAATGCAGTGAGATTGAGGTAGAGAGGGGTAAGACGGGGGCTGTTAGCTTGCAGCCAAACAGGTCAGCACCGCTAAACACCTCCAACTTTGATGAGCGACCCGAATCAACTGTTGTTTAACTGGACATAAGAGTGGAACAAGCGATTCCCAACTTGCCTGCACAAGAAACTCGACTTGTTTCTTCAAAGAATGAAAGTAGATGTTGATCCATGGACCGTGACTTAATTCATTTACTAGCCCGTCACATCTCAAGTATAACAATTAGCTTAAATAGGTAATACAGCAAAAACCAGACATCCTAAGAGCTCGTCTCACCCTCTTGATTAACACCTAACTTAGGTAGGTAATACAGCTCGAACCAGACGTCTTAAGAGCTCGTCTCACCCTCATGATTAACACCTAACTTAGATAGGTAATATAGCTCAAACCAGACGTCTTAAGAGCTCGTCTCACCCTCATGATTAACACCTAACTTAGATAGGTAATACAGCTCGAACCAGATATCTTAAGAGCTCGTCTCACCCTCGTGATTAACACCTAACTTAGATAGGTAATACAGCTCAAACCAGACGTCTTAAGAGCTCGTCTCACCCTCGTGATTAACACCTAACTTGGGTAATACAGCTCGAACCAGATATCTTAAGAGCTCGTCTCACCCTCGTGATTAACACCTAACTTAGATAGGTAATACAGCTCAAACCAGACGTCTTAAGAGCTCGTCTCACCCTCGTTATTAACACCTAACTTAGGTAATACAGCTCGAACCAGACATCTTAAGAGCTCGTCTCACCCTCGTGATTAACACCTAACTTAGATAGGTAACACAGCTCGAACCAGACGTCTTAAGAGCTCTCACAACAGACTAGAATTACGATTACAGATCAGGGTTCTAATCCTGGTCAGGTGTACTGAGGGGGGTTTTCCACTCTCTCGCCGCATAAATACTGGCACACCTCCTTTAAATTAAACCTGCCTCATCCCTAACTCATTAGCGTAATTAGTACATAAGCGTACAACCAAAACGTCCAGTAATACGTGGCGATAAAAAAAAAAGCAAGACGCGATGTTTAAAAACAAAGGTTGAAAGCTACGCTATACAATTAGCCTTGATTTAATGAAGTCAAAACTCTAGCTTATTTAGTTTTTGTTTTCAATTAGTAAAAATATTGAATATCATAATTTAAAACAATGCTATAATTATGGTTGGAAATGTATTCTTCACTATTAGAAAAAAAAATCGTCTTGTTTTTTCGATGGTGGTTTTTATTCAGATAACAAATATAAAATAGTTCAGTTCTCAAAGCCGCCGCTCGACTATGCGAAACCAATAGCGTCCGTCATTCTGCCATAGGAATCGGATGGTTTCGTGAACCTAATCGGCTGTTTAGAATGATATCCTCCTTTCTAAGAAACTGCTAAGCTACTATGGATAATCTACACCTTATCACATCAATGCTTTCATTTCGAAAAGGTTTCGTTCCCCATCCCCGCACCAAGAAAAGGGATCTATTGTTAACTATTCTGGCTCGTTAGTAATTCCTAAAGTTTGTATGTGTGTGTATTTTTTTTATGTTAGTCTGTTTCTCAGCCTAAGGGTGAAACTGTTAAAACGTACGCCTTTTGCTCATCTCTGTACATATTTTTAATTAAAATCTCACCTCGTTTTGCAATTATGTTCCGCTTTTGGTCGATACATACTCCTTCTGCTTAACTTTGTACCCCCTTTTTAAATGAACACACCTTAATTTGAAATAATAATAATTTTAAAAACATTATTAAATGAAAAGAGTTTTAGTAAAGCAAACTCATAAAAATATATATATATATATTTTTTAGTTGCATAAAGACCCGCCTCGGTGCCGTAGTTGGCTAACGGGCTAGTCGTGTTGAGCTCTACTGCTGAGCACGGGGAGATCGAGGTTCGAATCTCGGTCGGGTGAACTGGGGTTGGTTTTTCCTAAATGGTTTTCCACTCTCCCTCCACGTAAATGCGGGTTCACTTCCTCTAATTCAACCTTCCCAATTCCTAATCCATTAGCGTAATTAGTACTTAAATCGTATAACCCGAACGGGTAGTAAGATGTGGTGCTAAATATTAATATTGCATAACGACTTTGAAAATACATGGTGAGCACTGCTGTGTATGTTTTGAGTTGTATTAAATTTTTATATCCCGCCCAGAAGTAGAATGGTAAAGTGGTACTTTGATAAAGTAGAATTTTGAAGTTATCATTATAGAATGTTTAGTTGCTGGACTATAGAATCGAAACACATGGCCGATTATCCGAAATTTAAGAGAGTGCGAAGCTTCGAAATGTTGAATTTGAAGTCAAAGGTCAAATCTACTTCGCTTCGATTTTGAAATCCACAAGAGTCTACTCAGCTTCAAAACATTTAGAAGTAAAAGATAAATTCGAAATATTAAGAACCAATTTTAAATATCTAACTAAATATGACATATTTAAACATAGAGTTAATTTTTAGAACAGCTACTAAACAGTATTTTAACACAGGCAATTAATTGACATCCATAACGTTGGCAGGAATAAATTCAGATATGTCAACATAAATTAATATAGTGGTCGTGGTTTTTTTTATTAACTATATTTACCTAGTTGCACTGGTTTAAACTGGATATAATCCTTGGGTATCCTCTAATTAAAATCAGTAAAAATTCAAAACAATCCCTACTTTGTATACACAATGTGTTATAGTTAATAATTCAATTCCATTCGTTTTTTCTCTTTTTAAAATTAAACTATTCTTAGAAGTTCAATTTGTACTTTTTGTTTGTTTAAAAATAATTTCACTATATACTAAAAGTTTGCAAATTTTATACACACTAGGTATTATTAAAATCGGCATCAGGTTTAAATCCAAATAATATTGTATTTATTTTCTAAGGAAACTTGTGTTTGTTGAGTTCTGTCGAAATCAGATAACATCTATCAAAATTAATATTTTAGCAATACCAGAATTTTCAAATTACTTAGATCCGTTATGGAAAGTTTATATATAAGTTATATTATTACTGTGCTAAGTGAGTAATATGTGTATATAAATTTTGGTCGAAATGGTATAAAAAAAAATTGTTAATTTTCACCACCACTATTTTATTATCTTACAAAATATTTTAGAATATTTTCTGTCTACATATATCTATCTTTTTTTTTTCTTACGTCCATTACTGCTTCCAGCCTGTGGCCTGATTGCTGGCATTGCCGAAAAATTTATCATTGATGAAATGTGGGTTTACCCTTTCAGAGTGATAAATTAACGACCGAGGACTGGATGTTGTGCCTTTCCTAGTCTAAAGTTGACTTATAAGGCATATAAAGCTACGACAGGCCTAGCAAGCTGTTAGTGTAAAATATATGGCTTGAATAAAAAAACTGACCCAGGTCACAGGCTAGAAACATTGATGGATGTAAAAAAAATCAAAGGAGAAAATTTACCTCTGTAGCCTCGAAAAGTCTGTGAAAATATAGAACCTAGCCTAAGCCTAATTATTATTATTATTATTATTATTATTAACACCGCGTCTTATTACCCGTTCGGGTTATACGCACTTACGCTAATGTGTAATGGTAGGGTGATTGTGAGATGAAATGAAGGACCTACAGTTTAACGTGGAATCCGAACCACGGTGGTGACCTGGCATTCCTCACATTCACAATATGTCTTGTCAGAGGTGTAGGAAGGGTTTGGAAATCAGATAAATCTGTGCCGGGACCGAGGATCGAACCCCGGCCGCCCCTAAGCCTAATTAACCAGACCGTGGTGACCATAGATACATTTTCCCCCCCGAAAAAAATAACTACGGGAATCGAACCCGCAACTTTCAGATCAGTAGTAAGAGCGTAAGATGAAAACAGGAGATTTACATAAGTGGTTTGAATCTCACTAATCTTGAAATAACATATATTAATAGCCATTTGAGTGTATAAAATGAAGAAATTCATGAATAAATATTGAAGTTAGTTTTTAAAAACATTTCAATAAATAGTTTTAGTAAAAATAATTCTAAAACAGTCTTGCTGGAAATTGTGTAATAATTGCCTTTGTTTCTTGGTTTCTGTATATGTAACTGGCCTAGTTTTGTCAGGACGCTGTGTAAGTTGTGACTCTAGTAAAGAAGCCGGTGTTGACAGCCAGAAACAGAACGTGTCGTAGCCCACAGGTAGGTCCTGGTCCCCCTACCCCACCCCCCCGGACCCACGTCACCCCCCTCAAGGCCCCATTACCCACTTCAACCAAGTAGGCTGATTACCGTCAAGGGAAATAGGTCAACCTGGTTGGCCAAAAGTTGGGAGACATTATTATTATTATTATTACTATTAGCACCGCGTCTTACTACCCGTTCGGGTTATACGCACTTACGCTAATGTGTAATGGTAGGGTGATTGTGAGATGAAATGGAGGACCTACAGTTTTAACGTGGAATCCGAACCACGGTGGAGGCCTGGCATTCCACACATTCGCAAGATGTCTTGTCAGAGGTGAAGGAAGGGTTTGGGAGACACTTCAAGAAGTTTTTTCGGCATAGGCATCGCTAGCTATTATTGTTATTATTATTATTATTATTTGGGGGGGGGGGAGTAGGGGGATCAAGGGTAGAGACAGAACGAACATATCTTCATTTTAAATCAGAAAAAACCAAATTCGTTCAAATTGAATAACATGAATAATTTGATAACAGAGTTTTAATATTAATATAATGTAAATAGTACAACACAATCTCACAAAGTTTCTCATATTGTGCCTAGAAGAACATTTTCATAAATAGGTTTTCAGTAAATTAACCTAATTTGTGTTCACCTAATAAAAACAAACACATTGTCTTTTTAATCACATTAAACACTCTTTATAAATACATTTTAAACCAAATTGTTAAAAAATTTTTTTTACAAAAATAGGTTATTCGATAACTATCCTAAAATTATTTTTAATTCGTAAAAAATAAAAACTTATTCTTATCTATACTTATAAAATAACATGTCCTGACTGACTGACTGACTGATTCATCATCGCCGAGCGCAAGCTATCAAGGCTACAAGCATGAAATTCGGACTGTATATTCATTTTGTTATGTAGTCACCCACTAAGAAAGGATTTTAGAAAATTCCAACCCAAAGGGGTCAAAATAGGGGATGATAATATGTATGAAAGTCCGTCATTTTGAAAGTTACATAAACAAAATTTTGTATTTCGGTTATTGACGTAAAACAAATAAATACATGTTTCAGGAATTTTGGAAATTTTATTTAATAAGGGACGGAAAAGGGGATGAAAGTTTGTATCGGACTTGCATTATTTTTGATCTGAGGTCAAGTTATGGTCATCAACGTAACGTAATATTTTAAATTAATCTGTAAATACATATGTATATTTTCGTATTTGTATATAATCAACTTCCACGCGAGCAAAGCCGCGGGCAACAGCTATCTAGTTTATCATAAAATACCATTCCCAGATACACATTTTGAACTCAATCTTTAAGGCCAATTTTTAAGTATTTCAAATTTCATGTAAAATATTACCACCGATACCCATGTTGCACAAATTGTTAATGCTTTTTTTTTTTAATCAAATTTTACAAAAAATTAGTGATCAGTAAATTACTAGAATATTTTTTAGAAAAAATCGGTAAATCCCTTATTTGTTAAGATATACAAATCATATACAGTAATTATTGTAATTTAAACTTAGTTTAACAGTGCAATTGGATAAACCAGTTCACATTTACTGATTATATTAAACCATAAAGTTTGGTATTGAATAACCATTTATTTAAATACGTCATTTACTGTACATAGAGATACAAAAAATACTGTACTGTAACTATGTACGTTTTGTAATTTATAATATATATATATATATATTTGCCTTTTAACTCTTCAAAGGGGTATTAATTTCATATCCAAAAATCTCTTTTCCGAAATTCGGTTGCCAGAGGTTAAAGGGGTCTTTTATACAGGCGTTTCTTGACAAGCAGCATATGTCGTGCGTCATAAAAAGGGCGGGAGAAAATAAAATAAACAGAGGCTAGAGTTGCCAGTTTCTTTCTACCATTATCGATGAATCTGTACTTTATCTTCCTCGTATTGTTTCCATTTCAGGAACAAATAAAGTGGTAGACAATAAATACTCAACCATAAATAATAAATACACTCACTATCTGCTACAAAAGTACACACATACTGTTTCTGAGATACACTGAGGTTCCAACACGAGGGGCGTAGATGTTGGTTTCCCTGCAGTCGCGCCAACACGGCGACACAAAAGTTGACGCTGGTATAAAATGCCTCATTGAATATAATGTATCTTGTATTGTAGTGCGTCATTTTTGACGCGGTGATATCTAGGTTCCGACGACACACTTTTCAGATTGCAACGATATAAATGACGCGCGACAGAGTATAAAAGCACTCAATATCTCCTATGTATTTATAGAACGCGTCATGAAACGCTTGTATAAAAGGACCCTTAGTCTACTAGTTGCAAGACTGACTGACTACAAAATTAATGTTACGCTCTCTGGGGGGGTGGGGGGTGGGTAAGAAAATTATGTATAATAGACATAATTTTTAGGAAATCTAATTTGATGTAATAACATTTATTATAAATATATACAAGAAAAACCCATATTAAATGAAATATTGAAAAAAAAAAATCCTCTAGGCCTACATAATTACATTGAATTAGTAGGTAGGTAGTAGTTTTTTGATTACGGTATTTGTAACATTCTAAAGCCTTTTAATCGCTTATAAATAATTATAAAGATTTATTAACTTTAACCCGCCTCGGTGGCGTAGTTGGCTAACGCGCTTGTCGTGTTGAGCTCGACTGCTGAGGACGGAGAGATCGAGGTTCGAATCTCGGCCGGGTGAACTGGGGGTGGTTTTCCCTAAATGGTTTTCCACTCTCCCTCCACGCAAATGCGGGTTCACTTCCTCTAATTCAACATTCCCAATTCCTAATCCATTAACGTAATTAGTACTTAAAGCGTATAACCCGAACGGGTAGTAAGACGCGGTGCTAAATATTATTATTAATTATTAACTTAAGTTGGATACAGATTTTCTTTTCTATTTGACTTGTGGGTAACCTGGTGGTCTAGGGGTAAGGTGTCAGACTTCCGTGCTGGCGGCCGGGGTTCAATCCTCGGTCCCGGCAAAGATTTATCTGATTTCCAAACCCTTCCTTCACCTCTGACAAGACATCTTGTGATTGTGGGGAATGCCAGGCCGCCACCGTGGTTCGGATTCCACGTTAAACTGTAGGTCCTTCATTTCATCTCACAATCACCCTATCATTACACATTAGCGTAAGTGCGTATAACCCGAACGGGTAGTAAGACAAGGTGCTAATAATAATAATATTTGACTTGTGTTTACTGAGAAAAATAATACAGCATAGCATGAATATATAATAGTTAATCTTTTGCATTTCAAATATTTGTATTATATGTGACCAACAATATTTAATCAAGTTTTATTACTAAGCTTCCTGAAATCTTGCAGACCACTCGATAGGCCACCGCGGACCACTAAAGGTCTCAGTACCACACTTTGAGAAACATTGATCTAGTGTCTACAACCGCTTGAACATGAACGATGTATAATCTAGAAGGACGACGCAAATTCTTCCCATGACGTCTACTGAACAAGTCTAAAAGCCCTTAGAAGCAAGCAGAAACAGCGGGTCCAATCCAAACAAACAAGCTAGCGGTCGGTGAGTTAGTGTTTGGGTAATTTGCTAAGCTTGGAACGCGTTAATGGTCTAGGTGTGACCTGAGGTTTGAAGAGTAGTCGAAATGAGGTTACACAAACTTCTTAAATTCTTGAAAGTTGGGTGATAAGACCTCCCGCGGTCACACTAAAGTTTTTTTTTGTGCTCCACGTCTTACTACCCGTCTGGTATATCCACATATTTACACTAATGGAGTAAGGATGAGGAAGGTAGAATAGTACCGTGCTACACGCTTTGGTGGCCTAATAGTCTAAGGAACTACTCTCGCAGTAGACTATATTGCCGATGACAGGGAAATCGAGGTTCGAATCTCAGTCAGGTGTATTGAGGGCGGTTTTTCCAAAATAGTTTTCCACTATCCCTCTGCGCAAATGTGGGTACACTTCCTATAAAGATCACCTCCCTAGTCTCTAAAACCATTATCGTAATTAGTACATAGGCTTATAACCCGAATGAGTAGTAAGACGCGATGCTGAAAAAACAAAACAAAAACGTCGTCAAACATGTGTTTTATCAGGTAGAAATATTTTTGTTCAAGAACTGGAACACGTTTCAATGTGACTGCCCTACTTAACCTAAAATTGTGCACACTCATCGGCAGACTGGGTTTAGAACATTAAACTGGTTTTGCTTTATTTTACTAGCATGGTTGATTTTTGGCCAGCCCCTCTTCCCTTTCACAGGGGTGGCCACTCTTTCTTCTCTCTTTCCCTCTCCCAGGGGTGGCCACTCTTTCTTATCTCTCCCTCTCACAGGGGTGGCCACTCTTTCTTCTCTCTTTCCCTCTCCCAGGGGTGGCCACTCTTTCTTTTCTCTCCCTCTCACAGGGGTGGCCACTCTTTCTTCTTTCTCTCCCTTTCACAGGGGTGGCCACTCTTTCTTCTCTCTCTCTCTCACAAAGGTGGCCACTCTTTCTTCTTTCTCTCACTCTCACAGGAGTGGTCACTCTTTATTCTTTCTCTCCCTCTCACAGGAATGGTAACTCTTTATTCTCTCTCCCTCTCACAGGAGTGGTCATTCTTTCTTCTTTCTCTCACTCTCACAGGAGTGGTCACTCTTTATTCTCTCTCTCACAGGAGTGGTCACTCTTTCTTCTTTCTCTCACTCTCACAGGAGTGGTCACTCTTTATTTTCTCTCCCTCTCACAGGAGTGGTCACTCTTTATTCTCTCTCTCACAGGAGTGGTCAGTCTTTCTTCTCTCTCTCTCTCTCAGGAGTGTTCACTCTTTATTTTCTTTCTCCCTCTCACAGGGATGGGCGCTCTTTCTTCTCTCTTTTAGTGCTTAAAAGGTTGCCAAGTCAAGGAGAAACTTTAATCCGGGATCACGTTCAACTCAAAGTTAACGTAAAGTAACTTAACTTAAAGGTTCTCCTTATGTTTTTAAATGGAAGTCATCACGATACACTTACTGTAACGTTGACGTAACGTTTAACGCAAGAGTTGTTTATGGCAGTGGTAGATAACCCAGGAAAATGCATACTTCTTGGGGTATACGAAGCAATCTAAAAGGGTACCGTATGCAAGATTTATGTATACATATATATTTATCATTTAAAACTTATTATTTGCTACATTAATTTGTTTCTAATTTGTTTCTAATTTACTTTAGATCTTGATTAGAGGATATGTATAACTTGCTTTATGGACCAATAACTTTGTGGATACATAGTTGAAGAAATATGATCATATCTGGAGGTAAACGAACAAAAAGGTTTGATACCATTGGACTACAGAACACGTGTTCTAGCTAGTCAGCCAGTCATGTCAAGAGCAAAGTCAACCAGGTGATTAACCCGTTTAGGTGGTTTCATGGTATAACGGTGACTTGGCGGTATAGTGGTAAGGTGTCAGACTTCTGTGCTGGGGAGTCCGGAGTTCAATCCTCTGTTCCGGCACAGATTTATCTGATTGCCAAACCCTTCCTTCACTTCTGACAAGACGTGTATTAATCACAACTTGTGAATGTGAGGAGTGTACGCCTCCACCGTGGTTCGGATCTCACGTTAAACTGTAGGTATTTCATCTCACACTCACCCTACCATTACACATTAGTGTAAGTGTGTACAACCCGAACGGTTAGTAAGACGCAGTGCTAAAAGAAAACTTAACTATTTAGTACTTCATTTGTTTGTTTACTGAATACAGACGACTTATTCTGTTGGTATAATTCAGGATGAACCAATATTTTTCATCCCAAGGGCCAAATCTGATTATAGCTTTGCACCACGGGACTAAAATATATTTGGTAATCTCATAAACTTAATGTAGCCCTACAAACAATACTTAATAAACAATTATTTTAAATATTTATATTACACTGTATCTTTGGTTGGTAAAATATTTCAAATTTTACTGCCAAAATTAAGTTTATTAATCTCCAAAAAATGTATTATGAAATATGCTTCCACAAAACAGCTTAGAACTAAGAACCATATATACATATTTTATTAATCAAATAGGCCTAAATGTATAGTAATTAATAATATTAAATACATATTTTTATTTGAATAATTAGTGATTTCACATCTGTCACCCTGGGTTTCCTTTTAATTTTCATCTGGGACACTTTGAGGTCCATATATTCAGTGAGCGTGGGCTGCATTTGAGCCACGGGCCTCTAGTTGGAACTCATTGGTATAGTTTATTCACAACTAGTGAACTCTAAAACGTCTTAACCCTTATTACACTTTATTTAGTAGCTCCAGCAAAGCTTGTACTGCAAGTACTTGCAGCACAATCAGCCCTAATGGCCACCGCGCACTGGGCGACCGGCCTCTGTCACCTTTTAAACACCGGCAACTTGCTCCGCGACCAGCCTCTGTGATCTCTTTTTAACACTGGCAACTTGCTCCGCGACCAGCCACTGTGATTTCTTTTAAACACCGGCAACTTGCTCCGCGACCAGCCTCTGTGATCTCTTTTAAACACCGGCAACTTGCTCCGCGACCAGCCTCTGTGATCTCTTTTAAACACCGGCAACTTGCTCCGCGACCAAGGAAGCACCCGACCATTTATTTTCTAATTTCTAATGGATTTGTCCAGTTTGCAAACTGGTTGCCTGTATGCCGCTTGCTATCCCAGTGGTCACCGCGGCCAGCTGGTCTCTGCAGTCAAGTGCGCACTGACCCATTTACCACAAGCATTCTCGCTGGTCGCCCAGTGCGCGGTGGCCCTAAGTGTTTGGGTTTCATTTTATTGAACAATTTATTTGTAAGCCGTTCAAATTCATTGTATGTGTTTTGCTCCAGATGTTCCGTGAATTCTGATTACACACTAATTTATTTACATTGCGGTCGGTGAAAGTTACATTACAAGAACGTCAAGTTGACCTTGATCCCAGCATAAGAGAACACCAAGTTATTATTATTGTTATTAGCACCACGTCTTACTACCCGTTCGGGTTATACGCACTTACGCTAGTGAGTAATGGTTGGGTGATTGCGAGATGAAATGGAGGACCTACAGTTTAACGTGGGATCCGAACCACGGTGGAGGCCTGGCATTCCCCACATTCACAAGTTGTAATTATTATTATTATTATTATTATTATTATTATTATTATTATTATTAGCACCACGTCTTACTACCCGTTCGGGTTATACGCACTTACGCTAATGTGTAATGGTAGGGTGACTTTGAGATGAAATGGAGGACCTACAGTTTAACGTGGAATCCGAACCACGGTGGAGGCCTGGCATTCCACACATTCACAATATGTGATTAATACACGTCTTGTCAGAGGTGAAGGAAGGGTTTGGAAATAAGATAAATCTGTGCCGGGACCGAGGATTGAACCCCGGACCCCTGCACAGAAATCCGACACCTTACCCCTATACCGCCAGATCACCCGAACGTCAAGCTAATTGTAAACCCGGCATAAGTAAACGTCAAGTCGATTGTGAACCAAGCATAAGTGAACGTCAAGTTGATTGTGACCCCAGAATAAGTGAACGTCAAGTTGACTTTGACTCCAGTATAAATGAACGTCAAGTTAATTGTGATACCAGCATTGGAGACCTTTAATGAGGATCGAGCAAGAGTCCTCTAAATCCGTATCTGACCTCTCTTATCAATAGCCCACAAATACTACAATCACCAACAACTCATTCCCTCCGTTCTCTTGAGTCCTCTCTTTCTTGAACTGACGCCACGCTTCTTTTTTTTCTTTTTGTTTTTCTCGGCGAGAAGATTTGTATTCTGACGTCGCCATGGTTACTCTCGAAAGAGCGTCGCTCCAATTTCAGCGTTTCGGCGGACGGACAGGTCAGTTGCCCTCGCGCACAGCCATCACCACCACGGCCAATTGTAAACGCGCTCTCCGTCCGTTTCATACTCTTTAGCGTAAACGTTTGTTTCCCGCGACCTCTTGGTTATCTTCAGACCGACAAGAATGAAGTGGTGCGTACTCACTATACATCTACTCAACCTTTAGTCAAATAAGTCGAGTTTTAAAGGATGCAAGGGGGGTATAGGCTCAAAAATTGATGTCAATCGACTCGGTGGAAAAGCGGGCCAAAGTTCAAACCTGTGTAAACAAATAGTTTTCTTTTTAAATAAAAGGTTACTTTATAATTTCCCCGCGGGTTAAGTGTTCTATTATAAAAGTTTTATTGAGTACAAATTTGTGTGCATCAGAGGACAACGAATAGGATGGTGATGTTTAGTTTGTTTATAAAAATATCAAAACATAACAAGAAGAAACAAACGTCCCATCCACCCGCTGAATTCCAGCCATCCCTTTCCTTGGTATTCCAGAACAAAATATTGGCTAAGAGAATTTATGAAGACTGAGTACAAGTCCTGCTTTTATTCACTTGTCTATAAAACTTTTCCCTTTATCCTTCTTGGAAGTCCTGTCAATAGTCACCAATTTATAAAACTCCTCTCCTTTACACTCCTGCAGTCCTGTCAATAGTCACCAATTTATAAAACTCCTCTCCTTTACACTCCTGCAGTCCTGTCAATAGCCATCAGTCTATAAAACTCCTCTCCTTTACACTCCTGCAGTCCTGTCAATAGCCATCAGTCTATAAAACTCCTCTCCTTTACACTCCTGCAGTCCTGTCAATAGCCATCAGTCTATAAAACTCCTCTCCTTTACACTTCTGCAAGTCCTGTCAATTGTCACCAGTACATAAAACTTCGTTCCCCTCTTCATGTCCTGGTTTGCTCATTTTATTATAAAGGAGTTATTTGATGTTTCTTTTTATAACATTTCTTTAAATAACTTTACCCAAACTTAAAATCCGAATATGTTGGAGAAAGAGAGCTAAAAATACATTGAAATAGCTATTTTTAAAAACAGGGGAAAACTTCTTAGTGGAACATTCTGAATTCAAGAACATTGTTGCGGATAGAGAGATACCCTTATTGTCGGACGAGATCAAGGGGACAACAAGGTTTTTGTGTAAATTAATAGTTTTATTGGACTTAACTTTCATCACATCAGGGCCAGGGTTAATTAGTTTGGTTTGGTTATAGCTATCTATATTTATATTTTTTTTGCTGGAGCACACGTAATTGGCTTAGATGCAGCGGGTAAGTAGTCAATTATTTTAATTAGTATTAAATATAAAAATTGAAGAGAACAATACCATATATCACACTCATAAAATGTACTTTCCTTGTTTGGTTACGATATTTGTCTATTATATTATTACTATTATTATTAGACTCAAAAAGACAGCATATCGAATACTACCAGATTTTATAAAGCTTGAACATATTTGATAATTATAAAGTTAAAACAAAACTCATAACATGACAAAAGAAACGTAGAAACGTAAATATTGAGTACCGTATCTTTTGTTTTGACTTTTGTATTTTCATTAGAATGTTGACTCATGATCATTGGCTGTGTATGAAGTCGTTTTCCACAGAAATTAAATGATTTTTTTGATTAATATTACTCATAAGTTTAATTTATCTTATCACCCACCTCGGTGGCGTAGTTAGCTAACGCGCTAGACGTGTTGAGCTCGGCCGCCGAGGACGGGGAGATCTAGGTTCGAATCTCGGTCGGGTGAACTGGGGGGGGGGTTTCCTTAATGGTTTTCCGCTCTCCCTCCACGCAAATGCGGGTTCACTTCCTCTAATTCAACCATCCCAATTCCCAATCCATTAACGTAATTAGTACTTAAAGCGTATAACCCGAACGGGTAGTAAGACGCGGTGCTAAATAATAATAATAATAATAATAATAATATATCTTATAAATATTAATTCAAATTTTAATTTATCAAAACGAAGAAGGTTAGGTTAAGTTTACCTGGTAGGAACCGTAATAATAAACATCTATTAATACCAACAAACTACTTATTTCCCGCCAAAATATATATCTTTGTCAGGTACATTCCCACTTCCTAGCTGTTATCTATACGTGTAATTAATTATTTACTTCATGTTATTTCACTAAGAGATTTTAAAAGATTTTAAACAAGATGAAGAACAATAGTTATTCATTTGAAAGTTGTGTTTGTAACGGAAGGGAGATAAATGTGGTATTTTTAAACGATTTTTATGCCTTTATAAAACGATAAATTTACTTTGGGAGACAATATAGGGAGCTAACATTCTATCCTGTGTCTTACGTTTATTATTTTGTTAAAATATTTTTTTAAATCATGTTAATTGATTTTCCTTATTATTTTCTTCGTAAAAATAATCGTATTATATTGATATTTTGGCTAGGAAATAAAAACAAATTCATATCTTTGTTTGGTGATAGGTATCATCCCTATTTTTTTTTTTAAGCACTGCGTCTTACAACCCGTTCGGGTTATACGCTTTAATTACTAATTACACTAATGGATTATGAATTGGGAAGGTTGAATTAGAGGAAGTGAACCCACATTTGCGTGGAGGGAGAGTGGAAAACCATTAAGGAAAAACCACCCCCAGTTCACCCGACCGAGATTCGAACCTCGATCTCCCCGTCCTCAGCAGTCAAGCTCAACGCGACAAGCGCGTTAGCCAACTACACCACCGAGGCGGGTCATCCCTAAATTGACCTTACTATTAATTTTTAAGTGTTTTTTCCCTTTTTTTTTTTTTTTTAGCACCACGTCTTACTACCCGTTTGGCTTATACTTTTAATTCCATAATTATATTTAATTTTGTGAGGGAGGTTATACACAGTTCCGGCCGGAAAGGGGGGCAATTTGACCCAAGACCCATTTGGCTGGGACCACCAATCACCCAAATATATATCTTTTAATGAAGGTTCACAGGAGAGGTATTTTATCGCGCGATGTTTTGGTCACGTGAATATTATCTTTGTCGCAGTAGACTAAACTGCCGATGATAGGGAGATCAGGTTTCTTATACCATTTGGGTCTACTGAGTTTTTTTTTTTGTTGCCTAAATGGTATTCCATTTTTCCACTCAAATGCGGCTACATTTCCTAAAAATTCAACCTTGCTAATCCTTAAAACCATTAGCGTAATTAGTACATAATATGCGAATAACCAGAACGGGTATTAAAATTCAGTAACACTTCATCGATGGACTTGCGGACTAAAAGTCAAGCTCATCTTGTCTTGGATTCCAGTAACTGGTAGGTCGGGGTTCAAATCCCGTCTGGGCGTAGCCTACCGAGTGTGTGTTTTCCTAAATAGTTTCCCACTCTCCCTCTTCTCAAATTGGGGTACATTTACAATAAATTCTTACACAATTAAACAGTTAAATGTGTGTAACCCAGATTGATAGTATTGTGTGGGGGTAAACAGATGAATACGCGTCTTACTACCTGTCCAGAATACACGCAAGTATGATCATTATTATAATGGGGTAGGGATGAGTAAGGGAGCATTTTAAAGGTAATATACCCGCATTAGTGAAGAAGAAGAGTGGGAAAGAATTGAAGAAAAAACATCTTCAGTAGAACTGACAGGGATTCGAACCCCGATCTTCCCGTATTCAACAGGCCAGTCCAACACAAGATTAACGCCTTAGATCATTAGGTCACTGATTAAGTTAATTATTACTTTGTGTAAAAAGGGCCTTCAAGTTTTACTGTCCAAAGCCTCTCGGATCCTTTGGGCAGGCCTGATTGTAAGCTACCATTCTCTACTCTCGTTTTCACACCCAATTATGTCTACAAATCGGTATTTGATGATAAAAATTGTGAAAAACTGCAAAAACTTAACTGATGATAATAATTCTAACATTCAGAAAATTTAGAGCAATGTTGTCCTAAGTGGAAGCATGAAATTAACCAAAAGGGTAGATTTGGACGATAGATTCAATTTTAAAATCAGTAAAGGTCTGTTCACAACATGTAACAAATTTTAAGACTTAGTGTTTCATAAAAACGTTTTACATCTTGTTAGAAAATCGAATGATAAACATTGATGTTTTATAACATCTTTCGTGTTTTATAACAAGTTATACGTTTCCCATCCAGTGTCGGTAAAGATCCAAAAAAAATTATGTAACTTTTGTTTTCTAATATGTTGCACCTTTTACAGGACTGTTTATATTATGTAACAAGTTGGCTACACCCAATATTATTATTGAGTGCCAAATCTCCTCGCTCTCAGTTATGTCTGAAGGTGGTGTGCTGGGGTAAGAAGGAGCTACTGGCAACCTCGACTAACCAGCGTTGCGAAACTTATCTTATATTTGAGGGTAAACTGACCACACAAAAACGAGATAATGACAACGCTGTTTCCCAATAATAGCCCTGCATTTCCCTCAGCGATGTTATCAAGTGTAGGCCTACATTGTTCTCTCCACCCTATAGCTGGAGCTAACAGGAAGTAGCTAAAAATCGTAATGACACAGTAAGTCTTTCTTTCACTGGGATGATATAATTAAAATAGGTGTTTTTCCTCTCTATATTCGATTACCAATTAAATGACTTAGGTACTCAAGGTCCTGGCTTGTCATTCGATCAAAGTTAATAAAACTGCCATCAGTTTTCCGAGTTTCCCAGACAACCGGTCGTGGTCAACACGTTGAAAATCAGTCAAAAGGTCATTCCCAATATTTATCTTTCGCGAGTAACGATGGTCGGACCCAAAACCCTCCTTTTGACCCCTTAACCCCCCTTTTTTTTTCTTGTATAAAATTGCACAAACCGTAGAGGACCAAGTAGAACATTTTCCTCAGATGAGATAAAACCATGTTATAATCTGTTATATAATTTTGAGTTTTTTTGTCAATATTTTATAACAAATTTTGTACAACATTCAAATATAACACGTTACAAAATAATATTGTTTTACAAAAAAAAAAAATTTGTTACATAAACTAAACGAACCTTTAGCTATACAATTTTAAAGAATTTAAACTACAGTCCAAATTTCATAGGTCGGTTACAAAAGTTATTGGATCTTCTTTCACATATTCATAAGTCAAGTCATGTGAACCGCAGCATAAAATAAGAGTAATAATATCGTAAAATTTTACTCATTTTGGCCGCAAAATAAAAAAGGGTATGTAATTTCTAAAAGGCCTTTCCTTTTAAAATTAGACTGTAGTTATATAATGTATGGTTTTATTTAATTAATTGGTTCCTTAATACCATCTTATATTATTATATCTTGAATTTCACCAAACAATTTTAATTTTTTTAAATTAAAGGTTCACAAGTACGATTTTCAATCTTAATATTATATTATATTTATATTTTATATATACATATATGTACACTAGTATATTTTAAACGCCATCTTTAAGCACAACAACCTAATTGCGCCGATACGACTCATTAACAAGAAAAATAATTTGTAAATTTATTCACCATAGCAACAAAATATTGTTTCGTGTATAAATTCCTAAAGAAAAACGCTGTCTTTTGGATAGGATGGGAAACGTGCGTAAACATGTTTAGAGCGGGATTAGGGGGCATAATATCAGCCCCATTTTATTCATAAATGAACGCGTTTAAGGGTTAGGATATAATACTGGACCCATTTTACACGTAAATGAACGTGTTTAAGGGGGAGGATATAATACTGGACCCATTTTACTCATAAATGAACGTGTTTAAGGGGGAGGATATAATATTGGGCCCATTTTACTAATGAATGAAAGTGTTTAGGAGTGCTTAGTCATAATATTGGGTCAATTTAACCCATGAATGAGCAGGATTAGGTAGGAGGGGGAAGGACATACATAATGTGTTCCCTTTTGTTCCACTAACAACAAAAATGTTTGGTGGGGCTGTTGATATGTTGGGAACAATACTTGATGGATCAAGTGAAAAAAGAGAGAGCTACATTCCACTTGCAGATATTATTATTATTATTATTTAGCACAGCGTCTTACTACCCGTTCGGGTTATACGCTTTAAGTGCTAACTACGCTAATTGATTGGGAATTGGGAAGGTTGAATTAGAGGAAGTGAACCCGAATTTTCGTGGAGGGAGAGTGGAAAACCATTTAGGAACCCCCCCCCCCCCCCAGTTCACCCGACCGAGATTTGAACCTCGATCTCCCCGTCCTCGGCGGTCGAGCTCAACACGACAAGCGCGTTAGCTAACTACGCCACCGAGGCGGGTTTGCAGATTATAACTTGAGAGAAAGAGCTCCGAAATGATAAAGAAAAAAAAAAGTTTACCAGGAATAGTGTTTATGTCTATGATTAGTAATAAAATCACCCTCATCGGTGTTCACACGGTATAAGGGGTATCTCTTGGGTTGGACTGGATTACCAGTGACTGGAAAATTTGGGTTCGAATCCAGGTCGGGTGAACTGAGGGAGTTTTTTTTTTCTAAATGATTTAATACACTCTCTCCATGCAACTGCAGATACGTCCTCTAAAATTCTACTTTACTCATTCATAGTCCATTGGTGTATTTATTTATTTGAGGTATTTAAAGTGCACTTTTTGAAACTACTGTTCATATCAGCACATGAAAAGTTCTATGAGCGAGAGTGAAAGGGCCTACCAATTCTGCCAGGTAAGGTATGTTGTACGTGCCACAATTGACATGGGACCGATGGCTTTACTTCCCTTTCTAAGGAAGTTGTGCTACGGATTTTTATCGAGAAAAATTCGTTGACCCAGACTGGGTTTGAACCCGAGAGCACTTTACCCCAAGACCACCAAGATTGATCCATTGGCGTAATTAATGGATGCGTATAGCCTGTATCGGTCAGTCATCACCCCTACCAGTGATTGAAACCTGGCCTCCAGGTTCAGAGTCAGGAGTACTAACCACTACACCAACTGTCTTTCCTTTAAGAATTATAGTATTTCTATTTTTGTTCCTAAGCAAACGAATAGTGGACTATTTGCAACAAACCCACTGGAGGGTAAAAATAATTGACTCTTTTGAGTGGTTGAAAGAACCACGCATCAAGCTCGCAAGATTGTAAACAAAGACGCTTTGTAACAGTCTTGATGGCTCCAGTCTGAGTTTAATAGTTCCGGCAAGTTTCGAAATTGTTTTGTAAACACGTCGGCTTATACGTTTTCGATGTTAGGCGTGTATTTTTTCGGGCAGAGGTGTGGAATGCTACGGAGGTTGAGTTAAAATTTTTACAGCTGAATCAAAAGATTGCTTGAAGGAAGTTGGCAGTAAAGAGGTATATTTTTAAATTTATAACTGTATTATTAAAAACATAAAATAAAATGCGCAACGATCCAAAATATATATTAAAACATAGAAATACCTAAGGTGTGTGTGATAGAGCTAAAACAAAACACGCTTTAGGGCGTGATTAGCAAAAGCCATGTCCCCACTGAGTCGACATTTATCAATCGGCCAGGTCGAGCAAAAATTTCTAATCAGTGAGGACTCTTTTAATATACTTCGTCGATAGACTATAAAATGTTGATCGACTCGTCAATTAGTTTCCTCTCTAACTTATTGTCGGTAAATATCGAAGGAATTAGCATCCAAACTCTTCTTTTTTGTGTTAATTTTGAACTTTTGGACCCGATAGTTATTGTGAGTGCCACACATGCATTAAGTACGTCATCCTCATAAAACATTTTGCTTTAGACAATACTTTTTTTGGTCGTTTTAATGGGGACAAGTGAAGCTATTCAGTTTGTTGTAGGACACTCTTTGATCGAACTTGTCAACAAAATGTGGACGTGGCTTTAGAATAATACAATATCACTGTAGATGGTTTTTTTATATTCTCTTTTTATGGGGTAGGGGTGGAAGGAAATGCGTTTTAAGGCCCGTATTTTTTTTAAGTTTTATAGAAAAATATATTTTGGCCAAAATAAATAAAATATTAATTTATTTCATTTTTTATTTAGCACCACGTCTTACAACCCGTTCGGGTTATACGCTTAAGTACTAATTATGCTAATGGATTAGGAATTTGGATGGTTGAATTTAGAGTAAGTGAACCCGCATTTGCGTAGGGGGAGAGTGGACAAACATTTAGGAAAAACAACCCCAAGTTCACCCGACCGAGACTCGAACCTCGAACGCCTTGTCCTAAACAGTATAGCTCAACATGAAACTAGCGTGTTACCCAACTACGCCACCGAGGCGGGTAGTCTTAATTTAAATCAGTTGAAAAATCTTACCTGGACACGAGAATCAAACCCGGTATCTTTGGCTTAGCAGACTAATTCTCTACCACTGAGCAATCTAATATTCGTCCCATGCTTGGAGTCAGTCTTATCTCATAGTTTAAGGCAGAGTTTGTGATGGACGTGTGGAGATTGTCTGCTACATATGAGCGAATATTATTATCGTGAGCTATCAGATACCACAGCCCTCTGCGACGTGTTATGCCGACCAGTATTCAAAACACAAGATTGTAATTATAAAGCGTGGTCCTCTCCATACGGATAGTACCGTAATAGCAATGATTTGCAGCTTGTGTGTTGATATTCATTGAGATAAAAAATTGATTTAGTAGACAAGTTTTGTTTAATTTTTACATATCTTGATTCTTGAGATTTATTTAAGATTTGTCAAGAGTGTCCTGGAATTTTAAGCTAACCTTTCTCTTTATTTAAAAAGTCTTGTTAAAATATTACCATGCACATGACAAATAACGAATAACTGTTGAGATCACCACGTGTAGAAATTTAAACAAACGTCTTTACTGAAGCAATGTTTTATTTGTCCAATAAAGTTTTTACTATAAAAACAGCGAAAATACTGAACTTAAATCTCATTCCATTCCATCCCATTTTTAAATGAATTGAATAAACCTTTTTCCACGTCACAAAACTAAGCGTTTTTCAAATTGTTATTAGAAATAGGCATATATACAGGGTGGAAGAGAAACAATTAGATGAATAGTAACTTGAAAATTAACAATTTAATTGAAAAGCTAATATTCACTAGCTAGAATAAAAGCAAACTATATGCCACACTTTTTCACTTTTTAAAGATAATATCACTCAGGTGAGCTCCACCGGACAAACCTCAGCACGTTGTCCATCACTTTCCTCAGCATGGAACGTATAATTGTTTCCGGCCCACCCTGAGTATAACACAAGCCATGTGGCGTTTGTTTGTCTTTAGTGAGTTTTTTTTTCAAACTTACCAATAAGTTACAAATTTGAAACTTCGCACATTGATTACTTTAGTGTTTTAGTTACCCTCCGAATTCTTAAAATTAAATATTTTTGTACTGAAGGCTGCCTTGGGCCGGGGGGGGGGGGGGGGGGGGGTGGAGATAAGCACACGGTGATCACGTAGAGTTCTATATTTAGTTTTGGCTTAAGAGCATAGTATCTTACGAGAAAGGTAAGACACTTGAAAAAATAAATTCTTATATCTTGGCAGAGCCTTGGATACAAATCACACTATCTTTCGTATTGAAAAATTAAATAAGATAGAAACAACAGGAAACAAACTTAGCGTGAGATCTGAAATGGCGGGTGTCTGAAGACCAGCCTAATTATCCCTAACTAGTCCCCTTCCCCGTAAAAAAATATTGTAAAGAATCCTGTAAAACAAAGCTTCAAATCATCCAACATGTCAATATAAAAACAAAACTTTTTTACTTATTTTTTTGAAAATACAGTCCTACCATCACTGTATAGCCCCTCCCTCTTTTTATCTTCCCTCCTATTTTCATCTCTTTCCTCTTTCCTCACCCCTCCCCCACTCCCCCCTTCAACAATCCCACTTTACCTTCAACAACTTTTTTTTCCCCAACGACTATATAATATACTATCGACATTTTTGAGGAATAAATTAAATTTTCAAAATAAAATATAGCCTACGTTACTCGCTGATAATGTAGCTTTATATTGGTGAAAGAATTTTTAAAATTGGTCCAGTAGTTTTTGAGTTTATCCATTACAAACAAAAAAACAAAAAATCAAATCTTTCCTCTTTATAATATTAGTATAGATGGACTTAAAAAAACATAAACGTTTGTTTTGACCTGACTATACAAAGTATTTGGTAAGGAATATAGTTAAAGTTGAGCTGGTAGGAGGCGCGTTTTAAGGATAGTAGTTTTGAAGTTCATACAGCATAAAAAAAAATTGGCTAAAATAAATCAAATATTTCTCCAGTAGAAACATAGAATTTAATTTTATTCTATTGTGTTTTATTCTATTGTGTCAAGGGTGTCCTGGAATTCCAAGATAACATTTATTTTCAGTTAAAAAAGTCTCATCAAATACTAGTATGTTGATGACAAATTCAACAACTATTGATATCACCATGTGCAGTAAATTAAACCCTATGTTTTACTAGATTAATATTTATTTTATTTATTATTGCAAAAATGTTTTTTATAAAAAAACTGCAAAACACAGACTCTTTATAACGTCCCCTTCCATTCCATCTTAAGGTAACAATTTTTTCATTAGCTTTTGCGGGGATTCCCAATATTCCTTTTGAATACAATGATTTTTTTTTTCGTCGCCACGTCTTACTACCTGTTCGGGTTATACTCATATGTAATAATTACGCTAATGATTTAAAGATGATGAATTGTACCACCATTTGCACGGAGGGAAAATGTAAAATCATTAAGGTAAACCTACCCCTCAGTACACCCAACTGGGATTCAAACCTGGATCACCTTGTCATGGCAGTCTAGTCTATTGCGAGAGTGGTGCCTTAGACCATATGGCCACAGTAGTAGGTTAAAAATTATTAATCTTGCAAGATTCAAAATTGATTTTTCTATGCTATCTGGACCCGCCTCGGTGGCGTAGTTGGCTAACGCGCTTGTCGTGTTGAGCTCGACTGCTGAGGACGGGGAGATCGAGGTTCGAATCTCGGTCGGGTGAACTGGGGTGATTTTTCCTAAATGGTTTTCCATTCGCCCTCCACGCAAATGTGGGTTCACTTCCTCTAATTCAACCTTCCCAATTCCTAATCAATTAGCGTAATTAGTACTTAAAACATATAACCCGAACGGGTAGTAAGACGTGGTGCTAAATATTATTATTATTATTATTATTATTATTATTATCTATGCTACCCGTTTGGGATGTATACATCCTATAGTATTAAAATGATTGTTATCGTAGGCTCACAAGTCACACCACAATAAGCAAAATACTAGGCTATACCTTGATTATTAAATCATTACAAAACACGAATGTTTACTTGTGACATCTATTATGTGGTGTGGTGGCTTTTCTGGGATAATTCAAGAAAAAAAATGAAGGGAACGCAGATCCCAAATCCTAACTCTCGTTTCTCTACTGTGAGCTATAACACACACATAAATATTCACTCTTTTTTCCACGAATTTGTTTTATTGCCCAGAGCGCTAGGCAAGTTTATATGAGGCATCAATCACCTTCATGATTCAATCTTGAGTAACCGGTGATTTTCCAGAAATAAGTTGACTCGATTGCGCTAACACGTTCAAACCTTCTCACTTTCAAGAAACACCAAGAGTTTTTCCCACAGCTTTTATATCCAGCGACCCGCTTCGGTGGCGTAGTTGGCTAACGCGCTAATCGTGTTGAGCCCGAATGCTGAGGATGGGGAGATCGAGGTTCGAATCTCGGTCGGGTGAATGGGGGGGGGGGGAGAGTGTTCCTAAATGGTTTTACACTCTCTCTCCACGCAAATGCGGGTTCACTTCCTTCAATTCAACCTTCCCAATTCCTAATCCATTAGTGTAATTAGTACTTAAGCGTATAACCCGAACGGGTAGTAAGACGCGGTCCTAAATAATAATAATATATCCATGAGTGTATATGAGTGACATATATGTACATGAGTGCTAAGTTCATTCCCTATGCATGTTCTTGTGTTTCCTGAAGAAAATAAAAATAATTTGCCGACACGTTCTGTCACACCATGGCTATAATTGAATATTAAAGTAGATTTCAATAAATATGCCTGAACGAGAATGAATTAGATTACAATCATAATTTAAAAAAAATTCAACCACGGTGTCCTTTAGAGATGAGTATGACAGATTCTCCTATGGGGAGCTGGGTGAGAATCTCCTTTATCCTAGCAGGGCTTTGGTATGTTTGTGGACCTTCTTGGGTCAATCAAATAGTTCCATTGCCACTGGACGAGAGGATTGGCTGAATCCAGCAATTTATAGAAGTACTACTCAAACTTCCGGAAGTTGATCTCAATACTAGATATTTTTAAATCTGGGCACATAGACATACTTGGGTTGGGAAGCAAGAAATCATAAACGCCAGAATTGAAAATGCTGAATATTATTCATGTGCAAATCAACTAGGCAACCCCACGTGGGACACGCATAGTTAAGCATTGGCCTAAGTGGCTGTTTAAAGGGTAGGAACGTTTGTGGTTGACAGGACGTTACATCTGTTAAAAAATAGTGGATCTAGAACTAAACGACTCAGCAGTGGCACCTCGTAGCTAAAATTAGTGGGGGTGCTGCTAACACGGGAAGCAAAACAGTTCATTTTTTACTTCACAGCCTCAAAGCCAACTTTTCCGTTGGTACCATTGAGAATTAAAGCTATGAATATATTTCTTGTCGTTGCTTTTGCCTGGCTGAGATATTGGAATATCAGGTGTTGAACAACCTCTTTTCTTAACTGTAAAATTCTCATGAAGAGATAGCTGTGAAAACTTAAGCTGTTGAAGTTCACTTACAGTCACATAACTTATTTCTTGGGGATGCAAGGCCATGGTTTTAGTCTTCTGTTAAATAAAAGAACCGAAAAAAAAAATCAAATAAAATAGCTGGAAGCAGAATAATAATAATCTAATTCTACACTCTTCTACACTTTATAAAATTCAAGGATATGGTACACGGTTTTTAAGCACAACACACGCTGAGTAAAAAAACAAACTTCCTTTCACCATCACGCCAGAGCCGGCACTGCGATAGCAACAGTGCTCTCTCTACTGTGCAGTCCCGCCTTCCTCCCCACCCCTCTTCTATGTGCGCATGCGCACAACAGTCGAACACCACGTCACTGGCACTGTGAAGTGCACAGTTCCATACAAAGATTTTTGTATCTTTTTCATTAACTAGGAGATGGCTACTGAAGTACTAACATTAAGCTTAAGTAATATATTTGTACTACAAAAATAAAGAATTAAAGAAAACAGGACTCATTATATTAAATGTTATCGATAATATGAAGTGGAAATAGGGGGTGCTGCAGTTCCGAAGTGCCTATACACGAGCCGCCACTGCGACTCAGTCCTTCAGTCAAGTTTATTCGCAAGGTTAGCTTAGTGCCCAGCGTAAGACACTTAGCGTTATCTACCCAACTAATCTCGTATTCAAACATCCGGAGTGGTGCCAGCCTGCCATACTTAATCTTCTGTATAAATATCAAAGCAGGTCGTCTATTTTCCACGTTGATATTAGTCTTACAGGGGGTCATCCACACCTCCAAGAGAGGCAGGATGTGTCTATTCAATTTAGCTTTCCGACTATGGTATATTCCACGACGCCACTGTAAGAACCACGTCATCTGAACTCAGTGAAATGTTGGTATTGGATTTCTTAAGAAAATCGTTAATCTACAAACTTAAAAGCCCTGGTTCGACTAGGGACACCTGAGGCCCATATGCTTCCAACTTGGGATGCACTCCCAAACCATGTGGAGAAGGTTTGGGGGTAAAGATAGAAGCAAATAAGTTTGTAGGGGAGTCCTTCGTGCCAAATATGGTCGAATGCTTTTGCTACGTATATAAAAATGGCTTCAGGTAGCTTGTTGAGGTTGAGGTTCTTCGTTGCCTTCTCGAAAAGGCGGAAATTTGTGACGTCACGAGAAAGCGCCTCGAACTTAACTGCTAAGCTATTAGTATCGTTAGTTGTAGTTATTCGATCAGCTTACCCAATCAGTTCGCTAAAGCTAATCTATCAGTAAGATTTAAGCAGTGCTGGGTCTTCCCCTTGTTTATGGAAGCAAAGAAAGTTATCAATACATATCTTAGAAAAATTAAAACCTATTGCAGTGGGCTTGTTTTGGTCTCTTGGATTAGCATTATGTCGACTTGGGGCTTAGCCAGGAAAATGTCAAGCTCAGCCTTCTGTCCTGTGATTCCTTTGGTAATCCAAAGAGAGTGCAACTGTAAGCTCCTCCAGCCATAGTGGTCCTCTATGGGGGTGCATCAGTGGTGTCATTAGGGGGGTGCGGTCGGGTGGGCGTCACTGGGCGACACCATCCGAAGGGATTGTTTATATAATTTTTTTGTATTGTATCGACAGAAATGTATTATTAAAAATATATATCCCTATAGATAGCTATAATCACACAAACATTTTTTTGTAAACACAACTTTCTTGTGCTGTATCAATACACCTACAAATACAACTCTATTCTAATTTACTTTCTGAAATTTATAATGTGCGTGCGCTCCGGTAAGAGTTGTCTTTATTACCCAATTACAATGGCACTTCGTATTTCGTCTGCACGCGCTGCTGCTTTCGTTGTTGCTGGTGTTTTTATGGTCACTGATTTTTGTCAAATTCTCTGGTATTTTAATGGCATTATTTTGAGTATACTTCAATATGCACCTGTCTACAACTTCTACATTATTTGGGCCATTATAGATGTTTCAAACCTATTACATCACTGTATCTCATGTAAGGGTAAAGTTTAACGAGTTAAAATGATCATCATTTTGATGTATTTCTTAAACATTTTTACTTCGAACCATAATATTGTTTTCCTACAGAATTTCACTTTAACCACATGAAACCATGTATATGTAAATATATAATTCTCAGAAAGGTTCTTCCGCTGGCTCAATGGAAAAAGTGCCAAGGATCTACCTAAGTTACCTCCTCAAGCAGGTCACTGACAACCTCGAGGAGGAAGGGAATAAAAGGGCCAGTGGGTTGTTGATGGGATGATGATTAGGGAGGGATGGTGGCTGAATGGGTGCTTAGAGCTTCTTCCAGAACTTTAATATTCACGGGGGAAATAGAGGTGTCGCTAACACTAATATTGCAAACCTACTCACCTTTGTTGTTTGCTTAAAGATTCAATGCCACGATCAATTCATTATGACCCACTTCGGTGGCCGCAAGGTCTAAGGCGCTATTCTAGCAGTAGACTAGACTGTAAATGAAGGAGAGATCAAGGTTTGAATCTCGGTTGGGTGTACTGAGGGTGGATTTTCCTAAATTGTTTTCGAATCTCTCTCCAAGTAAATTCGGGTACACTTCCTCTAAATACAGACTTTATGATACCTAAAACCATTAACGTAACAATTGTGTAAGCTCATAGCCCGAATGGATAATAAGGCGTGGTTATAAAAAACTATATTTTCAATTGATTTAAAGTAGTAGTAGTAGATAAGTTGAAGACTGTGCTACGCCCTGAGGAAAATTTTCAATTAGTTTTTAAAAGACTTGCCAGGAACAGTAGCCTGCAGACCCAATGGGCCAGTTTTCTAGTCAGAATTACGAGTAGTACGCCCCAAGTGTGGCGTTATACTCAACTTCTATACCAGAATGGAGTGTGCCAGCTTCATATGCGAAACTGGCCCATTCCATTCTGGTCTAGGTAGTTGTCTTGTATTTAGTATAGCACCACACTTGAGACGTACTAAGTCTGACTATGAAACTGGCCCATTCCATTCTGGTCTAGGTAGTTGTCTTGTATTTAGTATAGCACCACACTTGAGACGTACTAAGTCTGACTATGAAACTGGCCCATTCCATTCTGGTCTAGGTAGTTGTCTTGTATTTAGTATAGCACCACACTTGAGACGTACTAAGTCTGACTATGAAACTGGCCCATTCCATTCTGGTCTAGGTAGTTGTCTTGTATTTAGTATAGCACCACACTTGAGACGTATTAATTCTGACTATGAAACTGGCCCATTCCATTCTGGTCTAGGTAGTTGTCTTGTATTTAGTATAGCACCACACTTGAGACGTACTAAGTCTGACTATGAAACTGTCCCACTCCATTCTGGTCTAGGTAGTTGTCTTGTATTTAGTATAGCACCACACTTGAGACGTACTAAGTCTGACTATGAAACTGGCCCATTCCATTCTGGTCTAGGTAGTTGTCTTGTATTTAGTATAGCACCACACTTGAGACGTACTAAGTCTGACTATGAAACTGGCCCATTCCATTCTGGTCTAGGTAGTTGTCCTGTATTTAGTATAGCACCACACTTGAGACGTACTAAGTCTGACTATGAAACTGGCCCTATATCTTTGAATAATTTTGTGTGGTGATACTTGTCCCCATATTTAAAATGACGAAAGGACTAAATTATAATTTAGAGGAAGTATACACACATTTGAGTGGAGGAAGATTTAGAAACAATGTAGGAAAATAAATCTCGGTACAATCAGGTGGTTATATTCGAACTATGATCACCAAGGCCCCGGAGAACAATAATAGACGAGACTGAAGCCCACAAGTAAGGGAAAATTCAATGTTGAAATTTGTTACACAAATATAAACTTTTAGTTCAAACAAAAAATAGTTAAATACAAACAACTCAACGGTATTTCTGTACAATTTATGCATACAATTAATTTCAGTAAAATCTTTGGTGAAATGTATAAACTGAATATATCTTAGATTGTGGGAATGTAGTCAGCTCTTCGAAGCTTGCGTTGAGACTCCATGTTTCAGTGAGCGGTCAAGTTCACTGCCAAATGATCTCTTAAATCTGTCCGAAATGGAGCAGACAATTTGACAAAGATTCATGGTTGGACATAAACATTCCCACTCAGCTGAACTTCCACAAATCACATCTTCATTTTCAAACTGAACAAGGTTGGCCACCTCTACAAACCTACAAAGACAAAATTAATCTTGATGGGATCGAGAGCTACTGACACTTGGGTCAAGGTGTCGACCTTGTCTGGTATTATTTACTGGCTACGCGAAAGTCACGTCTCAAAATCCATTTGGATGTACGCAAGTGCAGGTACATTTACTTAACTTTCTACCTTCATCTTCCCTACCTCATTAGTGTAAATATGTGTACATTTTATTTCATCACCACATATCACTATCATTTCGGATTATAGGAATTCGTACTATTATTATTATTATCACCGCGTCATACTACCCGTTCAGATTTTACGCACTTACGCTAATGTGTAATGGTAGGGTGATTGTGAGATGAAATGAAGGACCTACAGTTTAACGTGGGATCCGAACCACGGTGGAGGCCTGGCACTCCACACATTCACAAGTTGTGATTAATACACGTCTTGTCAGAGGTGAAGGAAGGGTTTGTTAATCAGATAAATCTGTGCCGGGATCGAGGATTGAACCCCTGACCCCTAAGCACAGAAGTCCGACACCTTACCCCTAGACCACCAGGTCACCGACAGGTATTCGTACTAATCAGCCTTATGTATTAAGTATGACTTATGAGAAAGGTTTAATTTAGGGGAAGTTTGCATAAATTTGCATGGAGGTATAGTGGAAATAAATTTATTAAAAACCACTCTTATTATACTGGACTGGGATTCAAACCATGATCTCCTCGTCATCCAGTCTATTGCAAGAATGAAGCATTAAACCAGGGGTCAGCAAACATTTTCTGATAAGTACTGTGTAAGCTATTAAATATTTTAGGAATTGCAGGCCGAGGATATCGTGTATTTGTACATAAGATAGAACACAAAATGTACACAATTTATCTTGCTAACTAAATTCAGTATTTAATTGTATGAAAACAATCTTTTAGATACTTTTAGAAGAGTGGAATTATTTTTAATAGACATAACTACACTCAATTAAGTTTTAAAGCTAATGTTCTCTAGCGTAAAAATCTATTGCAAATGCTCATCAAATAAGGATGATCGAATGGGAATTACTGCGTTAGGTTAAAACAACTACTTTATGGACACTGAGACAGCAGTGTCAATGTCACTAAATTAATATAAAACCCATCCTTATATTGCGGGCTGCACAGTAATAGCCGGTGGGCTGGATAATTTGACCACCGAGGGGGTGGGGGGTAATGTTTACTGTCCTCAGTTTAGTGTGTAAGTCGTGTTATGATGTATATTTATAAAATTCACGTAGAATATATAATACAAAAACTAGGACCCAGTTCATAAACTTTGGTCACAGCTTTTATAGCCTCTGGTGACTTAATTTGTGTCACCCTTTGAAACTTCTCGTAAGCTGAAAGATGGGAGAAGGTGGGTGGAGTTATTTTTGGCAAGGGACAGGAATCAATGCAACAAAGTCAAGGCTATCTCGTGGTTTTGATAGAAAACCACAAGAAGATCTCAAAGTTGAGCCCTTAACAAGTTGGGCTATAATTAGGATTATGGTATCGAAATAAAAGTATTTATACTGTATCATAAAAAGAATCGGAAGAAAAGGCCGTACTGGTGTCGAAAAAAAAGTATCTATACTATTCTCTTTTAAAGAATCTGAAGAAAAGACCGTACTAGCATCGAAAGAAAAGTATCTATACTGTTCTTATTAAAAGTACCGAAAGAAAAGGCCGTAGCAGTATCGAAAGAAAATTATCTGAAGAAAAGGCCGTACTAGTATCGAAAGAAAAGTATCGATAACAGTAAGCATCGGTATCGAAATTTTAATCTGGATTTTTTTTTATCTGGTTATAATAATTTTAACTTTTGCATCACAATTGTATTTTCATATTTATTTAAGTACTGAAAATTATAATGATCTAACCATAATAAAATAAAGTTATATCTATCGCGTCTATGTTATGTGTTAGAAATGTAAGGTATGATAGATAGTATGTTTTGTATTAAAATGAGGGCGAATTTAAGAAATCATGTCATTTGTTCTTCTTCCACAATCCACTCTAGTAAAAATTATTAATCCCAGCATGAGTGAAGCTAACAAAGTGGTTTATTTCGATACCGATTAGATACCAAAGTGTTAGTACTAATATAAGTAAAAGTATCGGAAAAAAAGTACTAAGCAAAAACATACCAGTATCGAAAGGAAAATATCGATATTAGTAAAGTATCGATACTATTTTCACATCCCTACGCACTCGTATCGAAAGAAAAGTATTGATAATAGTATCGATATTTTATTTGGGAAACTTTTTTTATCCAGTAATACAAAATACAACTTTTGCACTATAATGATATTTTCATATTTATTAAAACACTGAAAACTATAATTAACTAACCATATTATATCATTACTATGCTGGAAAAAATCATATGATCCATCATATGATGTATATTATGAAAGATTTTATTATACTACCACAGTCGTCCTTTTAACACCATATCGAGTTGGATTCTTGACAATTGAACATTGCAAATCAACTTATCCGCTCATCTGCTTGGCAGTCTTCGGGCATTATTGACAGAGTTCGTTTATCGTTGAGCCACAAGTTTATTATTTTTTTAGTTTGTGTACTGATTTCCTCTCCATTGCAAAATATTGATCTTAGGTTATCAGATTGTTTAAAAGGTAAGTTCAGGTTTCGTAGATTAAAAAACACTAGAAAGGAAACCAGTAACAACTTAATGTCCTTAGTGGATATGTTTGTATTTATGCGCACTCCTTACCCAACTTCCCTTTTTATAAAATAAAACTGCATATTTAGGCAAGTAATTTAAAAAAAAGGCATAAAATTGCCTATACTATAGATATTCTTCTAGCTCAAACAATAGTGGGAGACTTTGACAAGACTGAAAGATAGCGCACAAGTAAAATACTAATTTGCAAAAAGGGAAGACTTAGAGGCTTGCACTAAACACGTGGTTTCCCAAAGGGAACTTTAAATTATAATCAGGTTACAAAAATGAAAAAAAACCTTTAGAATTTATTAATTACAAAAGAAAACAAAAGATTTTTCTATTAATTTAAAGAAAGGAAAAAAAAAAGTTTACATTCACCACAATTATACTGATTTGTAATAAAGGCTACATAATTTAACAAAAGAAGATTTCTCTAGTAAAAGACAAGAGGACAAAAACAAAATTAATAATGAAAAGAAATATGCCTTCAACCATAATGCCTAATCCTCTTTATAATTATAATTTAGACCACCCCACCTCGGTGGCGTAGTTGGCTAACGCGCTTGTCATGTTGAGCTCGACTGCTGAGGACGGGGAGATCGAGGTTCGAATCTCGGTCGGGTGAACTGGGGGTGATTTTTCCTAAATGGTTTTCCACTCTCCCTCCACGCAAATACGGGTTCACTTCCTCCAATTCAACCTTCCCAATTCCTAATCCATTAGCGTAATTAGTACTTAAAGCGTATAACCCGAACGGGTAGTAAGACGCGGTGCTAAATATTATATTAATTTAGACCACGTGGTATATAAGATCACGACCTATACAAAATAGCAAACGAAAACCAGGTCCCATGGTCGACAATGGTTAGCGTAACATAAAGGTTACAAAATGAGATACAAAATAATAAACCTAAAAATGCATAATTAATAAAAAGAAACTACACGGACCTTTACCCCATTATATGAGCCTTAAACAAGTTTTTTTTTGTTTGATCTGACCGGGTTGTATTGATAAAAAAAGAATAGCTAGAAAGAGTTTGAATGCTATAGTTAGATGCTTGCAATGTATAAAATGAGTGAGAAATAGCGTTACCGTAAATATGGGCATTTATTCTTTCTTCGCCTTGGTAAACATTGGAATCCCAGGCTCCAAGAATGAGTGAAGATAGCCAAACGAGTGTTTCTTTCTATACCGTTCCGATACCTTCGTGTGACTACTCATATTAGTAAAAGTATCGATTAAAAATTACTAGTATCTAAAAGAACATATTAATATTAGTAAAGTTTCGAAACTTTTCCACATCCCTAGTTCAGAGCAGAGCCCGGATTTGTATGACCTAAATATTGTCAAAAAAATAAAAGTCAATAGAATTACATTATAAATTCTAAAAGAAATTACTTAAATATTTACAAAACATAACCTAAAATGTGAACTAAAAGTCGAAATGAATGTCACACAACTTGATCAAACACACATTTTACAAACTGAAATTAAAATTATATTATTATTATTAGCACCGCGTCTTACTACCCGTTCGGGTTATACGCACTTACGCTAATGTGTAATGGTAGGGTGATTGTGAGATGAAATGAAGGACCTACAGTTTAACGTGGAATTCGAACCACGGTGGCGGCCTGGCATTCCACACATTCACAAGATATCTTGTCAGAGGTGTAGGAAGGGTTTGGAAATCAGATAAATCTGTGCCGGGACCGAGGATTGAACCTCGGCCGCCAGCATTTTGGTCCCTATAAAAAGACATGCTAATCTTTGTACCTTTGGTGAACTTGAGAAGCGCATACAGCTAGTATGCTCCTCAAAAACTGATTTCCATGGCCTCTGCCCTTTGACAATCCCTAATACAAGTAAAAAAAAAAATCTTAGATCCTAAATCACATGGATCTCTTACATCCTAGGTAACATAGGCTTTATAAATGAAAAATTCATGTCGCTTTTCAATATGGTTAAAAAAGTGCTTCAACTTTCACCTTTCAAGTTGTAAATTTGAAAGCGGTAAGTTAAGGTTCTTAGGATTTAGTTCTCCCAATTTTCGAGACCTAGTCTTGGGTGCAAACCTTTCAACCAGCGGTCTTTCACCTCTCACCATAAATTAGTTGTTTAATGTCAATTTATTCCAAGTCCAATAAAATGTTGGACTTTATTTCAGTAAGATCCCATATTCTACGAATTCTTGGAAAGCCTCACTGGGCACTGGTTCAATAATAACAATAATAATAAGCCCACTGCGTTGGAAGCCAATGTCAATGTTATCGTGTTTAAAAAAAAAAAAAAAAGATCTTCTGCAATCTTGACCTAGAGATGACCACAGAAATGGTTCAGAACTTTAAGCTAAATAAAAACATACAATAATTTAACTGTCATTACTTATGAGCCAGGGCTGGATTTTGATAACATGTCATCTTTTTTAATTTCGTACTTCACAGATAATGCTCACGCGCACATACATTCTGTTCCTGATCTTCAGATTGCAAAAATGTATACTTTATAGGTCATTTTTATATATTTATGTGTAATATAGGCCAAAATATTAATTAATAATGTTTTGTAACTTCATGAATACACACACAGTTGTCGTAGGCCTACTGAGGAAATAATCTAGTCTTCAAATAGACTTAATACTCTTTTACCTACGTGGCTGAAATCTGGGGAGTTGGGATAGAAGAGACACCCCTCCCCCCTCCCCCTAATAATATGATCAGGTAGGACAGTTTTATTAAAGTATTGAATTGGTGGAAGTTTTTTTTCGCTTAGTGGTAATGTAAAGAGTCAATTTCAACGTTAAAAATACGAGTTGAGTATAATATTTATTTGGTAATCTGAATTATTTAATTTATAGGCTTGAAGATTATTGGAATATTATATAATTTAGAATAAGTACAAACCAAATTATGTATTAGAACTCAAGTTAATTCATAAAGGATTTAATTTTTTTTTAATTATTTAATTTAAAAGTTGGGGACTTCACCACGTCACCGCAAGCAGAACCCCACTTCCACTGCCCCGCCCCCCAAACTAACAGGATACGGATCTGTTTATTTCTGTTCCTCTCAATAAATAAGAGCCAGTGAGGCCTACAGCTGGAAACACCAGTTAATACGTTTCCTTTCACCGCGTCTTACTACCTGTTCAGGCTATACCGTACGTTTATGTTGGTGGGAGGGGTATCTATTGCTCCGGAAGCAAAAATTTGTAAATCAATGTCTGGAATGCAAGTTTAGTTAATTAAAGTTTTTTTTCTATTGAATCATTGCATTCTAGTTTTTCACTTGTAAAGTGCGTGTTTGACTTATTCTTGTGCATTCGTTGCGAGTTTTCTTTCACTTTTTTGGGCCTTTTATATGTGAATATTTAAATAATTTTTTGACACTGTTTAGGTCATAAAAACTCGGGCGCTGCTTATAACTCATTTACCTCGTTCAATCTTGCTTGCAGTATACTTTTTAAACCAGGTTCCTTGCTGTTATTCCATATTCTTAGGGCGGAGTGGTTTTAATTTATTGTATAGTGCTAGTGACCATTCTATGTCTAAGCACCACTTAACTCCTCCAATTTATTTTATAAAAGAAAAAAATAATTATTTTATAAAATATGTTATATAACAGTTGACACCATTTTTGATAAAATGTGTATTATTACTTTTTCATCAAAGTGTATATGTTACACCCCATTCGTGAATTTTCCCAGTTCACGAATCGGGCAGATTTCTGTCCATTCCGTGAACTGACCTATCCCCTTGACAATTTAACGAAAAAGGCAAAAAATATTCCCGTTTATGAATTGTACAACGCTTATGCTGCCCAGTATACGAACTGGCTCTTTCATGGTCTGGGCAGCTCCAATCGTTACCCAGTTCATGAACTGGACATTGGACATGCTTCTGCCCGGTCCGTGAAATAGACAAACGAAGAACAGGTTTGATATTTAAGTTAATAACTTTTAATCGATTGAGAATGAAAGGTTAGGTTGGATTGGGTTAGTTTAATATAACAAATCTCGCTAATCTTGTAGTAGATAGATAATACAATAAGTTCCAGTTCATGAAATGGGCAAGAGTTAATGCAATTTGTATAGAGTTTGTAAATTGTTCAAGCAAAGAAGTCAATTTACTTAACGACGAGCAGAAATTTGCCCAATTCATGGAATGGCCAATTTCACTACTGGAGTGTAACCATATACACTATGTGATACAAAAATTGTCGCCAATCATGTACAAATATTTACGAATTGGCCGTGAAGCTTTACGAAATTTAGCTACCAAAACAGCAAAAAAAAAAAAAATTATGCCACAGTTTAAGTGTGGATAATATCTTCATATTGGAACCATTTCATTTTTAACTACTTTGCATGCATAGGTTAAACAGTTATATTTCACTATTTTCTTTGATAAAACACTAGAGCATGCTCTTTAAGGTAAATATTTGTTAATACAGCCAACTCTTGGTTTGCAAACGATTTCCGAACGTGAAAAGTTGTCTGGGTCCATAAAGTAAAGTCAACAGTTGTCTAAGTCCATAAAGAAATACCAACCGTGATCTAAGCCCTAAAAGAGCACCAACAGTTGTCTAGATCCATAAAGGAACACCAATAGCTGTCTAGAGCCATAAAGGAGTGCCAACAGTTTCCTGGGTCCATAAGTGAGCTCTAACAGTTGTCTAAATCCATAAAGGGATACCAATTGTTGTCTAGATCCATAAAGGAACACCAACAGTTGTCTAGATCCATAAAGGAACACCAATAGCTGTCTAGAGCCATAAAGGAGTGCCAACAGTTTCCTGGGTCCATAAGTGAGCTCTAACAGTTGTCTAAATCCATAAAGGGATACCAATTGTTGTCTAGATCCATAAAGGAACACCAACAGTTGTCTAGATCCATAAAGGAGTGCCAACAGTTTCCTGGGCCTATTAGTGAGCTTTAACAGTTGTCTAGATCCATAAAGGAACACCAACAGTTGTCTAGATCCATAAAGGAACACCAACAGTTGTCTAGATCCATAAAGGAACACCAATAGTTATCTAGATCCATAAAAGAATACCAATAGTTGTCTAGATCCATAAAGGAGTGCCAACAGCTTCCTAGCTTTAGCTTTAGCTTTAGCTTTAACAGTTGTCTAAATCCATAAAGGGATACCAATAGTTGTCTAGATCCATAAAGGAACACCAACAGTTGTCTAGATCCATAAAGGAGTGCAAACAGTTTCCTGGGCCTATTAGTGAGCTTTAACAGTTGTCTAAATCCATAAAGGAACACCAACAGTTGTCTAGATCCATAAGGAATACCAATAGTTGTCTAGATCCATAAAATAATACCAATAGTTGTCTAGATCCATAAAGGAGTACCAACAGTTTCCTGGGTCCATAAGTTAGCTTTAACAGTTGTCTAAATCCATAAAGGGATACCAATAGTTGTCTATATCCATAAAGGAACACCAACAGTTGTCTAGATCCGTAAGGAATACCAATAGTTGTCTAGATCCATAAAGGAACACCAACAGTTGTCTAGATCCATAAAGGAGTGCAAACAGTTTCCTGGGCCTATTAGTGAGCTTTAACAGTTGTCTAAATCCATAAAGGAACACCAACAGTTGTCTAGATCCGTAAGGAATACCAATAGTTGTCTAGATCCATAAAATAATACCAATAGTTGTCTAGATCCATAAAGGAGTACCAACAGTTTCCTGGGTCCATAAGTTAGCTTTAACAGTTGTCTAAATCCATAAAGGGATACCAATAGTTGTCTATATCCATAAAGGAACACCAACAGTTGTCTAGATCCATAAGTAAACATCAACAGTTGTCTGATAATGGAGCGCTGGCACTCACGGTAGCTGTCTAGGGTCATAATGGTGTGACAACAGTTGCCTAGGTACTTAAGTCTATACTTGTGTGCAACAGTTGCCTAGATCCATACTGGAGCGTCATCAGTTGCCTAGGTGCGTAGTGGAGCCTAATGTTTAAGCTTCTAAACTCATGCCTACATCAGCACGAGCTAGAGACTTTGCAACACGATTATTGAACCAGTGTCCTCTAGATCTATATTCAGCCTCCATTACCTCTCAATCATGATCGTCTGCTATTATAGTAAATGACTCAACTGGGGGAAATATTTGCTGGTTTTTGTTGATGTTATTGTTTTAGTAATAATCTTAAAATAGTCACTAGAACTCGAAATGATTTCAAAGCAACAAGGCACTAAAACTATGATTTACAACTTCCGACCAGCAAATTGAATAACTATTTTGGTATAACGACAATTTTATATCCTCTTTTGCTGTTTAGTAAGATTGCCATTCAATAATATTGTATGTATAGTGTGATTACCGTATACATGTAGTAAGTATAGTGTGATTGTTAAGATACTTATAGGTATCGTATGATTGCTATACGATGTCGCGTAAGTTTTATTGTAACACAGTGGTAGGTATCGTATCGTGTGATTGCTATACGATGTCGCGTAAGTTTGATTGTAGCACAGTGATAGATATCATATCGTGTGATTGCTATACGATGTCGCATAAGTTTGATTGTAACACAGTGGTAGGTATCGTATCGTGTGATTGCTATACGGTGTCGCGTAAGTTTGATTGTAACAGAGTGGTAGGTACAGTGTGATTTCTCTTTGACAGGCATTAATAAACTAGATTTCTACCCAATACCTTTTGGAAAAATACCAGTTTGCCAAATACCATCCATAAGAAAAATTTAGAATCTGAAATCTATCCAGTCATGAAGAAATCTTGGTGGTATGGAAAATTACTACATTCAATTAAAATTTAAACAAATCATTTTAAGAGATTAAATAAAAAATAAATATATGATATTATTTAGTCTTGGATTATCCTAAAATTATCTATGAATTATTGTAATATATATAACATAAGGTCGACTTCATGGGTTATGGAGTAAAGTGATCGTCTAATAACCTGGTATTTGTGGGTTCAAACCCCGCTGAGGTAAACGGATTTTTACTTTGAGATAAAAATCCTTAGTCTAAGTTTCCTTTGGAAAGGAAGCAATGCTGTCGGTCCCATGTCAATAGTAGAATGTTAAATTTTTATTTTTTCACTTATTTGAAGTATTTAATATGCACATTTTGAACCAACTGATAATATCAGTATACGACTCATAGATTAACTTAAATTTAGAAAAGACACAACAACCAGCTCCCTCCCGTTAATTCATCACCGTCAAATGGTGAACCCACATTTCACGAATGATAACTTTTTTAGCTATGCCGGGAATTGAACCCAGAACCCTTAGCTCAGTATATAGACATGCTACCGACTAGACTGAGCCAAGGTGCTGGATAGCATGTTAAAATTCCGACGAAATTGGTGGGTTTCCCCCTCGCTCTACAAAAAATCTACGAGAAAGTTGAGCTGATAATTTGAAATTAACCTCTCACAGAAATAGCAACAAGGAATAGCTGCCGTTGTGAAGCTTTGTCGCGGTCCTATGTTCCACATCGGGAGTTAAAGGAATTAAAAGTAAAATTGTAGCATGCAACGTAAGCGATCATCCGAGTCATACAATGGCGTAACTTATGTGTTGACTGCCGCCGCCCTTTATTTCTGTAACCTGTGGCGTCATAAATCATATCGCACAGGCTTAATATTTTATGAACCGCAAGAAGAAAAACATTAAAAAGTATTGAGGGAATGTTTTGTGCCCCAACCCTCTTCAAACGAAAATTGAATCTTAGATACGTGTCTGAATTTAGCACACAGTAAATGTTCTAAACATAAGTTCCAAGTGTGACGAAAATAGAGAACGGTATGAGAACAAACCAGTGGCGTACACAGAATTATTTGAGCAGAAGCAAATTGTAAGTATTTTGCCATCATTTGAAATTTGGATCAATTTTATTTGATATATTTTTCAATTGCTTTTAAAAACCTTGTTTGAACCAGCGAAGTCCAGACTGCTCAAATAACTTTGTTTTATATAGGCCTAGTGTAAATATTGAAACAATATAATAATATTTACCACCGCGCCTTACTATCTGTTCAAGTTATACACATATGTACTAGTTACACAAATATATTAAGGTTGAGAAAACTCGAATTGAAAGGAAATACACCAACAATTGCGTGGAAGGAAAATGGGAAACCATTTAGGGAAAACTTCTCTACTTGACAACAATTATAGCCTCGATCCATTCAGGTCTAGGTAGGTATTGTCCCGTATTTAGTATAGCGCAGAGGGTTACCTGGTGGTCTAGGGGTAAGGTGTCAGACTTCTGTGCTAGGGGTCCGGGGTTTAATCCTCGGTCCCGGCACAGATTTATCTGATTACCAAACCCTTCCTTCACCTCTGACAAGACGTGTATTAATAACAGCTTATGAATGTGTGGAATGCCAGGCCTCCACCGTGGTTCGGATCCCACGTTAAACTGAAGGTCCTCCATTTCATCCCACAATCACCCTACCATTACACATTAGCGTAAGTGCGTATAACCCGAACGGGCAGTAAGACATAGTGCTAATAATAATAGTATTAGTATAGCGCCGCACTTGAGGCGTACTATGTTTGACTATGAAACTGGCTCTAAGCGCTCATCTCTCAAATATTAGACAAGTGATCTAATACTTAAGTTAATCAAAGGTCCATATTCACAAACCTGAAGAATGTTGCGGGCTATAGTTTCAAGAAACTTTTTTTTTTGGCACCACTTCTTATAATCTATTAGGAATACGCACATTTTAATCATGCTAGTACGTAAGGGAAAAGGATGGTAGAATTTAAAGGAAATGTACCCACAATTGCATGGAGGTAGGGTAGGAAACCATTTAAGAAAACCTTTCACTACATACAGCTATAAATTTGATACCTGACCTTCTTATCACCGTAAAACCAAAGCAGATGAGCCGGACGTTTATTTCACGTGTCCACAGATACGGGAGATATTTGATGGTCAATATTTAAAATAATTAAATATAAACGTGTAACCCGAATGGATAGTATAATGCGGTGCTAAATAAAAAAAATTAAAACAAAATAAAAATGAATACAAAAATGTAAATATACTAACTGAAATATTTTAATCTTACACGTTTCCAAATGTATATGTGGGCCAGCTAAGTACTCAAAGCAGTACATTTACTTAATCTCGATCCCTCGGAGAGAGAAGTAGTATTGTAATCGTAAAAAAAAAAAAAAAAATCTAACTCAATATTTTGATAAATATCGACGTTTTCATAACCCCATGAAACCGAAAAAGTTGTTTTCTCAATGCCATGTGTCTATTTCTAGGACTAGAGCCGAAACTATTTTACCTTGTATTTAGGGTTTTCATAAGTTACCCCAGAAGAGTTTTTAGGATCAACCCTAAAATTAAGGGTAGTTTAATGAAGGGCAAAAAGAGTTAAGATCAATTTTTTTCTAAATCCGCTCTAACGCTTTTGATCAAATTTTGTATCTAGGCATTGTTAAACGTTACAAACAGAACAACAATTCTTATTTTTCCGTGAAAATTATTTGGAGGGCACTTTATTTGAACATAGATTTCCAATTTTGTCATATTTACCCAACTATTTTATATACGAAATAACTTACAATTAGAAGTTGTAAGACTATAAGAAATAAAAATCTTTTAGCTGAAAAATATTTTTTATAAAACCAACTATTTCTGAATTATAAGAAAATATATACGCTATCATTTCTATACGGGTCTTTGAAATGTGAAATTGGGATGCTCTTTGGAGGGACGGGAGGAAGGGGGAGTCTCTGCAACAATGTATATTATTTAGTATGTAATGATATTGGTTTGGATAACTCTAAAATATGTAAAAAGTCATGGATGTAGCTAATTTTTCTCTAAAGTAACATATGTAGAGTATCCCTTTATGATTCATCCATGAAGAAACACGCGCATTTCAGAAATAATGTGAAAAGGATTTCACCATTAAAATATATTTTTAATAGCATTCTTCCTATTAAAGGAACAATTCCGCAGTATTTGGCAAAGACGCCAATTCCCTATACCAATAAAAAGCTAGCCTTCACAACACCTGTCGCCAGGAGACTTTCTATTAGTTAGTTTTTACACTGTTGACGAAGGGAGTAAGAGGCAAGGGGTATGTCATATATAAGCCGTTTGTGCGTATTATTTAAAGCAGCCACAGACAGCCACACAGAGCCATAAGCACAATTCTGCACACACACAAGTCGCTCTAGCACCCACGCTCACACCAGCAACACAATCAGGGACTCACTGGCACTAGCACTGGCTCTCGCAGTCACAGTCACACAGAATAACAATAATTTACATTAACATCACAAGTGTGCATCGATATAAAGCATTTAATTGGAGTATGTATAAGTAATTAACAGATGTCATTTAAATAAACCGTGTGTGAATAAACAGCCATCAATAGTTCTCTTTCTTACAATTAATCATTATACCGATTTAATTAGTGCTCGACCACGGAGCAATTAACAGCTGGTTAAACGGTATCTATTCCGTACAGTGATGATAGGCGCTCGACCACGGAACTATAGACAACCGAAACATCATCACAGCTTTATTATATCTGGGAATTAATCTGTAGTGTTTCAAGTATTTTAGTTCCATACATTTTACTAGGTTTTAGTAAAATAAATGTCTCTATATTAAAAGAGAAAGTCTGTTCGGTGCACCGTATCCTTTATTTAAATTATGCAAATAGAAATTCATACGATTAACTAAGCATTTTAGGTGATAGAAAAATGTACCTCTCTAAGGGCGGGTCTTATGACTACCAAATAAATATTACTATTGGGAGGTTAAAGTTATCTACCAGATAAAAGTTATCAGCCATTTTAAAGTTTTACGCGTCTTATGAACTGAATTTATCTGCCAGATAGCTATCTGTAGGATAAATATATTTTTATTCGGAACCCGCACGGTCGGTACTGTTTTTACTGGTGCGCGCATGCGTTTAAGCCCTGCGTATAGCACGTAATCCTAGCGAGTGGTGAGAACACTCAACACTGGTTAAATAATGGGGGCTAAACGAGTGCGAGGAAACAGATGGCGTCATGTGGGCGCAGAAGCTAAGATGTCTTGAGAGTACTAATTTCGGTGTCTGCCCAAATGTGGGCAATACTTGGGTACAACGTTTACAAAATTTCACATTTTGATAATTTGTTCTTATAAAAATACTCTACAAATAGCTTGTCAGTTTTTATAAAAGTGTGAATTTAATGTTCTAACTTTATATAGTTAGAGCCCAGTTTGTGCTTACTAAATACGTGAACCAAGATTTTAACCTAAAAACAGAATCTGATAGACGAAACCTCATTTAAAACAACGCGTCACTATGGCAAAGACCATTTTAACTTCCAGTTGTGAATGTGGGGAATGCCAGGCCTCCACTGTGGTTTGGATTCCACGTTAAACTGTAGGTCCTTCATTTCATCTCACAATCACCCTACCATTACACATTAGCGTAAGTGCGTATAACCCGAACGGGTAGTAAGACGCGGTGCTAATAATAAAATAATAATAATAATAATAATAATAATAATAATAATAATAATAATAATAATAATAACAATAATAATAATAATAATAACTTCCAGTTAAAAGTTATCAGGTACTTAAACCTCCCGATAAAAATGTGATAGATAAATACATTTTATCTGGCAGATAAATGCTACCTGGCAGTCATAAGACCCACTTTTAACTTATCCACCAGATAGAAATATTTATCAACCAAATTAATATTTATCCAGGTGTAATAAGACCGGCACTAAGTGGTTTTTGTTATTAACAATTATAAACACACTAAAATTGAGTGTCAATCGCCCATAGCATTCTCATTCCCTGTGACGTACGTGCTTATGGCCCGAACAACCATCGAAAAGTCAAAGGGAAGAGGGAAATTTGCGTTTGTTAGCAGCTGCCAATCAATGTTACTAAGGTCAAACTCGGTGATCTTGGGGTCAAGTGATCACCTCAGGACCCAATGATCGTGGGTTCAAATCCAGCTAAGGTTGACCTATTTTTCTTGAGTGATAAAGTTCTGTAAAACATCTTCCTTCGGAGGGGAAGTAAATCCGCCAATCTCAAGTCTATTGTGGCATGTAAATTTAATCCATAAAGGTACCTATGTGAAAACACCTGGCAAAATTGGTAGAACTATCCATCCACGCCCATAGAAAGTCTCGTGTGCTAATTATAATCAGTCAGTTCAGAAAGTACACAATAAATAAATAAATTTATACCTAGCTTTCACCTTGTAAAACAATACAGATCACCAACAAAGGGAGGTTTATAATACATATCAAACCAGTGAATTGGCCAGTGGGCACTTTTGCTTTGAAACAAGACCTAAACGGGAAAACCTGCTTAGGTGGCCGCATGGTATTTACGTGCTAATTTCGTGTTAGACGATATTGCCAATGACTGAGAGAATGGTTCGATTACGGTCGGGTGTACCAAAGAGGTTCCTCCCCACCCCCCACCCACCGAAAATGGTTTCCAACTCTTTCTTTCACCACGAAAATTTTTGTACACTTCCTCTAAATTCGACCTTCCTTATCTCTAGACCATTAGCGTAATTAGTACATAAGCGTATAGCCCAAACAGGTACTAAGACGCGCTGCTAAAAAAAAGTAGTGAAGAGTCAATATATGTTTGTGAACGGTACAGAATACGAACTTAAGATGTACGGTATACGTTTCAATATCTATATTAACAAAAGCTTAATTGTGTCTGTATAAATGTATGTTTATCTGTCCAAAGAATTTGTAGTACTTCTTAATGAGATATAAAGCTGAATTTGGTGAAATTATAGAGGAACCTCTCAAGAGACACTCAAATTTTTCAAACTTGAAAACTGATCAAAAATAAAAATTATAAAAAAATAAAACATGATTTATTTAATCATTTTAATTCGTCGATATGTTATTTGCATTTCAAAAGCAAGGATAACCTAGAATATAAATTTCAATCTCATATCCAAAGAGAAATTGCAGATTATAGTGCAATGACTTATGTTTATTATTTTTGTTTTTGTTATTAGTTAGCAAAAAAGTGTTTCTTTAGTTAGTGAAAACTATACAGGTAACGTTAAACCCATTTATTTTAATTGAGCTTACATGTACATAGCTTAGATATGTATTCATATAAACCGATACCACTCTAATTACAAAACAGCTAACACTGCAGTGTAACAAATAACATAACATTATAAATAAAACTAATGGTTGATTGTTGGTTTGTTTGTGTAGGTATATGATGGACTAACGCTAGAACTTCAAAACTTAACAGGAGATATTTCATTTTTTAAACACCACGTCTTACCTAATACCCGTTCGAGCTATACTTCTATGTACTAATTAGTAATTACGCTAATGTGTTAAGGATAGTCTCTTAAAAAGAATAGATTAATCGAGTAAAATTACTCGAGTAGTTTTTAGCGAATCATCTACTCGAATCGTCCCGTGGCAATCCGTTGGACAACATTACTTGGGAGTCTTGCAATGGAATTCGAAACTAATAACATATCAATAATCTCTTCCTGTAGTTGGCAGTCGACACTGACCGAGACCTCCACCCCCTTATTTTCAGTTTTCATGTTGCATTTACAGTCAATATGAAAATATACATTTTAAGAAGTGTCTCACAAAAATAATTGTTTTGTGTGCTCTTTTTAATAAAATAAACTTTTCTTTATACATTCATGAGAAATTTATAATAACTGTACCTTTTTAAAAGTGAAAACAGTTTTTATTTTATTTTTCTATTTTGTATCTTACTCTAATTAGTTTCAATTTATAAATAATCACATTTTACTAAGGAGAAATTATAATAAAAATAATTTCAAGAGACTATAATTAGTTTCGTTATTTGCCATTGAGGAAATAAGACTGCAGAGGTGCTGAGTAAAAAAAATTGAGTAACTTTCATCGAGTACTTTTAAAAAAAATCGGAAATGTGATACGTTTAGTTAGCATGCTTTTCGATTGTGTACCTTACACCTGAGAGTAATTTGTATTGAGAATGCATGTGCAACACTTAAACCATAAAGGGTCATTTTTGCGTAGCAGCAGAAACTGTTGGTGAAAAATGAGCTTATTTGTTTGAACTAATTGTTCGGGAACTAGTGATTGTACTAAAACTAAATACATTTGTTGGCATCCGTCTTGAGGAAACCTAACACCTTTTTGTGGGAGGGTGTGTCTCAAAACTTGGGAATCACTAGCTTAATGGACGTGTAGATTGTAGATGTATGCATTCTATAACTACTAAAACTAAATGGGGCAAATAAAGTTTTTACGAAATACTTCCAAACTATTGACTTTTTGGCCAACCCGTCACCATAAATATATTACAGAATAAAAAGGTGATGGGATCATTTACAGAACTTAGACGTAAAAAAAGAGAAGGTCAGTGGATTATTCTCTTCACTTTACTAACTAAAGACAAATAATAATTAATTAGTAGCCCAAGATTGCAAACCTTGATTTCGAAGTTTTCCTAGTACTAATAGTAAACAAAAACATTTCCTAAGACCAATCAAATTAAATTTCCCTGAATAGATTAGAAATTTTGATTTATTTCGATCCGATCTTTTCGAAATCGCTAGATTATTATTATTATTATTATTAGCACCGCGTATTACTACCCGTTCGGGTTATAAACACTTACGCTAATGTGTAATGGTAGGGTGATTGTGAGATGAAATGAAGGACCTACAGTTTAACGTGGAATCAGAACCACGGTGGAGGCCTGGCGTTCCCCACATTCACGAAATCGCTAGAAAAAGAATCGATACGTGAATCAGATTGAGGCTTTTGAATCGATCCAAAAAGTCGATTAATCGAGGGCAAAGAATCAATTTTCGAAAAGATCGATCCAAGATAGAACATCCCCAGAATGTGTCTTCGCACCAGTTCGGACCGTTTGGAATGTTCGCTGCGAATCATGAAGTGGGCGCTGAACAATGTTTGCGGTTTAAAAACAACACAATATGTGGGCTTTGTATGTTCTGCTCCAGAAGTGAAGAAGAAAATAGATAGTTTGCTCTCTAGCTTCCGACATGAAAAGCCCAAGAGGAAGAAAAGTTTCCTCTATTTAGTTAATGCACACAGGAAAAAGAAAGAGACTGCTGCCACTATAAAATCCATTTTGATACTAAGCTACAGTAGGCCTACTTATCCTGTTTGTGGGGAAATTGGCGGGAAAAAGTCGAGCACCAGAAAATGATCCGAATGCTTGGAGTTTCCGGACGTATCATTGATTCGCGCTAATCCAGAATGTTCCGCTTGTTCTGTTCGTTCGAAGTAAAATGCGCACGTCAATACCCACCTTTAGGGATGAGGAACATTGAATCTTAGAAGGAGTGAAATCCACATTTGCGTGGAGGAAGAGTGGAAAACCATTTACGAAAAACCACCTTCAGTACACCCGACCGAGATTAGAACCGCGAATGGGAAGTTCAGTTTATTGGGAGAGTGATGCCTTAGACCATCTGGTCACCAAAGTGGGTTATTTCAAATTTAAATCCAAATATAAATTACAGGAAATATACACGATCACCTAATTTTAGAGATGATTTGGTTGTTGTGTATTCACATTAAGCGGTAAAAAGTACTTTTTGGCAAATATATTATCTGATTAAAATTGATATTTATGAAGTTTTGTTATATTTTTAAATGTTTTTAATTATAATAAATATGCTTTTATAACAAGCTAACCCAACCTAACAAAGCCTAACCTTTCTTGCATATACAAATTGAAGGTTCGGTTTTGTTAGGTTTGGTAATGTTGATATCAGCCCGTCATAATTAGTATTATGAATAAAAAGGAAAGTAAAAGATCAAATATATATTTAGTTAATATATGTTTTTTGAAACTTGTTTCCTCCTGGGTGTGAGGTAGGGGTGACCCTGTCTTGTTTGTTGAACCGGAAGTCAGAACGAGAAAAATAGTCGGTTCTTGTGCTATCAATTTGCAATTCAAGCTGTTCAAATAGTTCGCAAGCCAGACTTAGCCCTCTCAAATCCTTGCACTGGGAGATCTAGCTTGAGGTGGGATATAAATAGACTTACTTTCCTCTTCTTCCGCTTCATGGCTCATGATAGCCAACAATCCTGACTGCTTCCGAGTCGTGGTACATAGTAACCCACAACCATGACTGCTTCCGGTCGTGGTACATAGTAACCAACAACCATGACTGCTTCCGGGTCGTGGCACATATTAACCCACAACCATGACTGCTTCCGGGTCGTGGCACATAGTAACCCACAACCATGACTGTTTCCGGGTCGTGGCACATAGTAACCCACAACCATGACTGTTTCCGGGTCGTGGCACATAGTAACCCACAACCATGACTGTTTCCGGGTCGTGGCACATAGTAACCCACAACCATGACTGTTTCCGGGTCGTGGCACATAGTAACCCACAACCATGACTGTTTCCGGGTCGTGGCACATAGTAACCCACAACCATGACTGTTTCCGGGTCGTGGCACATAGTAACCCACAACCATGACTGCTTCCGGGTCGTGGCACATAGTAACCCACAACCATGACTGTTTCCGGGTCGTGGCACATAGTAACCCATAACCATGACTGTTTCCGGGTCGTGGCACATAGTAACCCACAACCATGACTGCTTCCGGGTCGTGGCACATAGTAACCCACAACCATGACTGTTTCCGGGTCGTGGCACATAGTAACCCACAACCATGACTGTTTCCGGGTCGTGGCACATAGTAACCCACAACCATGACTGTTTCCGGGTCGTGGCACATAGTAACCCACAACCATGACTGCTTCCGGGTCGTGGCACATAGTAACCCACAACCATGACTGTTTCCGGGTCGTGGCACATAGTAACCCACAACCATGACTGTTTCCGGGTCGTGGCACATAGTAACCCACAACCATGACTGTTTCCGGGTCGTGGCACATAGTAACCCACAACCATGACTGTTTCCGGGTCGTGGCACATAGTAACCCACAACCATGACTGCTTCCGGGTCGTGGTACATAGTAACCCACAACCATGACTGCTTCCGGGTCGTGGCACATAGTAACCCACAACCATGACTGTTTCCGGGTCGTGGCACATAGTAACCCACAACCATGACTGCTTCCGGGTCGTGGTACATAGTAACCCACAACCATGACTGCTTCCGGTCGTGGTACATAGTAACCCACAACCATGACTGCTTCCGGGTCGTGGCGCATAGTAGCCCACAACCCCAACCCTGACTGCTTCCGGGTCGTGGCACATAATAGCCCACAACCCTGACTGCTTCCGGGTCGGGGTCTAGTAATGGGGAGGTGAGGGTTCGAGTCTCAGGTGGGTGTATTGAAGATTCGATCTAAATTATATTCTAGGAAATGTGCCAGCATTTGCATTGTGTGAGAGTGGCGAAACTATTTAGGAAAATTCACCCCCACTACACTTGGATGATATTCGAACATCGAACTCTTTGTCACCGGCAAACCAGACCAGATGAGCTTGACATTCATTCCACATTTCCACCGCAGCGGGCCACAGCGCGATTAATTTGGATCAAGGTTAGCAAACTCACGGCCCGCGGGCCCCATCCACCTCACGAAACATATTCGACCAACACGTTTGCTTACAACACTCTTATATCACTATCCAGATTACCGCAGTTAAATACGCACATCAAAAATAATAACTTCAATTTTTTTTATCATCACCGTGTATTACTACCAGTTCAGATTATACGCATATAGGACCGTCCTTAAATTACGTAAGGGTTTTTGGGGGTAAGGGAGGGATTCAGTATTTTCTTAGGAGGGTGAAGGGGGGGATCTAAATTCATGAAAAAAAGCCTTACATAAGTTATAATTACGCTAATGGTTTTAGGGATTAATAAGGTTGCATTTATATGAAATGTGCCCACATACGTGTAAATATAAAGTGAAAAAGCTTTTAAGAAAACCACTCTTAGCACATCCGATTCTGATTCAAGCGCCGATTCCTGATTTCCTCGTCTATTTTGAGAGTAACGCTTTAGACCTAATGAGCCCTTGGACCAGAAAAAAATAAACAATCTGGAACCATCACAAAAATTGTTACACCATATTATGAACAGTCAATAACGACAGTTAAATTTTACAGGTAGAAAAGTATACAACAAATGAAAATCATCGCATATTCTTGCTGCACCTTTGGCAGATGTCCTTTATTCAAATTTGAAAAGCTTTGCAATCCTAATTACTGATGCTATTTTATATATTTTGATAAAAAGTAAATAAATAATCTTGTAGAATTGATTCACGTAGTTTGAGATTACAATGGCGGAGCCTAAGGGTTCCGTGGAACACGGTTTTTAAAAAAACGCTGCCTTAGACCATGCGGCCACCGAATTGGGTTTTATTTCTTAGTGAGATTTTTTTTACGGGGTGAAAGGCAGATCTAATAATGGTATCTAAATACTAATAAACACAAACCTCTTTCTTCAGGCATAACCTACCACTATTCTCACTGTGACTGGCGACGATAATAATTATAGGTATGTTAGTACAGTAGGATCCGGTTAGTTTGACAATTGGTTAATTCGAAAAATTGGATAGTTAGAGCCCACAATGATTCCTCGTGAAATCTCTATTCAATTCAAAGGTAAACAAATGCCATTTAATTTAGATTCTAGATTAAAATATTTCGATAATTCGAAGCCTAGACATTGTTAATTTGTTCTATTTTGCACTTATCTCAAACCTAAATTAACGGTCTTTATTAAATAACCCCATTTGCCAAGAATGCCAACTAAATAATAATAATAAAAATTATTATTATTATTATTATTATTATTATTAATAATAATAATAATAATAATAATAATAATAATAATAATAATAAAAATTATTATTAATAATAATAATACTTACTACCCGTTCGGGTTATACACACTTACACTAATGTGTAATGGTAGGGTGATTGTGAGATGAAATAAAGGACCTACAGTTTAACGTGGAATCCGAACCATGGTGGCGGCCTGGCATTCCACACATTCACAAGATGTCTTGTCAGAGGTGTAGGAAGGGTTTGGAAATCAGATAAATCTGTACCGGGACCGAGGATTGAACCCCGGCCGCCAGCACAAAAAATGTCAACTAAAGCTAGAGTTATTGACACAAGTAAAATATAAAACGCGAGATTCTGAACCGGTGGCGAGCGTGTTTCCTTTGTAGAATGAGTTGGCTTTGCTTTCGTCACTCTGTTGAACAATGTGATCAAGTGTAGCCCAGCGTGGAGGGCGTAAACTTTTATGCTGCGTCCTCAATGGTTTAAGTTTGCAATTTTCGTTGCTTACATTTTTTTAAATTTTGTTATTTTGGGTTAATATTTTTCTTATTTTTTTCATCTATGTAGACAATATATTGTGTATGTGTGTATTATATAAGATTATATAAAATGTGTATTTTTGTATGTTGAATATTTGAGATTATTGATAATTGTGTACCAGCTGAATAGATACTCATAAAAAGGGTTAATTCGAATTTTATTATTTATTATTTAGCACCGCGTCTTTCTACCCGTTCGGGTTATACGCTAATTCGAATTTTAGATATTTCTAATGTTTTTAGATATCCCTTGGAATTCGAATGAAAAAGTTTTGTTGTAGTTTCTTGATTCTCCGCAGGCGAGTAGCTGGGAGGGGGGGGATATCGGGATATATCCCTCCCCCCTGAATTTCCCTCTTCAATAACCATTTTAATGGAAACAAGTAAAATGTAGAAAATATGTTTAAATTTGCCACAGGAGATAAAACATGAAATTTTTAATTTATTTCTTATGTAAAATCAAAATCTAAGGGTTTACATCTGTTTGCCAAAATTTTATTTCATATCCCCCTCCTTGAAAAAAAATCCTATTTACACCCCTGGTTCTCCACCCTTACCTTGTACCCTGGACACAAGTGTGCCCAAGTGAGTGAGAATATAATGTGGACCAGCGAAATACTCGATATTATTTTTCATCGCCGCGTTTTACAACCTGTTCAGCTTATACGCATATATGATACTAACTCTAATAGGTTAGGGATGAGGAAGGAAGCATTTTTGAGGTAATCTACCAGCATTTTCATGGAAGGAGAGTGGTATACCATTTTGAATAAACCACCCTCAGTAGACCTGACTGGGATTCGAATCCCAATCTCCCCGTCATCAGCAGGTCAATCTAATACGAGAGTGACGCATTTGACCATTCGTCCACCAGAGTGGGTCAGAGTATTTATTATATTATGTATATAAAAATTCAAAATTATAACTATTTAAGCTGATAGAAGTATTTCAGACAGTGCTATATTTTTTAAAGTGAATTTTGTTATTCCAAATTATAATCACACTTAACATTTTTAATATACAGCATCAAAATATCTTAGAATGGATTCACATGGGTGCACACGAGAATTAAACGTCAGGCTTGTCTGATTGAGCTTGGCGGTGAATGGAGAGGCTGGGGTTCAAATCTCAAATGGCTGTAATGAAGGTGATCTCCCTAAGTCGTTTCCCACCTTAACTCTACATAAATGCGGGCACATTTTCTCTCAATTCTACCTTTCTTACATCTTATCTCATAGGGTGTCTAAAATGTGTATAGTCCGGACAGTTTGTAATATGCGATACAAAAATAAATCAATAAATCAAACAAACATGTTTCTAAAGACGCGTACGAACAATGCGAGGCTCATGACGCAAGCCTAGGCTTGAGGTATGCGTCACAAGATAGTTGTGATAGTCGCACGCTCAATGCAAGCAATAAAACAATCACTCACAACGCACTTCAGTAGACGAAATTATTTCGCCCAGACCCGCCTCGGTGGCGTAGTTGGCTAACGCGCTAGTCGTGTTAAGCTCGACTGCTGAGGACGGGAAGATCGAGGTTCGAATCTCGGTCGGGTGAACTGGGGGGGGGGGGGTCCTAAGTGGTTTTCCACTCTACCTCCACGCAAATGCGGGTTCACTCTTATTCAACCTTCCCAATTCCTAATCCATTAGCGTAGTTAGTACTTAAAGCGTATAACCCGAACGGGTAGTAAGACGTGGTGCTAAATAATAATAATAATAATAATAATAATATTTCTCCCAGCTGTAAGATCCCAAGAGCGATCCGACTTTTTTTTTTCCAGTTCTTGACAGGACTATTTACTTCGACGGAAATTTAACGCCATGCATTTTATCTTTTATTTTTACGGGGTTCAATCCTCGGTCCCGGCACAGATTTATCTGATTATCGAACCCTTCCTTCACCTCTGACAAGACATCTTGTTAATGTGGGGAATGCCAGGCCTCCACCGTGGTTCGGATTCCACGTTAAACTGTAGGTCCTTCATTTCACCTCACAATCACCCTACCATTACATATTAGCGTAAGTGCGTATAACCCGAACGGGTAGTAAGACGCGGTGCTAATAATAATAATAATAATAATAATAATAATAATAATAATAATAATAATAATAATAATAATAATAATAATAATAATAATAATTTTATTTTTACTATAATATATTCCGAAATTTTGGTATCCCATAATAATCGATTCCTCTCATAAAGTTGAATAATTTTGACGTATAATTTTGTTGTCGTCTATGATGCGTGCGCTGCGCACGCCTCAGGGTGGGCATATCAGGTATGGGCAGAGCGAAGCGTGCGTCGTGAGCCGTGCGAAGTACACGTCATCTCGCAGTGTCCGTACGCGGCTTACAGGTTATGGCTCCCAGCACGCTTTGAGTTTGTGAACCTGGCTGGCACTTTCGACTAAATTGAGTTTGAGACTCCTTTTATATATATAGCTCTCTCTCTCTCTCTCTCTCTCTCTCTATATATATATATATATATATATATATATATATATAGTGCATCTGGGATACATCACTCGCAGCCCAATTTGTGAAAAGATTATCCAGAACTAATGTATCTTTGCCCAGGAGACAACCGAATGTACTAATCGTACATCCTTTCAGTGGAGGCTCTTTCCATGTCCCGATGAGATGAGGTGATGGGGATGGTGAGTATGAGGGTGTGGAACCAGTGGAAACATTTAAACCTAACTTGAACCTAATTAACAAAACCCTGGTGACCGTTGATGTATTTCCCCTTTCAGGAATAGTATCCAAGGTATCAGCCGGGAATCGAACCCGTGATCCCTAGGTTCATAGACATGTGCACAGACCACTATACCACGGGGCCGGTAACTGATTGAGATAAATCTGTTCGCGTGTATCGATATCGATGGGATGGATATCCACCCGATAGTTTCCTTCCTATCACTCAGCCATGTCCGGGGATATGTTTCGAACGACACACCCGCTTTGGTGGCCGTATAGTCTAAGGTACTACACTCGCAGTAGACTATATTGCAGATTACTGGGAGATTGAGGTTCGAATCTCGATCGGGTGTATTGGGGATGGTTGTTTCCCAAAATTGTTTTTAACTTTCCCTCCACGCAAATGTGGATACACATCCTTTAAATAAAACCTTTTCAATCCTCAAAACCATTAGCGTAATTAGCACATAAGCGTAGGCCTATAACCCAAACGGTTAGTAAAACGCGGTGCTAAAATAGTTTGTATTTCCGACTAAGTAAATTATGTGCCGATAGTTGGGGTGGGGGTGGAAATGAGGTTAATGCGTACGTAACTTGGAGATGGTAACCATCCAAATCTGATTAAACGTTACGTGTTCGTTTAGTTGCCTCCCTCACCGCCCCATCGGCCAACCAACCAACCAACACAATAGCTCCTCGTTTAGCTGGAAATAGACGCGCACGCCTACTCGTTCCTTCTCAAGTTAATTTTGGCACATCAAGGAGACGGCAAAAATAACATCTTAAATTGTTCGCCAAACCATCCAAACTACTTGTGAGGTGGCATCGATGTCACCGGGAGTTAAGGTGGGATAGAAGTCATATCGTTTAAGGTGGGATAGAAGTCATTTCGTTTAAGGTGGGATAGAAGTCATATCGTTTAAGGTGGGATGGAAGTCAATGAGAGTGAAGGTGGGATGGAAGTCAACAAGAGTTAAGGTGGAATGGAAGACAACAAGAGTTAAGGTGGGATGGAAGTCAATAAGAGTTAAGGTGAGGGGGGGGGGGATGTTGGGAACGCGAGAAAATGTCAGTGTTTTTTGCAGTTTTTATAGCAAAACTTTTTTTTTGCCAAAATAAATCAAATATTGCTCTAGTTAAAACATAGAGTTTGAATGTATTCACGTGATGATATCAACAGTTATTGAATAACTGTCATGAGCATAGCAGTGTTAGAAGACAAACTTTTTAAATGAACAGAAAAAGTTGTCATTAAATTCCAGGACATCATTGACAGATATTCAACAACTGTTGATATCACTATGTGAAGAAAATTAAACTAAACGTTACTACTGGAGCTATATTTTATTTATTTTGGACAGAGAAATGTTTCGCTATAATAACTGCAAGATCACTGGCCTTTTCTCTCGTCCCCTTCCGGCGAGTGGCAAGTCTAGTATACAAAGAATGAGTTGGGGGGGCCATTTATAAGTTAACAGTTATTGCCTTTTTACTAACGAACAACATATGACCATAAAGGTTGGTATAACCACCTATCTCAGAAAAATAAACATAATTATATCAATCATGCTTGGGCTAGTATCTGGGATCAGGACTTACACTTGTCTCTCAACGAGCTGTAGACGCCATCATGCTCGATTTTGCTCAAAAGGACTTTGATTCATTTTAAAACAACGCTTTAGTGCTAACCAGAGCCATTATACACCAAACTGTGGTACAAAACGTTAAGCATTTATTTACAATTTATTCTCTTTGTTTAACCCTCTTTTTAGAGCGTGACTGCCGCCTGTTCAGGTAATTAATTAGCAGCTCGACTCATAGGGAATGTGAATAAGCTTAAGGGGGAATCTAATGAAGTGATCCAACTTGGAGCTGACTTGAACACAGAGAAAGAGAGAGAGAGTGTGTGTTACTACAGCCATCTTGTTGCAATATCATTATCACTCTATAACAGCCACTATGTGTGTGAGAGAGTGAAGGCAGCCATCTTGTTACAACATCATGATCGCTCTATAACAGCCACTATGTGTGTGAGAGAGTGAAGGCAGCCATCTTGTTACAACATCATGCTCGCTCTATAACAGCCACTATATGTGTGAGAGAGTGAAGGCAGCCATCTTGTTACAACACCATGATCGCTCTGTAACAGCCACTATATGTGTGAGAGAGTGAAGGCAGCCATATTGTTACAATATTATGCTCGCACCATAACAGCCACTCTGTGTGTGAGAGAGTGTTACTACAGCCATCTTGTTACAATATCATGCTCGTGTTATAACAGCCACTATACGTGGTGGAGCTGGGGAGCAGGAACGAAAGAATTTGCCTCCATCCCGGAATAAATTTGCCCCTTAGATATATTTCAAATTCTCCAATACTATCAAATATGAAGCTGAAAGATTGACTTCGATCAAACTCCAAGTGACTTCTAGATACATTCAATTATCAAACATTTACCGTAGAAAACCACTTCAAATATCTTCTAGAAGCACCCAAATTTAAAAGTTTGCCGGGAGAGGGCCACTGCAATTAGATTCTAAATGAATATAATTTTAAAAAATATCCAGACTACAACTCCAAATAGCTTATAAAAGAATCCGATTTCCAAAAATGCTTAGGTGAAGATAATTCCAAATAACATCTAAATTCTAAAGACATAAAATAATATTGCTGGAAAAGACTATTTTAAATCGTTTCTAGAGCAGTAATGAGCGACATATTTTCAATGTAGCCACAGGTATGGCGAATGAGAAGTGAAAGTTGCCACACCATGTAAAACTTGAGAAACTAGCTTGTTCAATCGAACATTAAAAACAACACAGACTATTTAAAAAAAATTCAAAACATGTACAGTACATTTTATTTAGTCAGTTACAAGTTACAACTGCCTCAGACACAAATGATAAAAAATTGTTTAAACTGAAAGTGTAAGAAGTGCAACATTTGAGAATTCTTTTGTCTCCGACAAGTTGCAGAAACATTAACTGAATATCTGAACTCAATGCACATCTTAGCTTCACCTCTAAATCGACATTGACTTGATGAACCCCAACGTATCATAGAAAAAGTCAATTCAGACGTTGATCCAAGAATGGACCATAATTTAGAAATTCCCGATTTCAAAGTTGGGAGATTGTTGTCCCTCAGAATAGATTTCCACATATCTGTGACTGAAGAATTCTGGTAAATAATGAATTGTTTCAGACTGTTAAGACTGAAGAGAAAGCAAATCAACTTCAAGCCCACGCTTGTCTAAAGACAGAAAGGTGGAAATCTCTTTGCTTGAATGTGTAATATCAAAAGGAAATTGATAACGCAAGAATTTGTGAGATTTGTGAAATCAGAAAATTGTGATTCAAATTTCTGGGATAGGTTTAATTTTTTGTCCAATTTACGCGTAGTTGCCGCCTCACACCGAGTAGACTATTAGTATTCAACCATGTTTGATCACGTACCCCCAAATATAATTTATCTGCAACCTTTTACCCCTAAAGTTGTTGGTGCGTAGTGAAAGTTATCAAAGGCATAGAAATGTGGTGTCGGGGTGTAAGGACCCCTTTCTGCACTCTTGAGTGGAAGCCCTATTGGAAAAATTAGCTTTTTATGCCCTTGAAATCTATACATATTCTATAATATACATATAAAATTTTGCGTACCCCCTAGATGTCTTCGCATAGCACTGGTTGAATACCAATGAAGTAGACCACGCTCCTATTTTTTTTATCAATGATTTGCAGTAAATATAAAGTTAGAAACAGCACACGCCGTCAAAAAAAAGTTTATTTTACTCTGAGAGCTGGCAAACTCTCATTTGACACACTTTTATGGCCAATTCGCCATTTGTGGTGCTTAGCGACAGCATTGCCCATCCCGGTTCTAGAGATATCTAATTGTAGGAACAATTTAATCAATTTATTTATTTGAGATGCATCTATATTAAAAAAAAAATCTAGTCGAGGACCACTTTAAATAGCTTCTATGGGAATCTAATTTTGTTTTAATTCACGGAGAGTACTACTCAAAATAGATTCTAGAGGAATTCAATTTTTCAAAAATTTGCTAAAGGAAGACCACTCCAAATAGCTTCTAGAAGCATTAAAATTTCCTAAAATGTCTGGGGAAGACTACTTCAAATAGCTTATAAAAATAATCAAATTTTTAAAAATTGGGGAGGACCACTCCAAATAGCTTTAAGGGACATCTAATTTTCAAACATTTATCAAAGAGGGTAGGGAAGAACCCCCATTCACGCCCCCCCCTTTCTATAAAAATAGGGTTCCGCTGCCACTGGTCCTGAGTAAAAAGTTTTACACTAAAACCCTATCTTAATGGCTATACCATAGTAGAATAATGGAAGGTAAGTATGCTACCTTATATGTTAAATGGAAGAGTACACTGCCCTTACTACACTGTAAAGCAGGGGCATCAAGCTCGTTTTACCAGAGGGGTTCACATTGAAAATTGAAAATCCTGAGGGCGCTTCATTTCACAGAATTCAATATTGTCTACATCTAAAGTTTAAAAAAATACATTTTAAAATTTCATGAAAGCAGGATTAAAATTATAAGACTGACTATTTATTAAATTATAATGATGAAAAAATAATATTGTTGCTCATATTTTGAAATCATTTATAATCCGCATAAAAAAATAAATTCTGAGTTTTATTAAATAAAAGTCTTTCGTGTCACAAAAATTTCTCTTTAAAATTATCTTGATTAAATTAACCATCTTTAAGTGAAAAGTTACGTAACACATGTTGGGGGGCAGGGGGAGGGGTGTCAGGCTAAATGTCTATTTGGTATTACAGGAAGGAGAGAGGGTCAAAATAGGTTTTAAAAAAATGTTGTGGTTAATGAATGACCTCTAAAAAACGGCCAAAAATAAAGTGCTATTCGACAGTCAAAATGGGGTCTTAACAAAAGATGTTAGTACTCAAAGAAGGAGTAGAGGAAGTTATTATTATTATTATTATTATTATTAGCAGCACCGCGTCTTACTACCCGTTCGGGTTATACACACTTACGCTAATGTGTAATGGTAGGGTGATTGTGAGATGAAATGGAGGACCTACAGTTTAACGTGGAATCCAAACCACGGTGGAGGCCTGGCATTAGAGGAAGTTAAACCTAAGTTGTTTTTTTTTGCGAACTATATGATTATTACAATACATGAAATTTTCATGTTTAACTAATTTTAGATGTCACTAACCTTATTCAGGAGGTAATTTTTATTATTATTATTATTATTATTATCATCATCACCGCGTCTTACTACCCGTTCGGGTTATACGCACTTATGCTAGTGTGTAGTGGTAGGGTGATTGTGAGATGAAATGGAGGACCTACAGTTTAACGTGGAATCCGAACCACGGTGGAGGCCTGGCATTTCCCACATTCACAAGATGTCTTGTCAGAGGTGAAGGAAGGGTTTGGAAATCAGATAAATCTGTGCCAGGACCGAGGATTGAACCCCGGACCCCAGCATAGAAGTCTTGACACCTTACCCCTAAACCACCAGGTCAAAGATGTAATGGAACTTCAATCTGAGGATATGAAATCTTAACTCAGTCAGTAGTGTGCCTTTACACTGTGCTAAGGGTCCTGGGTTCAATTCTCGGCATGGGCTCAAATTTTATCATCTGTGAAATGCCGGTTTCCACTTTCACAGTGATGGAATAACGGCACCTGATTCGGTAGAGTCTAAGACGTTATTCTCGCAGTAGACAAGACTACCGATGATGACAGGGAGATGGGGGTTCGATACCGGTCAGGTGTACTGAGGGTGATTTTCCCTAAATGTTTTTCCAATCTCCTTCCACGCCAATTCGGTTACACTTCCACTAAGTAAAATCTACCCCATCACTAACTCATTAGTGTAATTAGTTCATATGCGTATAACCTGAACAGTTATTAAGACGTGGTGCTGAAAAAAATTAACGGCCTGGGACTGGATGTTGTGTCTGTTATAGGTTTAAGTTAGTTTATAAGTCTTGTGCTGATGTAATAAATTGGTTCAGAAAGTGCACGTTAAGTGCCTCAAATAAATTAACTAAATTAAATTTAAACAAAGTGATGGTGAAACGGGGTGGATGAAATATGGTGAAATATTGTTCTGGCTTTAGCGTGGAAACTAGGCCTAAGCGTTTTATGAAAGAACACTGAGAATCTATCTAGTAGAAAATATTGTATAGATTATTTTTTATAATGACATGCTTTATTCTCAAGTCTACTAAACGTTAGATATACTCATACACTCTATTCTGGGTGCCATTATTTTCCCCTCAAGATGACAGTGATAGCTCACCTCGGATTGATGGAAACTTTTATGGACACCATTATAATGTTATGCAGGACCAAGGTGTACACGTCTTCAGAAAAAATAAATATTATTCAACTATTGTCGCTACTCCGCCCAACCCGTAGGCTTAGTGGGATAGGCAGGCAGAGGCAAATAATTGTGGGGTTCTTTGTTTATTAAAATAGATTAATTACTATACGAGTGTATACATCTGATGTAGATATTAGAAAAGGTTGAAAAAGTTTCGAAAATATTCCTCGTTCTATCGATGACCCTACTCAGCAGTTCCGTGCCCGGACTTATCTTCGGTGTTCTAACTCTAGCTGGTGTTGAACACCCGGCCGCCTGACGCTGTGGGGTTGTTGTCTAACTCACTTTCAAGATGGGTTGGTGCGGCGCCCTCTGTACTGAACAGGGACTCAAGCTGTAGGATATTCTCTCCACAAGTTGGTTAGACTTGGTAGATGAATAAGTAGAGTACTTAGAAGTAGTCCCTTAACTACTAGTGTCCTTCCTGGTCCACTCACCTCTCCTGAAAAGGTCTAAAACTCGCTGTTATATACCAACAAAGGAGGGGTGTTTCCCCTGAGTTACTGTTTATGTCAATACTCTCTGTAATGCTAATTGGCAAAACAATCTCTGTTTTTGAAAACATGACCTGGTACGGGTGCATAATTGCTGATTTAGAGCAATTGACAACACGATTGCTCAGGATTACGTCATCCTTGTATGACACTATATTTTTCATTCCAGCCAATTAACTGCAAAAAATTCTGTTCTGAGGCGCCAGCATACAATATTATAAAACTGTTATTATTTTTTTAAATGTATATTTCTTTGGACGGGTTACTAGAACTGAAAAAAGGGAGTTATTTGTTTGATATTTGCTATTATACACTCTTACTGTCCTCTCAAAATCTCTTGATCCCAACCAGAAAGTGTCTCAAAAAGTGGGTTACCTGCCATCTATTATAAGAGTGTACAATACAGGCATGCAGCACCAATTCGTGAACTAGAATTAATCACGACAAGTCCCTGGCAGTCCCCCCGAATGAAGAGGATGTTTGAGCAATCGCGTAAGATTAATAAAAGTTTTACTGCGCTGGTAGAGAAGTAAGGGGAGCTTATTTCATTCTATATGTACCCTTTCATGACATCCTACTTCCACTAGAACCAAGGAGGATAAACAATGAAAAGGACAGGGACAAAATAAGAGATAAAGAGGACAATATTGCATTTTTATATGCAGCCAAAATAAAAAAAAGTATTAATTGCATTATTTATCAAGTGTGGGTGTTTTTAAACACCACGCCTTACTACCTGATTGGGTTATACGTATATGTTCGTATTGCGTTAATGTTTTAGGAATGAGGATGGTCGAATTTAAAGGAAATGTACCCTCATTTGCGTTTAGGGAAAATTTAAAACCATTAGGGAAAAAACACCCTCAATACACCCTGCCAGAATCGAGCCCTGATTTCCAAATCTTCGGTATTCTTTGAATATGTTTTTTTTCGTATCGGCTGAAGCACAACAATTATTTTGATTTTAATCCCTATCAACATTAACACAATAGAACATCACAAACTAAAACGATTGTTCAGTTCCAAACACAAGTTTATTGAAACTGAACTATCTTGAGCTAGTTATAACCACTCCAACTCTTTACACCCTATATCTATCTTGAGCTAGCTCTATCCAGCCCCCTCATTACATCCTATCCCTATCTTGAGCTAGTTCTATCTAGTCCACCTCACTATATTCTATCTCTATCTTGAGCTAGTTATAACCACTCCACCTCTTTACACCCTATCTCTATCTTGAGCTAGCTCTATCCAGCCCCCTCATTACATCCTATCCCTATCTTGAGCTAGTTCTATCTAGTCCACCTCACTATATTCTATCTCTATCTTGAGCTAGTTACATCCACTCCACCTCATTAGATACTATCTCTTTCAGGTCCATTCTAATGTTATCCTCCCATATGCATCTAGGTCTTCCCACTGGTTTTTTCACATTGGGTTTGCTCTAGATTATCTCATTCCCGATGAATGTTCTGCCCACTGTAACCTGCAATAATCGATTATACTAACAAGGTCTGGTGATGCATACAGGTTATGTAACTTATCACTATGTAAACTCATCCACGCCCCAGTATCTTTATCATTTTTTGGATCAAATATCTTCCTAAGCATTTTGATTTTTAACACCCTAAATTTCTTCTCGTTATTTTAACGAGATATATATATATATATATATATATATATATAAAAAAATCCCGTTTAGCTATTATTGAAATATTAGTTTCACAATATTCCTATTACAATATTTCAACTTTTCTAATGAATTATAGTTATTTTTTTTAAATTAGGTGCTAATATCCGGATGATCGTGGTAAATATGACAGCTGTTGGCAAACATGTCACTACTTTCCTCTCAATGCCTAGAATATTATAATTAACAACTATATCTCTCCAGCTCAAATCCTCTTCCGAAGCTGGTAAACACCTTACGAATGAAATATTGCCACAGTGACGCAGACAATGAGATACATTTGCCAACAACTTCAACCTCCAGGCATGGCCTGCGTTCTCGTGGCGACTTCCCAAACTTCTCACAACTCACAATCAAGACGTATCAATAATGCATTCCTGTGTTTGAAGTGCGTTTTATTACCAGTGTGTGGGCAGTAGTTAACTTAATTCTTGGATAAATACCGTACAAAAACTATACCCTAGACAGCCCATTTATCATTTGTGAATGATAATAAATTCGATTCCACATTGATAGCCTACATTTTCAGTTGAGGGTGGAAGGTGCGAGTTCTTGAAAATTTGAATTTGAGTCGAGTTTTAGTAGCAGCTCTAACTCGACTCAAAGTTTTTTTTTTACTAAGCTTAAAAATTTAACTTCTTGGAATTTTCGATCTTTTTCTTGAAAATTTCTAGTTTGATTAATTTTAATCAATTTTAAGGTATAATTTCTCTAAAAAAGATTTTAAAATTTTATTAAATTTATTTAAAAATTCAAATTTGTGTGATAGTAAATTTTTTCACAAAAAAGTGTAATTCTAACAAAAAGTGTGTACTGATTTATTGTTTAACATGGATCTATTACAGAAATTCACCTCGAAATTTTTTAGTACAAATATTACTTTATACTACTCGAACTCGAAAAAAAAAATAGTTTTCACTCAAACGCGACTCGAAGTAAAAAATACCTACTCGTGCACCACTAAATTTTCAGCCTTGTCAGGATTATAACTTTAGACCTTAAAGATAGGTAGCCAAACATTTTACAGACTTTAATGCCTTTTCAGAAAATTTAGGCCTATTTCATTCCCAACTCCTTTAATTGAAATTGTCTTACTTCTTTAAGACGTTTAACTATTTTCATGCCCTGAGCTACAATTTGGGCATAGAGAGCATTAACTTATTCTATATTTTTAGAAATTTTTTTAAAGACAGGTTAATATGGCTGCAGGAATAAAATCATCTTGTATATGTTATTTTTTTTAGCACCACGTCCCATTACGTGTATGTACCTTATGTACTAATTACGCTAGTGGTTTTAGGGCTCATGGAAGCTGTAATTATATGCCACATATCCACATTTGCGTGGAAGGAGAGTGGAAAACAATTTTGGAAAAACCACCATCAGTACACTTGACTGAAATTTAAATCATGATATCCCCGTCATCAACAGTTTAGTCCAATGCGAGAGTAGCGCATTAGACCGCGTAGAAGCCGGGGCGGGTAGTAATTAGTTAAGAAAATGCTATATACTGATATTAGTGGATTTTAGATGAGATTGATGTTCAAGCGAGATATTTCAAAATGTTTAGGGAGTGTGAACATATTATTTATATATTATAGCATCCAAATAAATACATTGTAAATGATTTTAACAATTAAACTAAAACCCCATGATACCGAAACCCAGCAGTAAAAAATTCCAGATAACCCAAGCATAATTTTCGAAAAATGCTGAGAAAAAAACCAACACATCAAGTCAAATGAAATATATCAAATTGATAAAAACTCAAAGTTAAAAGATAAAATGTAAGAAACAAATGATAACAATTGAAGGGTACAGGAGAAGCAGGGGGAAAGTCCAATTTTTACCTCAAATTGAGTTACATTAGTGCTGCCATCTGTTATATAATAATGAAACCTTTACACTACACTTTAGATTATGGTTAAAAGAGGTCTCTGTCATGTTTAAATTAATTTAAAACAAGTTTATGACGGGATTTTTATGGAGGTTTAAGAGATATAAGACGATTTCCTAGAAAATGTGTACAATGTGACTTTCCCACATTTTCTCTGTACCCTTCAGATACTAAATATTTACATGTTTTAGTCAACAAAATGTGTTTTTATGTAAATTAATGTAAATGTTTATTAAACCCATTCAAACGTAATATAAGATTTGTGAAAATAAATTGTCTATTCCTACCAACTCTCTTAATCCGAATAAGCTACAATTCCAATTAATTCGTATTAACGAGGTTCTACTGTTCTTAGAACAAATGTTATACCTACCCGGAATAAGTCCTTTTGTTTCAACTTTGGACAGACCCGTTCTTGAAACGGTTGTGCCAAAATGCGTTACAAGGTTCTTTGAGGTCAATATCAACACTATTATCTTTATAAATAAAAGAAATTGGATTATTTTTCCAAGTTATTTTATCAATTTAATGTTATTGATAATTAGCTCAAAATAGATATGGTAACAAACATAATTAGTTTACGATTTTTATGTAAAGTCTTTCAGCCGGACGTTGACTTGAAATGTGTTGCTGGTAATGGACTGAGACGATGCCAATAAAATAAAAGTGATTTATTCAACTTTGAAAAACTAATATTATTATTTATATTTATAAACACAGTAGTATTTATGTGACCGCCTCTGTGGTCTAATGGTAAGAGTTCCTGGCTACGAATCCAAGGTCCCAGGTTCCAACCACGTCACTTCCAGTTTGTAGGCCTACTGTGAAGCAGTAGGTCTGGAACGGGTTCAGCTCGACCTCGTGAGGACAATTATTGAGGAGCTACTTGAATAAAGAATTAGCGGATCTGGTCTATAAAGCTGAGATAATTGACCGGAGGGTTGTTGTGCTGACCATATAACACCCTCTATCCACAAATGTTGGCAATATCCTCTCCAACATTCAGCGGCCACTTTGTTGGTATAGCTCTCATGTGGGCTGAAGTCATGAAGTAGTTTGTATATTGATCTGATCACATTAATGAACTGGGTGACATAATTGACCCCATGATATCTAATTTTCTCATTATAATGAATATTTCATATACATCTCAATGTTTTAATTTACTCTATTTAATCAATACAATTAATTACTAGATTCTTGTCCAACCTGGATTCTATGATATATTGACCTAACCTAACCTAACCGAAATTGAATATTTACTTAACCTCAGAAGATTACACTCACACTTACACACGCACAAAATATTGGGCTCTTACTGTTTTTATATATTGAAGTGTTTTGAATAATAATTTATATAATAATTAATGTGTATGTGTTATTTCAAAAATCTTGTCTCTAGATAGAGCGCATTTGACATCGTTGATTAAATTAATGTGTTCCTCACATGCAACACTGGCTCACAAAATTGTTTTATATTACTAGTCATGCATTATTTACAACCTATTCATTCAAAACGCACAGGTACTAGCTAATAAAGAATAGTAAATAGCACACAGTGCACAAGAAGTTGAAACACACTTTTCTAAAAAATGGTGTTGATAATCCATTATAATGAATAATTAATGCACAAGGCAAAAAGTATATTTAACTTTATTTTTCTATGTGTTATGTATGTAGTTGAACATAGACTGATCTTGTAACACCCAATAAGAAGGTGAGGAGAAGCTCTAGCCAAGTAAACACCAGAATGCACAGCAGATGGAAATTAGCTTCTGTGTTCAAGTTTGAAATGCCTTGTAGTATCCATGCTTGTTTGTTATTAACGAGTTTTCTTTGTTTTAGCGTCAATGACTACGATTTCATTGTATGAATGAAAATAAGGGGGAAATATTATATTTTTGATTCTGTTTTTGAGAAGTACAATAATAAAATCGAAACTAGATTGAAAATCAAATTTGATTTAATAGTACAGGCACCATTTAAAATAGATTAATTTCAAGTCTCAAAAGATAAAGTTGAACTAACGTTTGTTTTACGAGTGAAACCCTTGGTGAAATGTTTTTTACTATCCATCTGGTTTATTTGCATTTAACTACATTAAACAAGTAGGGTTAAGTGACCAGGTGGCTTAGGGGTAAGGTGTCGGACTTCTGTGCTGGGGTACGGGGTTCAATCCTCGGTCCCAGCACAGATTTATCTGATTACCAAACCCTTCCTTCACCTCTGACAAGTCATGTATTAATCAAAACTTGTGAATGTGGGGAATGCCAGGCCTCCATCATGGTTCGGATTCCACGTTAAACTGTAGGTCCTCCATTTCATCTCGCAATAACCCTACCATTACACATTAGCGTAAGTGCGTACAACCTGAATGGTTAGTTAGACGCGGTGCTAATAGTAATAATAATAAATAATAATATATTCAGTACATCTGGTAGGGATTTGAGAATACAACTCCTCGTTCCTTGCAACAAAACTAGACTAGTTTGAATTTGGTCAGCGTGCCCATCAGAACCAAATTAACGCTATATAAGCTAGTATCTGTTTGAAAGGTGAGAGACCACTCAGCTCATATAGCTCCCACTAGGTCCACTGATGTTTTGCCAAATCTCTTGTTGAAGTTTTTATCCCCACCCCCTCCTTCCCCAACTCTAACAAAAATAGTTCCTTTGAATCAAGACTACTTCCCAGTTTCACGGTCATTCGCCCACAAACCCCCTCTTGGTTTTCAGTTAAAGGCTTGTAATAGTTTGCTCTGATGTAAAAAGCTATTATTATTATTATTATTATTATTATTATTATTATTATTATTATTATTATTATTATTATTATTACTTAGTAAAAAAATTTCTTTCTAACGCGAGTGACACACTTAATGCATTTGAGCGCATTTTTGTCAATTATGAATACATTTTAATAATAATGTTTTCTACAAAACATTTAAATAAGAACTAACCCTTATATTTAACGTAGTATATATTAAGAAACCCACCCAGTTTATCTTTAATCTCGATACTTTAAGACTCAGTTTTGATTTGTTGAGAATCTTTGTTGATTAAAGTTAATTATATTTAAAAAATTAAATAATGAATGAGTTTTTAGTACCATATCTTACCATCCATCCAAATTATACGCGTATGTAATTATCACACTAATGTGCTAGGGATGAGAAAGGTTTAATTTAGAGGTAGCGCAACATCATTTGCATAGAGGGAGATTTGAAAATTACTCTAATAGGAGAGCTGAGTGAATATATTTTTATTAGTACGTATATTACAAGAGATATTGACGAGGAGCGACGCACGAAATATATTTTGAGGGGGGTGAGACAGAGAATTTCTCAACTCTGGGTGTTTTAAAATAAGAAACATTCCCAGGTGACCATATAACAAGGGCAACGTTTAGAACACCAGGGGATATGGAGGCATGTAATATCCCCAGTCAATAGGGAGCCAGAGAGTTTTACCCTGAGAAAACTGTAAAATTTGAGGCAATAATTGAACTTTGATATGATGAGGCCTTAGGCAAATGTAACTGTAGAGTTATTTGTTGATAATGTATTTTTCTAGTTACAAGTGTTATTTGTTTTGACATTCACCATTATTGCAGGTAAGAAACCTAACACGTTTCAGCTAGTAAAAACTCCATGCTTCAGCAAGTTATCGATCAACTTAAACATTAATTAGCCTTCTTGGTTACTAGTGTCTAGTAGTAATAGTAGTAGTAGTAGTAGTAGTTGTATTTGTTGTAGTTTTGTAGTAGTAGTAGTAGTAGTAGTAGTAGTAGTAGTAGTAGTAGTAGTATCCTTAAAATCAGTAGGCAATGGCAACGACGCTACTAGCCAACTTGATCATCTAAACTTGATATACAGTATTCTACAGAGTTTCAATATTTGATGGGTTATGCCATTGGGATCTTTTGAAAAGAAAGGATTGGTCATTGGGAAATTCAAAAATTTTCTCTACAAGTTTGCGGTAAAGAACTTTAATAGTCGAAAGTACTGTGATACATAGTAATTAAAGAAATTCCCAAATCAAGATCTCAACTATACACAAAATTTCCAACATTCAAGCTTTTTCCCTCTAACCCCTCCTTTAGTGTGATGGCCCTGATTTTGACCATTATATGGAGTCGTTAAGAGAAAGTAAGCCCTCACTGTGTAGAGAGAGATAAACGCATCCCCACTGTACTCGGCTGGTATTTGAACTTCAATCTTACCAACAACCAAGTGCAATACGAAAGATTTTCAGCCATGTCTGAAATCAAACACAGTACTCTTATTATATTTCCAAGCGGATGCACAACACGCTGAGATAAGGAATTTAACAACGTTTGTCCTGTCGACAAATAATGAAAAACACACCCACAAAATAAGTTTTTCAATGACTAAAATTATTATTTAGTACACATAGTTAACTATTTTAAACTTATTTATGCTATTGAGACATTTTAGTATCGTATACATTACATTTAATACAATAAAAACTGTTTTATGTTTAAAAATAACATAAAATAGCCAATGATGCCTATAGCTAACATTGAATTGTATGTGTGTGAGAGAAAAGGAACTACCCTATAGTTTATTTCTCTTTCACTCGATAGCGTGCAAACAACAGCTCAAACACAACATCCATAACCTTTCGGCTATTTCCCTGCTAAAGCTGACGTGGAGTCTGGAGTTTATGGGCCCTCACTTTTTTTTAGACTCCCCTTTCTTTTATGCACGGCACATATTTTGTCAATAAAATGTTTTGCGTAGGTTACAAAATTTTTGTAGGCTTCCATGAACGAAAATAATATTTAAAGAAAAATGACCAGTAGGTTTATGATTTTATAGAAATATATGAATCTATAAAAAAAAAAATTTCACTCGAAGTTCGATTTCTCACTCTGTGCAAGTAGTCATTAAGCCTTAATCTTCGTTATAACAATATACCTTTAAGTATCCAGTAATCTCAATTCTGGTAATTTATTGTCCCCAAATTATCTTAGGTAAAAAGAAAAACTCACCCGCTTCGGTGGCCGCATGGTCTCGCAATATACTGGCCTGCTGATGATGGGGAGATTGGGATTCGAATCCCGGTTGGATGTACTGGGGGTGGGTTTTACTCAATGATTTGCACGCATTTTCAAATGCTGGTACACTTCCTATTAATTTAACCTTCATAGTTCCTAGCATATTAACTTAATTAGTACATAGATGAAAAACCCGAAAAGTTAGTAAGACGCGTGCTAAAATAAACTCATGGCAGTTCTTGTATCCTTATATTTTTAAGTACGTTTATTGCCAAATTATGTAAGGCCTACCTAGCCGTGTAAAATTGCTATGAAAATATGGAAATATATCCGGAATAAATTAAATTCATGCTATTTCAATCTTAGGTACTGTCCTCAAAGAATTAATATTTTTAATTAAAAAAAGGGACCACCTGTGCGTAGGCGTGCACTGGCGGGGGTAATGGGGAAACTCTTTCCCATCTAATATTTGTACTCAAAGGGAAAGTGCCTTCAATACAAATGTAATTAAATAATTTGTTTGAATAGTTAACTTATTTTAAATTTTTCAGTTATCTCTCACATGCATTGTAAACACTTACAAAAAAGATTAATCTTTATTAATTTATTCGGAAAGTAGCACTGCAAGAGCAAGCTCTTGCTTTAAGGTGTAAATAATATTTAATTATCTATATCATCTTAAACACACACTTGATAAACAATACCAATTTGCCAAATATGATCAATCATTTGGCTGTGTCACGCACACACAAAGGTTTTGGACAAGATAAGACATCATAATATCAAGGTGCATACCATTGCAACAGCTTAGTTCTCCAGCAACACCGTACACCTTTAACATGATACAACTCAGGCCACATTTACTCCTCTATAACTCGGATTCAAAGAATGATAGGAACGTGAAAATTAAACACCCTCTTAAGACGAACTATTTTAGATATATTTCCAAAGTTGAAGTTTCTAGCTTGAGTGGTTAGGGAGATAGAGAACTTTAAAAAAAACTTATTTCATCAGAACTTATAGGGTACTTTCAGTCAACATCTACCCTTGGTACTTGGCAAAGAGGATATAAACTAAGGGTAAAATACAAAATTTCATCTGTTTAACACGGTTCCTGAAAATGGGGTGTGTGAGGTGTAATAATAGGGAACGTACCTTTTTTTAATTCTTATCACAGCCAAGTAGCATATCATTTTAAAGGCCCTCGTAAGTAGATTCTCCAATCGTTTGTCTAATTTTGATAGGACACATAATTCCAACACGTTCAGTAAGACCGTCAGTCCTAATGTTGACAGCCTGACTGACAGTATACATCAGTATTCACAACGATACCGTACACGGTCAGTCTTCGAATCTTTATTTTTATCAGTCTCAGCTCCTGCATGAAACATGCAACAACATAGAGGATAAGAGTCAAGTGAGAATAGAAGTTCCACGACGATGGTTAATATACATCATCTGTGCTGATTCCTGACCGTTTTTATTGAAAAACTTTCTTCAGTTCTCTACGGTAGTTTGATCGGAACACATTAATTTTATTTCTTACATTCTAATTTTTTACGTCTGTTTTAATTTTTATATATAGAGCTAAGGCCAAATTTATTTTGTTATTATTCATGTACATTGCATTTGAGCTGTCCCACAATTTTTTAGCATGGTTCCATAGAGCTTTACGAAATCTCTTAAAACAATCATGCTTTTGTCGTTCCACCACAAATCTTCGAGCACGACTGGGGCACTCGCATTTGCTTGTTCCACGTCCATGTTTTCTATTAAAACTGAAGGAAATATTGACGTTCACACGTACACGGTCAGTCTTACTCTCAGTATTACTGTCACACTCTCCCACCACTTGCAAAACTGATGGACTGAGACTGATATGATCAGAAATTTCGGATCACAACAGTATTTGGGTCAGTCCGACCATCAGTCCATCATTACTGCCTCTACACGATCAGTTAGACTGTCAATATTTATTAACGTACAAAGCGGTGGCATAGATTCAGTGGGGAGATTAAAACGTGCGGCGTATCAGTACCATTGCTGCAGTGGGAGTCTACCTTAAGTCTTGTTTTCGTTTATATTTTTGTGGTCTGCGAAAAGGATAGAAATATGTTTTAGAATAGCCTTCATGCCAACGATGTAGTATTACTGCACTATAAATGTTTGATATTATTGACAACCTAAAATGTACATTTGTTGATATAAAATGAACAAATGTGTTTTTTTATAAAATCTTTAAAATAAATACAGCCCAAATATGAGGCCAAATTTGATTTGCTACTGCATAATAGATATGTATTTTTTTACATTGTTAGAAATTATTTTCTACGATTGCTTCAAAATTATAACTAAAGGTAGCAGCACGAACGCAATCGAAGAACATTTTCGGTTTTATTCTGTTCAAATTATTTGACACTTTAATATCTTTAGTAACTAATACTACTATTATCTCATTAAATGTCCACAATAGAATATACTGTCTTTAAAAACAAAAGTGTACAGATGTATTGTATGTCCATGTAGAATTTAATAATAAAATATATTATTTATAACAAATTATTGCAATAGTATCAAGCATGCCGTGGTTCATGCAGTCGTTCTATTAAAATGGCAGCCATATCGACCCAGACTGTTAAACATGGTAAGGAAACTGTGTTTTTCGCGTTGAAATGTCGACACTATAGTGGAAATAATTATATATTGAAAAGGAAAATCATATATTAAATTTAATAAATCATTACATTACAGAATTAATATCAAATACAGTGATTTATAGTGCGGTAGCTGACGGTTAAGCCATTAAATGGTTGTAGCAGACGACACTAATATATATCTATATGATAGAATTTCTACTTTAATTTATCGGATCATGTTTAGTGCAAACCTTTTATTGATTCATTTAACGTGTACTTTTTTTCTAGTGTCTTGTGGTGTATCGTTGTTCACCCATTATAAAGAATTTAAATTTAAAAAAAATTATCCATAGTGACGTGTTTAGGTGGTTTCCATAAATTGTAGGGGTAATATTGAGCGGTATTAACACTAGGGTTGTTAGGTGTGGTTTGTTCAACTCCCAATAAAAATCTATTATAATGGAATTATTATATACTTTATGGTATATTTTATATTAATGCTGACCAAAGTGTTTAGGAATATACAAACTTTTTTGTTTATTTTCATATTTCTGTTTGTGTTCCAATGTTAACAAATAATTTAATGTTTATATCTAAATTAAATTAAAACTTTTTATTTGCTTATTTAATAACCATTGTAAAATTAAGGATCTTGTTCACAAACGAGTATTGCTGAAAATGATGTAGGTCTAAATACAACAAAAACACTATCAAACTTGATTTGAAAAGTGAGCCTAATAGTGTCTAAGGGGACGAAACCAAAATTATACCTTTTATGCCATTTTTTTTTCTAAACTCAAAAATAACATTCATACTAGCATTATGCCTACAAAAATGCGGGAAATCCAATGATAGTAAATTTAAGATTAGGCCTACCGTATTAAAATACTTGGTTATAATGAACAATTCAAAATCAAACTCGCCTAAGGTAAGTAATTGACATTGTACTAGTAGTTGACAGTGAAATGCTTTTTACCTTAAAATAAGAATAATGGTGTGTGCTACAATATTTCAGAGCTTTCATAAAATTATTTAACCTTTCTTGAAGAGTACTATCAATTATTTTGGAATGTACCCTAATATTCAATATGGTGGAAATGGGAAGTTAGTGGTGCCATATGGTGAGGAGCTTTCATTAATTCCTTGTAGTATTTGTTAAGAAGGTAAGGAGTGAATAACATTCTATAATTTTTTGTAACTGTAATGTTACAGTACAAACATTTGGAGCTCATATTGAACATTATTAAATGCAACTTAACATAAGGCATGTTTTTGCGGTTGACCTGGTATCAATGTTTATGACCACAGCATTTTCACGGTTGACATATCGATGTTAACAAAACGTTTAGGACCGAGACAATACCAGAGCTTGGTTTGGTAAAACTATTCTAGACCATACTAAACAGTATGGTTATGACCAAAGAGCCGAGAATTTGTGTGCCAATTTCAAAATGGCATCACTTCTTATGTTAGATTTAAACAAATATAACTTCATAGTCAATGGATTTTAAGTTTTTGTAAATTAAAATGGACAGGATCCTCCTCAGTGGTGTAGTTAGCTAATGCGCTGGTATCATGTTGATCTAGAGTGCAGAGGCCGGAAAGATTGAGGTTCGAATCTTAGTTGGGTGAACGTTTTTTTTTTTCCTAAATGTTTTTCCACTCTCCCTCCACACAAATGCGGGTTCACTTCCTCTAAAATTTGACCTTCCTTATTCCTAACACATTAGTGTAATTAGTACTTAAGTGTATAACCCGAATGGGTAGTAAGATGTGGTGCTAAATAATAATAATAAAATGGACAGCAATTACTAGTTAGAAATACATGGAAGTAAATAGGTACCAAAAAATTGTTTTGTTAATGGATTAAAGAAAGTACTATATGAGCTAGGCCTATTTAATATTACATAAATTACGTAGGTACTTTGTTTTCATAAGGTTACTTTTGGGAAAATAGGTTTAGCTTGATATGTTGTGTAAATATTAGGACAAGTCAAAATAGGCACCAATCTAACTAAGAATACAATTGACTATTTCAATCTCCGTCGATATGAAGTAAGCTTAAATGTAGTAGGATTACATAAATTCCCCCACCAGCTGTTAGATCTACTTCACCCCAAAACCATTTTTGTTTACAAAAAACATCTAAAAAATGAATCTTGTAATACATGTACAGTAGTCAAAAAATTAAATGTAGTCCACTCTAAGAGCAGAAGAATGGTTCCTGTCCCAAGTTATTAAATCTTTTAGTTCCCATGATAGGTCTATTTAAGTTTTTGGGAACAATAAAACACCGAAAAGTTAGTGTCGTCGATGTTGGAAAAGTGGCTGTATTGGAAAAAACTGTTAAGAGTAATGATTATTTTTTTAACTAATGGAATTTGTTTGTGTGCAAAATATTAAATTTTCAAAAATTATTATGTGACCAACCACCTTTGGGTGAATTCATATGGATTGACCCTAGGTAGATACTAATAAAATCACATCAAACGGACACTAAGTTAGGTAATGAAAATTATTTACTTACCAAAATAGAAATAACAGAAACCATTATCAAGAAAATAACTTTGTTTTACTATAATAAAAGGGGTGTCAATTATTGATGACAATCGTATGTCAACTACTCATAATGAAATTGTGATATTAAACAAATATGTGTTTAAAAAATAAATCTTTAATTTTGCATGGCAGTTATTGGTCGTTCTTTTCTCTTTATAAAAAATAAATCTTTAATTTTGCATGGCAGTTATTGGTCATTCTTTTCTCTTTACAAATATGTATTTGCAAATTTTTATTTCAGTATATTATTTTAATAAAAACGTTGGCTTTTTTTTACAGAATTTCACAGGTTGAAGGTCTTATGTATTAATTTATTTAAACCTAGTGGTAAAACACTGCAAGTAAAGCAACTAGTTTATTAAGAGGTATGCACAGTAGCTTATTGAAATATAGCGTCAAACATCTTTTGTACGGTAGTTTACTATAGTCAAGCCGAAGTGGAACAATCTCTTAAGAGGGGATGTGATAGGATTGTCCCTTATTTAATGCAGCTAAAATAGATATTAACTTATAGGGGAGGATTTTTCACCACTAAGCAAAATCTTAACTGCAAATTATCTCATTTGACTTAAAGTACATAATCTTCATGTTTAAAATTCATTGATGGACAACATTAATGGATCATTATAGTCTCATACTTGAGCTAACTGGCGCAGCCAATGGGAGGTTTCAGTGTCGAACCCCCAGGCCTCGCTACCTACCTCCTCGGGCGTACCTCGCAAAACAATGTTTTTAGTTTAAGTTTACACTTCCTCTCAGCAAAATTCTACAAACTGTAAACATAAATCTCAACTTAGCAGTTCACTCGGCAATGAATGTTAAAACCTCACTTAAGAAAATGAGAGAGGAAGCTGAAGTAAATTTTTCTTCCTTTTACCAAACTGTTGAAGTTATCTGCAATGAGCTAAGTATTCCTGTTGCAAAACCTTGAACTGTCGGTCGCCAGAATAACAGACCAAATGTTCCCACTCAAAGCCCAAAAGATTATTTTAGAATAGAGATTTTCATACCATTCTTGGATGAATTTATAACTTCTCTCAATGATAAGTTTGTCACTCACAAACACTATGCAAATATTTCTTTTCATTCACGTGTTTATCAGAGTGAACCAAATGGTGTGGTGATGTCTGCAGTAGTAAAAGATGTTCACAAGTTGGCTCAATTTTATAATCTTCTCGAGGCCGACAATATTGAAGGTGAACCGGCACTCTGGCACCAGTTTATGAATTTATCCGATAAAAAGCCTTGAAATGCAATTGAATCCCTTTTTATCTGTAATGTGAATCTATTTCCTGTCATACAGAGGATGAAGCCATGGAAAATTAACATAAGACTAGAGTGAATTATTTAAAAATTGATTTTGTTAGTTAAGAGTGAGTACAAGTTGCTTATTTGAATTTTCATATAGTTCATAAAATAATTTTTTAAAATCAAATTTCCAAAATACAATTTATTGAAACATGCATGTTTGTATATTCTAACAGTATGCACCAATTAAAGTTTGTTTACAATCAGCATGTTCATTAAAAACTTAATAGTCATAATAATTAAAGAAAAATAGCCATTTTTAAAATTTTTAGATTCTTTTGTATATGATTGTATTTATTTTGATGCATTTGTATTTTGCGGTACTTAAAATTTCAAATTTTCGTGCAGAAAAAAACCTAATGGATCTTGTTTGGTTGACAAGTGAAACTAAACCCTCCCCCACACAAACAAATCCTGGCTGAGCTTAATTATTATGTCTTTCAAAGGTTGGTTATCATCAAATTCATATTTCTGTACTTTCCTTCACATTATACTTGCTATACTTATATTTTTGAGGATTCTAGTTATATACAACATTAAGCTTAGGCTAACCCACAGCAAGGTCACCAACCTATTTATTTATAATAGTGTATAATCTGATGGAATGCATGTCCCTCCAAAGATTTTCTTTTGCGGTTGAGAGGCAGGTTGTAGACTTTACTATGCAGCAACACTATATTTCACTCTCTAATGCTGTAGAGCTTAAAGGGTGTGCCATGTACAGGGTTCCTACGCTCTGGAAAGTCAGGGAAAGTCAGGGAAAAAAATAATAGTCAGGGAAAGTCAGGGAAGCTTTAAAAAGGTCAGGGAAAGTCAGGGAAATGACAATTCATGTCTTCATGTCACACTTAGAAAAAACAAAGAAAATATTTTTTCTATTTACTGCGTCATAAGCCACTGCCCCAATGAAGAAAGCTGAGGGGCACTTACCATGCTCAAACTTGCCCTAACACAAGTTTTGGTAGCATTTTATTTCAGAATGTGAACGCAGAGGTCTCCTAGCCTGCACATGACAATTCTTTTAACTTTAGTGATCACTTGTTTTTGTTCTTGTTCAAGGTTTGTCATCGTTATAGTTTGATACAGTGCACCAGGACTGATTAGACTACACCAGCAATGTCTAACAAAAAAACCGTTTTTAACCAGCTCTGGCTAAGCCCAGACCATTTTCCTGAATTCTCATACTGGATAAGTGGTGTTGAAAGTAATAAGCTGCAGGCATTTTGTAAAGTGTGCAAAAAAATTATAAACTTAAGTAATATGGGAAAGCAAGCATTAGCTTCCCATGCAAAAGGACCAACTCATATCAAAACTCTTGAAACTTTGACAAATCAACGCTCTCTGTTGACTTTTTTTTCAAAAAAGTCAAGTGATTCAGGTTCATCGAGCTCCCCAGTTTCAAGAGAATCTCTGGCACACAAAGACATTCTACCTAGTGATGATTCTGCTGGTTGCTCGAAGAGTTTTTCTGTTTCATCGAAAATCGTAACGTCGCAGAAGGAAGCTGTTGCTAAAAGTGAAATTAGTGTAGTGCCTCAAAGAAACCATAACACTTTTGTTATAAAAGATGATATAACTAAGGCGGAAGTCATTTAGGCTATGCAAGTTGTTGACAAAAAAATGTCTTTCAATTCGTGCAATAATTTAAGTACAATTTTTTAATTGATGTTTCCCGAGTGTTCCATTGCCAATGCCTTTACCCTTGGTGGAGACAAGGCTGCATACTTCATTGTGCATGGCTTGGCTCCATTCTTTCATAATAATTTACTGGACCGCCTAAAATCATGTAACAACTTTGTAATTTGTTTTGATGAGGCATTGAATAAAGTTATTCAAAGAGGACAGATGGACATTGTAATTAGATTCTGGGACAAGGAAAATCATAAAGTCATCAGTCGTTACTTAAACAGTGTGTTTTTCGATAGGAGCACTGCTGAAGAATTACTGAAGCATTTTCTGGATGGTATTTCTCCTCTTCCACTCTCTAAGTTGATACAAGTGTCAATGGATGGCCCAAATGTCAATTTAAAGTTTATAACACTTCTTCAGGAACACCTCAAATCTGTAACAGACAATGAAGTATGTAGTTTGCTAAATCTGGGAACATGTGGGCTTCATGTTGTTCATGGTTCCTTGAGAACAGGAGTAGAGTCTGTTGATTGGGATATAAGTAGCTTATTACGTCACATGTACTACCTGTTCACTGACTCTCCAGCTCGTCGAGCATTGTTCACCCAGTTGACAGGGTGTACAACTTTTCCATTGAAGTTCTGTGGTGTGCGTTGGTTAGAGAATGCGAAGTGCTTTCAAAGGGCATTACAAATTTGGGACCATGTTATTAAGTTTCTCAAAGAAGCAAAACTTCCTAAAACAAAACCTGTAGAGACACTGAAAAGAGCAGCCTGTGATCCATTCCTAAAGTGTAAACTAGCGTTCTGCAAGACAATTGCAGATGAATGTCAGCCTTTCCTGCAACGGTTCCAGACATCAAAACCAATGACTCCATATCTTTTTGAAGCTGTAGAGAAACTTCTAAGATACCTTATGGATCGTTGTGTGAAACCTGATCTTATGAAGTGCACGGGTCCAAAGTTACTGTCTATTGACACAAAAAAATCAGAAAATTTGATCCTTAGCAAAAATATTGATATAGGATTTGCAACAAAACGTTTGTTAGGAGAAACTGCGATCACAGTAACAGAAAGACAAAAATTAGAATTTATACATGAGTGCCGCAGTATGTTAACCACCATGATTGCAAAACTACAAGAAAAAAGTCCCTTAAAACAGAAAGCTGTGAGAGGTTTGTCTTCATTGGATCCTTGTGTTATTCAACATTCACCTCAACTGGCCCAGAAGAGATTTTCTTTTCTTTTGGAGGAACTCAACCATGCCAACATCATAAATGATGTTCTGGCTGAAAATGCCAAGAAAGAATACTTGCATTTTTGCAACCTCAAAAAATCTGAGCTTCAAGAAATATTTCGTCCTTGTGATCAGTTTAGTGATGAAGTAGGACTTGACACTATTTATGGTAGCTTTCTAATAGGAGAAGCAAACTACAAACATCTTTGGGAAGTAATAAAGATTTGCCTTGTCTTGTCGCATGGGAATGCAACTGTTGAAGGTGGTTTTTCAGTCAATAAATCTTTACTGGTTGAAAACATGCATGAAAAGACAGTCATTGCACAGCGTCACATTCATGATGAGATACAAGAAGCAGGAGGGATTAAAAATATACACATTAGCAAAAAGATGTTGGATTACGTGAGAGGTGCTCGGAAACGCTATCATGAATACTTAGAGATGAAGAAGCAAGAAAAAAGTGAAAAAGACAAGAAGAAGGCAGAAAAGAGGAAATTAGATATACAAGTTAAAGATTTAGAAGGAGAAAGAAAAAAATTAATGATGGCAACTGAAGAGAAACGAGAAGCAATAGACGTGGAGTTGCAAGAACTGAAGAAGAAGCAAGCTTCACTTTATTAAATATAACATAGTTTCTTATTGTATGACTATAGTGATAATTTTAATAAAAATAAAATTGACTTGAGACATGAATAATATGAAAGCAGACAGAGTTCCTGTTGTAAGCTATTCAGTTCAGGAAATGTACAGTTTAGGTAAAATAAAACTGTAATGATACCAAACTCTTTAGTATGTTCTTAGTGGCCTGTTATTTAATACGTATTTCTGCACATGATACCAAAGGGAATCAAGTTTGTTACACATTTTTGATAGGGATTATTTTTCCATCATTTTCCCTCAACTGATTGGCAAGATGTCTGCTTTCTTATTCTTCCATGAGAGGTGAGGCAAGGTCGGCTGTAAGGGGGGAGGAGGCCGAAATAAATTTATTTAAATTAATATTTTCACGTGTATAGTACCGTAAAGTTATAATGGAAATTTTATGAGAAATTGGTCAGGGAACTTGGGAAAATAGTCAGGGAAAGTCAGGGAAAAGTCAGGGAGAATATTTTTACAAATACTGTAGGAACCCTGATGTAATTCTTCACATCATGTTATTGTTGACAAAAAAAATAATAGCTGCATTCAATTTTAATTTTTTTTAATAAATAAAAGAAAAAGGCTTGAAAAGTTTAATATCTTAATTTTCCAGAGTATTTAATGGCTTACAGTTGAGTAATCAATGGTCTGACCTCTTGGCTCAGTTGATAGTGTGTATTTATATACTGAGTTAAGGGTCCCGGGTTCAATTCCTAACATGGTTGAAGAATTTATCATGCGTGAAATGTGAGTTTTCTCTTTTGCAGTGATGGATTAACGGCAGGGGTCTGGGTGTTGTCTGTTCTAGATTTAAATACATTATAAGTCATATGCTGATATAATCAGTTGGTCCAGAAAGGGAAAATTAAATACCTCAAATAAATGAAAGTAAAAATAAAAAGTAATTAATGATAATCTTGTCATTTCATTACACTAAAGTTTAATTTGTGGTTTAATAGACAACACGCTCTTTTTCTGCTCAACCGAGAGAAATATCTCTCTGCATGCCTGGGTCTCCTGTATCTACCAACTTGCACGTTCACTGTGTCCGGAGGATTTATGACGGATACTAATGTGCCGTGAACAAATAAAGTTTGAGAACAACTGCGCCAGTGTCACAGCACACATTAGAAGTCTTGTTGCGCCAATAATTCCTTAAGGCTAGATTTGTTGACTGAGCAAAGCACGAATCTGTTTTAACTTGAACATTTGGCATTTTGTACATATATTGCCTTATTGACACCTTTAACTGCTTAAACAACTGTTATATTTATTTAATTGGTTTTTGGTTTAACTTGGTATTTATTTAATTGGTTTTTTGGTTTAACTTGGTTGCCGAGGAAAAATATTAACTATAAATCCAAAGATAAATAATTATAGGAGATATTTTACCTTGTAATTCAAAAAGAAATCTTAAAGACTGTAATACTAGCAATAACTTGACATAATTTTTAACATTTGACACCTTTTTTGACTGAAGAAAGTGAGTTCTACTGTTCATAGAAACACTAGTTATTTTGGAATAGAATGGCTTTTATCACTTGATGCTATGTTAAAATAAAGGCTTAGTTCTATTAGGATGAAATTAGTTGTGAGCTTTATGCCACTGAACAAAACGGGCATGAAGACTTTAACGTGTAGAAGTTCCAAACACAAATGAGAATATGTCTCACATCTACCTTGTTTTACCTACCTTACTAGCAAGTTTGTGAAGTTGGGAGTTGTGGAGTAGGAAGAAATTTTGGGTGAAGTTAGTTGGTATAAATGTACAAACTCAAATAAAAAACTTATAGTATTATAACAATATATTTGGGTGTCCTGGCGGTCTAGGGGTAAGGTGTCAGACCTCTGTACTGGAGGTCCGGGGTTCAATATTCGGTCCCGGCACAGATTTATCTGATTATCAAACCCTTCCTTCACCTCTGACAAGACGTGTATTAATCACAACCTGTGAATGTGAGGAATGCCAAGCCTCCACCGTGGTTCGGATCCCACGTTAAACTGTAGGTCCTCCATTTCATCTCACAATCACCCTACCATTACACATTAGCGTAAGTGTGTACAACCCAAACGGGTAGTAAGACACGGTGCTAAATAATGGGTTACTTCCCAGGGCTTCCACAAATCAGAAGCCCACCTCAAACTGTTGCAATTTTAATGAAAAAAATATATTTAGTGTTTATAGACCTAAGTGGTCTGATGATTCAAGTAGTGGTGATTAAAATGCCTTGTGCTCCCAATTACTGCAGGAAATTTGTTATTAGAATTTATTTAATATACATTTGCAATTTATGAAGGCATGTTGCGTCCTAGTTGAATAGTAGAAAAATAGAGGAATCGAAGTAGTAGTCTTTGAGACTCCACAGCTCTACTTACTAGTGTCAGTATGTGAATATCCAAAATATGATGTAAGATGCAGAACATCTAATTACATATGCCTATTATATTTCTACTATTATAAGTTTATTATTATTATTAACACCGCGTCTTACTACCTGTTTGAGTTATACGCACTTACGCTAATGTGTAATGGTAGGGTGATTGTGAGATGAAATGGAGGACCTACAGTTTAACGTGGAATCCGAACCACGGTGGAGGCTTGGCATTACACACATTCATAAGTTGTGATTAATATACGTTTTGTCAAAGGTGAAGGAAGGGTTTGGCAGTTAGATAAATCTGTGCCAGGACTGAGGCTTGAATCCCCTTCTCACCCCTAGACGCCAGGTCACCCTATTAGAAGTTCAATGGGGGCTAGATATTTGATCACCTTGAGCAGGGCTCATCCATTTGACATAGTTCTTAGGATAACCTCTCTTAGATATTAGGAAATACGCCTACTTGCTGGCAATATTTTTTTTAGCTGTCTGTTTGACTCATAATGGTTTTGTTTGTATGATTGTTGACTGTCATAACCTATAAATATCACTATTGCCCACTTTGGTGGAGCTATGGTCTAAAATGTTACTCTTGCAATAGACTGGTGGATTGCTGAATATTGGGAGATCACAGTTCGAATCCTGTTCAGGTGTATGTACCAAGCGTCAGGCCCGCCAGGTGCTCAATTCGGGATCAGTACCAGGAGCAAAGTGCGGACCCCCTTTCTTTGTACTTCTTGATTTAAGTGGATGCGAAAACTTATTTGTCTAGGGAAGGGGGGAATTAGCAAATAAAAGGTTTTTTTAAAGGGCTTTGACCCCCAAGCCATAGGAGAACCCAGGGATCCTGCCTAGGCAAATGTTTGAAAATGGGATATACTTTGAAGATATTTGGAGTGGCTATCTTTCATTAACCTTATAAAATTTTGACACGCCTAGAAGCTATTTTGAGTGATCCTCTCCTGAATAATTTCTTAATCTAGTCCTTAGAACTGGTCTTCTCTGGCCATTTTTTGAAAATGGAATGCCTCTAGAAGCTATTTGGAGTGGTCCTTGTCTGGAATTGTTTGGAAATTAGATGCACCCAGAAGCTATCTATAATGGGCCTCTTCCAACAAATTTAAGGAAAATTGGATGCTTCAAAAGCTATTTGTAATTTGATAAAAGGACATTTCAGCTTAATATTCGAGAATATCAAAGGGGAGTGAAATTAATCTAGACGGGGCCAAGTTTATTCTTTCAATGTGGAAAAATGCCCTCCCCCCTCCCTCTTACCTAAGTGATATAATCAATACTCGAATTAAATTTTTTACAATTTAAAAAAAACTTATCACTTTACTAAAATAAAAGCAATGTACACAAATTAATACCTAACTGAACAATGAAATGTTATGCTCATGATACAATACTTAAATTTAAACTGAACTTGACTCAATGACTCTCTTCACATGCCAAATTTAATTTCAATACAAAATAATAGACTCTGTGGAACTTTTGAGCACTACGAGATAAAGGACAATACTATACTGAACCAATAATATCATTGTGAAAAATGCCGGTAAGATCCTACAAAGGGAATATCAGCTGGTGGGTTGGGCATGCACTATTCTTTAAAATGGATGGACATTTAATTGCTTATTGTTCTTGTTTTATTTTATATTTTCTTTTCTTTCATCCACTACAATTCAATAAAAACTGGTGTATCTGTCTCTTGGACCCAGACCCCTAGAATCGAGAATCCCCTGCTCGATACTACCGTGGTACCAATAGTACTCCCCCCCTCGCCCTATGCATTATGATGGGACTTCAAAGTGTGATTTTTTTACTCTCTATAGATACATTTTATCTGATAGTTGTCATCACCCTTACCCCTTTTAGTCATAAATGTGTGGATGGCCCGAAAAGTAGTAATATACAGTGCGCACATCCATGACCACACAAATAATATTAATATTGACTGCTCATACTGTCACATAAAATAAACTATTCATTTTGTATTATTCAATATTAATTTAACATTTTGCTATTCACTATGCTAAAAATGCAATTTAATTTAAAAATACTATTTGCACAACCCTATATTTATTATAATGTTTTATGATGCTATCATAGTATTTTATTATTTATACATACACTTAATTATATTATAACTTTTTTAAGTCTTGCCATATTAGTTTAAAAATATCTCTATATGTTTAATCTACAAACATTATAAGGTGTCATTTTTATAATTTCCCACCTTCGTCTCGATTCTGACTTGTATCCTGTCTTATTCCTGTCCTATTCCTGTCCCGCAGTAAAAAATGTCATTCTCGTACATCCCTACTGCTAGCTACTGCTAAGAAGTTTTAAATAACAGTTCCGCTAACCCTACAATTAGTTATCCAAGAAGTATTAACAGTACAGTTAAGGCCATCTGTACAGTTTTTTTTGCCATTCAAAAGAATTTTCTTCTATGAAATGTTACACACCATAAATGTATTTTTATGTATTTTTTACTAATGAGCTATGAGGGTGAGAAACTTCAATTTTTACGTTTTCCGAAACTAGTTTTAGGCCACACTTTTTGAAATAAAAATTTGAAAATTGAAATTTATTATCTTTAATACTATACTATTTGAAAAAGCTGGAATTTTACTGTAGGTTGAAGCTTACTCTATATACATATACTTAAAGTTCCCTTAAAATCAACACAATTCAACAATTTTTATTGATACGAACTCATCTATAAATATTAAATATTAGTATTCATATGCTTTATAGATGTGTATACCTAAGACTACAAAATATATACAGACTTAAATATGCAAAGTTTTACTGAATAACTTGATTTCCGTTTGACATAAAAATATGCATTGAAATTCCAAGTTGGCTTACGAGATCAAAACTTGGTAGGGAAGTGTAGCTTAGTTGACAAGAACAGGTGATAGCCCACCTCCACAGTTCCCGCAACACACAGCAGTTACTCCAGCTGTATTATCACATAAACCCAAGTAATCTGAAGTCCATGCGAGATTTTTGTTTGAACGATCATTCACAAGATGTTTCTTGAAATAGTTATCCTGATATTGTAGTGATATTGATCTTTATCTCACTGCCTTTTTTTTATTGTTGAAACATGTTGTAGTTATTTCTAGATTTGTGTTTTATTTGTGATCTCTGTGAGCTATAAAGAAACTATATATATTATGTATATATAATTATTAAAATGATAAACAATGGTTCCTTCCATCACAACCTAGAAAATGTCTAGCTTTGAAATTGAGAATGAACATAATGTATTTATATATATATGCACTTTACCTTGTAGCAATCCCAAAAAGTAAGTGGTTAAATTTAAATTGATTATATTGTTCAAATATTTGATAATTTTAGGAATACTGCAAGTTTCTACGGTTAAATAGAATTATTGAATTTGAAGACATTTACAACATCTATAAGAAGGCTGAGAATTGATCATATAATAAATACTACGCCCCTACCAGAAATCAAACCTGAAACCCTTTGCACTGTAGACCATCCCGCTAGTGACTGAGCTAACGTGTCGGCCTATATTATTATTATTATTATTATTATTATTATTATAGCCAATATTTTCTTATGTTCTGTCCCACAGCTGTTAAACTATTGAGTAGCCTCTTGAAAATAGGCTTGATAAGAAATATATTTTTTATCACCTTAAAAATGGCATGAATGCAAAAATCTATGTTTAGCCTGGCAATTTTTCCAGCATTTTATATGTTTTAAATTTTGGAAACTATTATATTTGAATATTTAGAATATGTCTGTTGATCCCACTATAAGGGTATCATCAGGTCAAGTTTCCGTTTATAGTTCCTATAGTAGTAGTCTATAATGATGTGTCAATCAGTGAGATATCCTTTTGGGACCTAAACAATATAGGAAGGTATAGTGTTAATTATTTATGCATTTTTAACTCACTTAGAGAGTAATTTTAGGCCCAAATATGATATTATAGTAGTAATTGATGTTTGCATTTGCAAGTGTGGGAGCACTTTGAATTTACTTCATCAATTGTAACAAGTCTTTCTACCAATTTTTTTTTTATTTTTTTGCAAATAAATAATGTAATGAATTAATTATTTCACTCACAAAGGAATGTCCTTTATTACATATGACTTTCATTTACTAATATTGTGTGTGTGTGTGTGTGTGTGTGTGTGTGTGAGAGAGAGAGAGAGAGAGAGAGAGAGAGAAAGAACGATTTTTATTTGAAATAATTTAATCAGAATAACTGAAGCATTCTTATTCAATTAAGATGTAACTTATAAACTCATATATAATCGCTCTCCAACGTTTTAAGTCACTTTGAATTATTTAATGATTAGGTTTTGAGGTTTGAGTTATCCTGGAGTGTAAGGAGGAGGAAACAAATTTTTATAGTAAATGCACCCTATTTACCTGGAGAGTGGATGGGAAAACTATAGAAAGAGAACACATGTGGAAAGCCACCTAAAAATATGTAATATATTTTTTTATTTGTCTAAGTCAGTGTTTTTCAACCTTCTTGAATATGTGACCCCTTTACAAGTAAAAAAATTCTGGCGACCCCCTGGACGTAATAAAATTATATCAGTGATCTCAAATAACATGTATTTGATGCTGTTGTTGGGGAGGGGGGAGTGCACGTGCAAGTTATTTGAAGGTAAACGGTCAGCAGCCACATAGTAACAGTTGTTTGTCAGTTGTCAGAGTACACCAGCGTGTACGGTCGTAATGGAGAAGTTTCTAAAAAGATCTGCGCATCCCTCCAAGTCTAGTACAAGTGGCACTAGCGGAAGCAAGTCAAAATCGGAAAAAAATTAGACTTTATGACATTTATTTGAAATATGGTTTTACTGTCATGAATAATAAACCTCAATGTGTAATTTGGGGTGAAGTTTTATCACGTGAGAGTATGAAGCCATCAAAGCTTATGCGTCACCTCTCAACTAAACATAACAAGGATTCTGATAAACCGTTACATTTCTTCGAACGGAAGCTGAAAACCTTTAACCATCAGCAAACTACTATGATTCAGGTAATAAACTAGTATCATTTGTTGTTTAAAAATAATATTATGTGAGGCCTTTCAAAAGAAACCTAGCAATCTCCATTTTTTAAATTTAATAATTATTCAGGGAAATAAAAAATTTGCCATTTCAATAAATTCAGTCGTTTGTTGTTAAGGTTTTGAGAAATACTTATCATCTATTCAAAATTCCATATAAATCTAAAGATTAAGATTTTTCAATATTATTATTATTATTATTATTATTAGCACCGCGTCTTACTACCCGTTCGGGTTATACGCACTTATGCTAATGTGTAACGGTAGGGTGATTGTGAGATGAAATGAAGGACCTACAGCTTAACGTGGAATCCGAACCACGGTGGCGGCCTGGCATTCCCCACATTCACAAGACGTCTTGTCAGAGGTGAAGGAAGGTTATGGAAATCAGATAAATCTGTGCCGGGACCGAGGATTGAACCCCGGCCGCCAGCACAGAAGTCTGACACCTTACCCCTAGACCACCAGGTCACCCTTTTCAATATTACCCAAAGAATTAATCTAATTTTAATATCCACCTCATTTTTCATTAAATACATCTACAATAATTAAAAATTCTAATATATATTAATATAATAGTAAAATTCATATTAAAGTTATATATTTTTAAATCTTATTTTAGATATCCAATGTCAATGAGAAAGCGTTATTAGCTAGCTACCGAGTCGCTAAAGCCACATACAGTTGCCGAGAATCTTATGTTGCCAGCATCCCTGGATAGGGTTGAGATTATGTTAGGTAAGCAGGAGGCAAACAAGCTAATAAGCATACCACTTTCTGATAATACTATTGAACGCAGAATAAACGATATGGCCGGTGACATTCGAGAACAATTAGTTGAAAAATTAAAGAAGAGCCCACATTTTGTTGTGCAGTTTGTTGAGTCGACTGATGTTGCAGATTATGCGCAATTTGTGGTATTTGTGTGCTTTGAAGCAGATTAAAGTATCAATGAAGACATTTTATTTTGCAAAGCACTTCCTGCGAATACTACTGGCCAGTATTTGTATGACACGTTTTTAGAAAGCACTCGCGACTACGAGAATAATTGGACAAAATGTATCTCTATTTGTAGCGATGGAGCTAAAGCTATGATTGGCAATCAAAGCGGGCTCGTTGCGAAATTAAAATCAATAATGCCAAATGTTTTATGGACACACTGCTTTCTTCATAGGCTGAAAGAGGTGATAAATGTTGTGAACTCTATTAAAGGTAAAGCTTTGCAAACTCGACTGTTTGGAATCATTTGTGAAGACATGGGCTCCCTCCATAAAAATTTCCTTTATCAAACAGAGGTCAGATGGCTATCAAAAGGAAATGTATTAACACGAGTTCTGGAACTAAAAGCTGAATTGTTATTGTTCTTACATTATCATAAATCTGAGAATGCAAATTACTTTTGTGACCTTATTTGGCTATTAAAACTAGCATTTCTCGCTGATCTTTTTAACCACCTAAATATTTTAAACAAGAGTATCCAAGGGAAAGAAGAAAATATTCTAACGGCCAAGGATAAAGTCAAAAAGGATTCCTCACAAAACTTAGTTTGTGGTCAACATCTTTACAAAAATTGATGTATGATTCTTTCCCTTGCGTTCAGAAGATGGTCGAAGAAATTGCAACGGACCAATCGTTAGTAGTAAGTTCTCACATTCCTTGCGTGATACAGAGCTTGCATGATTTGGAAAAAAGATTATTAAGCTACTTTCCAGAACTGAACTCTGAAGCTGACAATGGGCATAGATGGATACAAAATGCTTTTTTGGATATGTCAGTTGATCTGACCACGAAGATGGAAGAAAATCTTATAGATGTTGCAGCTGACGGCATGCTTAGAATGGAATTTAATTTGCAAAAGATTGACGTCTACTGGATGAAGAGAAAAGAAGAATATTTAGAGCTGGCAAGGGAAGCTTTGAGATTATTAGTGCAATTCGCCACTTACTATCTATGTGAACTAACTTTATCTTCAATGGTAAACATAAAAACTAAGAAGAGAAATAGACTTCAATCAGAAAATGATTTGGTTATTTGCGTCTCATAAATAGAACCACGATTCGACAAATTATTAAAAAATAAACAGGCACAGCCTTCTCACTGAAATTATTGTTGTATCTTATAATGCAGTGTAGATTGTAGAACCTATATTTAAAATATAACTTATCTCTGAAATTGTTGTATTTTTATTGTATTTCTATTGTAGTGTAGGACCTATGCTTGCGACCGCGAGTCTTTGTGGCCCCCCTGGGTGTCGCGACCCACAGTTTGAAAAACACTGGTCTAACTAAATAATTAATACCCCTACCTTTTGTGTAAACTTGAGTTTATTGCTGCAAGTTCCTAGTAATTTTTTAAATACATATTTTTGGCCTAATTCACCAACCGAATCATATCCTTATCGAAGTTTAGCTTTATTTAATACATGCTCACTTTGAAATAATATATTATGTCACATGACTTGCACAAATGAACAAAACTGAATATATATAAAACTAAATGAGAAAGAGAAAATTGAATAAAACTGATTCATATATATATAAACAACTTATATAGGTATATAAAACATATTTATCTTTATAATACACTTTATCTCTATTGAAAAATCATTAGTTGCCTGTTCTTTATTGCAAAATAATATACATTTTAAAATGATAATCTAGACCCAAATATTTTTTATATTACAGAGAAGAAGTTTGTTGTTAGTTTGAATGTTCCTTAACATGTTTATCTTTATTTTGTTCTGAATTTCTTTTAAAAAAATGTGTATTTCATGTTGATAGTTTTAAAATTAATATATTTTTATTACTATTCTAAGCTCCATTTCCTCACCTCAACTAGATGAAATATAACAAAATTTGTATTTTTGATTTTATAACTTTTGTAGACCTAGATTATTGTGCATTATATATAGAGTTTGTTTGTCTTAGATCTATTACAAACACTAAATAAACTAGTGTCATTAGTGATGATGGCCTTTTGTGTGTTTAACCTGTATGGTCACACAGGGCGTCAAGTAAAGAATGTCCCACCCTCTGTGTCAAAGTATGAAAAATATTGTCTTTGATTTGCTCACTATGTACAAAAAGCAATAAAAAGGCGAAACAAGTCAGAAATACAAAAACTAGGGAGACCTTGGTTTACAACTTGCATGACATAAAACTAATAGTAAAGAAAAGTATTTTTATAGGCCTCACTTCCTCCTAAGCTCCAAAATAATGGTTTTTTCTACTTGGGAAGTTGTGAAATTACCGAAAGATACCTGAGATCTTACCTCCCTCTTTCCCTACCCTTTCAAGAGAGCTCATAACTAGGTTATCCTAAAGCATTGCCATCACACCCTTCTTTTGTTTGCTACCATTACTGTTATGATGTAGTAAGTATTATCTTTGACCAGAAAGATACATGGTTTGAAGGAATTGTCATTTATTCCAATTATTCCAACTCTGATGAGAAACTTCTTGACAATAAAAAATATTTTTTCAAATCAATTTCAAGTTTACTAACAGGACCCCAGAATATATTTCCAAAAACTTGATCAAAAATACCTATAGAATAGCCTGAAATTCTAAAACAATTATACTACAAATTTGCCAAGAAAACCAAATTAAGTATTTAAACAAAAAATCGAAATGAACGCACATGACTAAATCAAACACGCCCTTTACAAATGGAGACTAAAAATAGCTGTGCAATAAAGTATTTTAATAGATAACCTCTTGCATTCTGGTAAATATAATAGATTTGAAAAAAATTACTTTAAAATAAATCCCAACACAACTTTTCACCGTTTAATTTCAACGTATAATCGGTTATGTGGATTTTACAAAACTGAAAAACAAATAGGATACCTGGTTAATTTTCAACATTATCTTTTCATTCCTACAACTGTTTGATTAAAAAGAATAGGTTTGAATATCTATGCATTATAAAATATTGATATCTTTTAAAAATATACTAATTTAACCTAAGTGCCTTGATATTATTCAAACCGGAATGGGCTACCGTGAAGTTGGCCCCACTCCCCCCAATGTAAACATAATATTTGTTGGCTTTTTTTCTAAACTGAACCAACAAAAATCTGTATGTAACAATCCGGAACAAGCGAGGAACAAACAATTGCAATCAAAACACCATAAATTTTTAAAAGTGTGGGGGAGGGGTTTCCATGAAGTTGGCCCCTCATGAGTAAATAATGTATCAAATTCACGTCCCATTTGTGCAAGAACAAATACGCAACAAAATTTTTTGCGGGACAATCCAGAACAAACAAACGATTGCAACAATAACAATTTCAATTTTACAAACTCAAAACAGTGCAATTTTTTCGACCCTTCCCTAGCAATTAATTTAGAAACAGGATCAGGTTTAATACAATCATGGTCCGCTTTAGTGTCCGCGTGGTCTAACGCACTACTCTCACTGTATACTGCTGCCGATGATGATGAGACTGAGGTTTGAATCTTGTTTGGCTCTGAGTTTTTTTTCAAAAATTGCTTTCCATTCTCCCTCCATGCAAATGCAGGCAGGTACAAACATCTCCTATAAATATAACCTTTCTATTCCCTAAAATCACTAGTTCAATTAGTACATAAGTGTACAACCCGAACGAATAGTAAGATCCGTTGCCAAAAAAAAAATAGCATGAGTTTTAGCTTATACCAAATTATTTTACATATGTTTTAAAGTTTAGATTTTTTTAAGAGTAATATTGTAAACCATGATTTTAGGCATGCATAATGCAATTTTGCGATTTAGCTACTTAAGTATTCAGGCTATTTTAATAATTTCAAAAAATGACAGTCATTGACATAATCTGTGTTGGGGTGGGGAGTTGGTTTATGTCCTAACTAAATTGTGTCCTCTAGTGAGATTTTTTTTGGATGATCCTTATATCCAAAATGCTCCAACTCATTCCAAAGGAAACATGCATTGCATTATCATGGTGTTCAGTGACCTGGAAAATAGGAAAAAGTCAGGTTATTAAATATATATATATATTTTTTAATTTTCACACGTTCATTGAAAAAATATGCAAGTTTTAGTTACAATAACATTTTCTTTCGGCTAATACACACTGTGAATCTCTTTTTACACATTTGTCCCAGTTGAACATACATACTAATCTTGTGTCTCAAGGTCAACATGAGATTTTACTGTTGCACTTCCATTCTTCTACCTCATGTCCTTAAACCAAGCTGTGTCATTATTATGTGTATGCCCGAGAATTCATTTATGGTATAGAAAGAAGAAATGAAAAAAAAAAAGTGTCTCGCAACAATTTTACACTGTATTAGTGTAAGCTGATCCTTTAATGTCTATCCAATAGCTCATTGTTTTAGGATCAAATCCTTCAACCCCTTCAAAATGTGTCTAAAAATATTTTTACAAAAGTTTTGAGCTTAATAAAATAATGTTAGTAATATTATAGTGACTAGAAAAATTTGAGATTGGCTCTGGAAAACCTGGAAAAGTCAGGAAATTTTAAAATATGGTTTGGCTGGACACACTGCTCATAGTCTAGGGCTCAGGTTGTTGTGGTCTGCAAACAGGACCACAAGAAATAAAATATATAATGTAAAGAGATAAAGAGTGCAAGATTTACAGGCCAAGTATGCCACGTCAACAATACTTTGTACCACAAGTAGTATTACATATTATGTAATATGCATAACGAACAGTCAAAATAAAAATGCTGTCTTCTACGGCTTGATCTCCACTTTCAGTTATAATATTGGTTTTGACAAGGGGACAAATAGGCCCAGATACCTAGTATATTCCGGTTGTTGATCCACATATACATCAAACACTTATCAAGTGGTCTGCTATTGGGAAAGTTTGTAAAATCACTTGTTTGACCTTCATCAAACCTAATTAATCACCACAATAGGGGAATAATTACTGGTAGGGGAGGATCTGATCAGTGAAGGCCTAGAAGCCATGAAGGGAAAAACCAAATCGGCTTAGTTGAAGTCAAGTGGTTCTATACTGATATACTTGTTTTCTAAACACACTAATGCTACAAAAATAAACAATTGCTCTGTTAAATGAAACAATTTTACTACTTATAGAAACCCAGAACCTCATTCAGCATCAGACAATTAACTGACTACTGGTTTGGTGAAGTGTTATGTCCCACCCGCCTCGGTGGTGTAGTTGGCTAACGCGCCTGTCGTGTTGAGCTCGACTGCTGAGGACGGGTAGATCGAGGTTCGAATCTCGGTTGGGTGAACTGGGTGTTGTTTTTTCTAAGTGGTTTTCCACTCTCCCTACACGCAAATGCGGGTTAACTTCCTCTAATTCAACTTTCTAAATTCCTAATCCATTAGCATAATTAGTACTTAAAGCGTATAACCCGAACGGGTAATAAGGCGCAGTGCTAAATAATAATAATAATAACAATAAAAAATAATAATTTTCAGGGTTGATAGCTATTCTCTACACATATGTCTGCATTGCATACTTGCCTATTATTTTAATAATTTTAAGCTCTTATCAATGGATGACACATTCAATGAATCTTGACTCTACTATTCATCTCAGTAGCGAGAAAGTATACATATCTTCCAGGTTACACAGCTTAAAATACAAATGTTTGTGCCGTTTTCTGTAACTACTACATTATTGTGTCAAAGCTTATACTCCCTTTCCTCAACAACAACCCTTTGCCATGTCAATAAAAACGAGGGGAAAGAAAACTTCCTAACTTATTATCTCAAGGTTAAGAGGAAAAAGGAAGCTCACTGCCAAAACCACTGATCACTTGAATTCTTTTTTAGCACCGCATTTTACGACTCATTCGGGCACTTGAATTTGTTACCAAGGTTAAAAACTACTGATCATTGTAAAATTTAACAATTCTAGCAGAGTTTGTTCTATGCTTGATGCGCTTGTCACCTAACCAGGAGACTGGGGACTGGGGTGTAGTCCAGGCTCACTGCACTAAACCAGCCCAGTTTTAATTCTTCAACTTGACAATGTTGTTGCAGTTACTGTACCTTTCTTACATCCCTTAAATAACACCATTTAATAACCTTGATATAAACATATCACTAAAGGAATATTAAGTGAACTTAATGTGATGCTATATTTATGTAGCATTTTGAATTGAGTACAATAAAGCGTTTTCTTATATAATATTTTAACTTGTCACAATAATAAAACTACAAAACGGGCTAACTTTCATTCTGGCTATTTATGTACTGAACTGAACTTAACTTAACTGAACTTGTTTTTTTGAGATAACATTCAAGCTGCCTTGATAAGTAGGTTTAAAAGATTATAGATAAGCAAGATTTTGATAATACATTAGTAAATAGATCTGAGTGTAGATAAATGTTGCCTTCATTTAGTTTTCACTTTTGGTTTTAACTTTATATTAACAATAGTGATGAAAGGCGGATTATTTTGGCAGGCGGTGATTGTGAAACGAACAATGCATAGGTAGTGAGAAGAAAAATATCAATTTTAAGAGTTGTATTTGTATATGTATTAAAGAAAAGAAAAAGTAACCACACCTTTTGTCATGTATTAAGATATCATTTATTCCTAACATCAAAACAAAGAGAAAATTTAGTTTACGTCATGTCCTAGTCTGAAAAAATGCAGCTTAGATATAAATTTGGGCTATATACACATTTCAATAAAATCATATTCTTAGTTACAATACTGTTGATTTTGGGAATATCTGTCTTACCAGGATACTTCTAGAGCCTTCCCTCTAAACATATGGGGAAGTTCATCATCATTCATCATATAAATGTCCGCTTTCTAAACCAACTGATATATCAGAACACAACTTATAAACTAACTTAAATCTAGAAAAGATACAAAATTCAGCTCTCACTGTGAAAGGGCAAACCCACATTTAACTAATGATTTTTTTTTAAATCAAACCCGAAACCCTTAGCTCAATAGACACACACACTATCAACCGATCTAGGGTGTCAATTGTTAAATTAAGGCAATTTGAAATGTATTTGGATCATACAAAAATATTTTAATCAAGCCAGTTACTATTTTAAAATCTGATAGCAATAAACATCATTATAAGCAGTTATTTTTCTTCCTAAATTATTGCTTTAACTATGTGTAGCCTAGGTAACTACTTTAATGTACAATCCACTTACTCTGAAAGGTAGCAGCAGTCTAACTTGGACAGACTATGACAGACTACACTATGACCCAATCTTATAAGCTATACCATAGTGGAATAATGCAAGGTAATCTTTCTACCTTACAGTGTAAATGAAGGTTACGCCAATGGTCTTTATTATTACCTGGGAAGCTGGGGTTTGAGCCGTGACTTAATGCACTGGCAGGATGGGAGGAAACTATAAAAGTGTTTTTAGATGGGGTAGGGAGCTAGTTTTTTTTTCTCTTAAGGGCTTTACTGATTTTCTAAAAAATGCTAGTACATTTATTTACAATTCACAATGCATTTCTGGTTTTCTCATATTGGATAATATAAGCCAGTTAAAGACAGCACACAACACTTCAAATAATATATTTATGCCTGCAGAGCTTACACACATTATGAACGCTAATATAACTTAAGTTCTTCATTAATGAATATAGATTGGATATTGTTTTTATCCGCAGGAGACAAGAGGTGGAGATCCAAAATGTAGGGGACGAGTCCACAGACCAAAACAACAACATTACCATGACAAGTGAAGACCTTCTGCAGCCTGGCCATGTGGTCAAAGAACGCTGGAAGGTGGTAAGTATTTATGTTAAATATGCTGGATGATGACATTTTTTATATAAGGCAATATTTAGCTAAACTTATTTATGTGTTAAAGGATCAAATAACCAAGCCATTATATTTACTAATTACGTTTATAGCCACATATCATATTCTTTACCTTCAACTCAGGAGGACGGGCTTTATGCTACTAATAGTACAATTAAAATTGTACGAATGTGTAGATCTCTGAATATGTGTGTCAGGAAAATATGATTTTTCAATATTGGTTGTTTTACCTACTGAGACACTAAACTACAAAGTATTATGTTTATCAAAATTAGTCTTAACGGTGCCATACTCATAGTGTGGTCACGTATCTAGACTTTTATTTTATTTGAAAAGAGTCTGATCATAATTTATTTTTTAGTATATACTTATTAAAATGAGGTTTATTAATTTTTAGCCTGCCATAATGTATCTATCATTATTGTAACTTAACACAATTAGTACTTTGTTTTAATTGCACCCACTTCAGTGTTCAAATGTTCTCTAAGGTGTTACTTTCGTGATAGACATGCTAGCTGATGACAGGGAGTTCGGGTCTCGGGTCTTCTAGCAGGTTTTTTTTTTCCTAAAGGATTTTACACGCCTCTTCCATGCAAATACAATTAGATTACCTCTAAGATATTTCCTTCCTCAGCCCTACTCCATTAGCATAGTTTAATATGCATATGACCTGAACAGGTTGTAAGACATGGTGCTAAATATACATCATATAATTGTAATCAGCATTTAAGTCCATTTGTTCTAAAACGAAGACAGTAGTAATTTGGTTATTTAAGTATTTTATTTTTCCTAGTTTATTGATTTAATTCAGATGATATTGAGCATTAAAGTCAATTTTGTTCAAGAATTGAAGCTTATATAAATTGGAAACCATTATACAAAATATATTGCTAGTGATGGAATTCTCGAATACCGTACTTAAAGGAGATTTGAGGATTTGGGAAAATATATTTTTGAAAATTCTTAATTTGAATTTGTTTTAGAGCTTTATTACTCCTTATTGGTGACTCATCCCAAACATAACTAAGATAATAAATATAACGGTGCACCACACAGGCTTTTTCTCTTTTTTTTATATTAAAATAGAGACATTTACTAAAAACTCGGAGTATTTTTGAAACAAAGTAATATGTATTGTTGCACAAACATTCCACCAAAGGTTATAAATGAAATAGTATACACTGTTTCAGAAAAATAGAGAAAAGGGGAACATCTCTTTCCACCAAAGAGCATAATAAATTTCATATTTCAAATTTTCCATACAAAATATATATGTTTACTTATAGCTCAGAAATTATTGGTTTTAGGAAAATGTTTTTCAAATTAAAATATTTTTATTTTTAATGGTACTATAACTTTATGATAAGTTATTTCATATTTCAAATATTAGGTTGATGGAAAAGTCCGTAGCTTTTCTCATGCAGACATTTTATTTTACTTCATAATCATGTTATGTACATTATCAAAATACAGATACTAATCAATATAATTCTCCTGCATTGTTTATTATTGTCTCCCAATGTTATGGTAGTTTTTCGATTTCGCGCCTGAAGAATTACGGTGATTAGGAGTTGAGGAAATTGTCAAGCCAATCTTGAAGAGCAGCTTCATCATGAAATGAATTTCCTTGAAGATTGTTGGATAGAGAATGGAAAAGGTGAAAATCTGATGATGCAAGATCTGGAGAATAAGGTGGATGCAGAATAACATCCCAACCAAGCTCTTTGATAATTTTTTTTTTTCAGGCTGGCGGAATAAGGGCGGGCATTATCGTGATACAGTATAACCTTGTCTTCCTGGTTGTTTTTCTTGGGCTGCAGTCTCAAGGTGTCTAAGTTGTTTGCAATAAATTTCAGCAGTGATTGTTACATTCCTAGGAAGCAATCTGTAGTACAAGACACCTTCTTTGTCCCACCAGATGCACAACATTATCTTCCTTCCAGCTTTTGCATAGGGAGTTGCTTTTTTGTTAGGGCTCAACCATTCCTTTCTCTTCTTGATGTTGACATGTTTATAGACACCATTTTTTGTCACTTATAACAGTCTGAGACAAGAACGATCAATGTTGTTGAGCTAAATGATGATGAGCAAGCAAAGAAGCACAAATGTTGTTTTCCCTCAAATCGTATGGTATCCATGCTACCTGTTTTTTTAATTGATTGAAGTAGATCGTTGAAGATTCCTTAATGTGGAGAATCATTCAGGTCCAAATGGCCTTCTTTGAAAAGAGAAAACCATTTTCTTTATATAATCTTCCCAATGACATTCCCTGTTAACAGCACAAATGCTTATAGCAGTCTCCGATGCTTTTGCTCCTCGTTTAATAGACTCCGATGCTTTTGCTCCTCAGTTAGACTCAAACAAAAGGAAATGTTGGAAATGTTCACGTTTTCCACTTGACACTCCATTTCCATATTAAAAAATACACTAAATTTCTTCAAAATCTATAACTTGTAGATGTATTCACTATCACAATCATATGGCATCAATATGGCGCATGACAATTGACAATCAATATTCTTAGCATACATTGTTACCAATGCAACAACAAATGCTATACAGACTAATGCATCAACCTGTTAGTTGAGGCACTATGATCAAAATTGAAAATTTCTCTCTATGTAAAAGTACCCTCAAAGTTAGTTTCTTGGAAAAATTAAAAATAGCCATTTTGTTTGAAATGTTAAACAGTGTTTAGATACAAAATTTAGTCAGAATATATACAGTAGATTTCAATAAAATCAATATTTTTCTTTTTTTCACTTTGGGTAAACTACCTTTTTTAATTTTAGGTTTAGTTATCTAATTCCAAAAATCTCGCAGGGGAACGTGATAAAAACTTTAGCTACCAATTATTAGCTAATCAGTAGAATGGTTTTTTCTCTAGGCTGAGATACAGATACACAGACATCATCACAAAAAACACTTTTCTGGTTCAGTGGGTCATGAAACTTTGATAGCCATCAAATCTTGTATTCAATTTTTTTTTACTATCACAGTACTCTTTCTGCCCAAACGGTCGTGAGAAAATAAAATTATAATAACCAGACCCAAACCCATTAATTTAACACTTATCTGAATATATGATTGTTATAATGAATGTGTTATAGCAAAAAAGCTAACACTTGGTTAATATTTTTAGTTTCTACTAGCCCCCTCCCCCCTAAAAAAATATTGTAAAGAATCCTGTAAAACAAAGCTTCAAATCATCCATCATGTCAATATAAAACCAAAACTTTTTTTACTTATTTTTTTGAAAATACAGTCCTACCATCACTGTATAGCCCCCTCCCTCTTTTTTATCCCCCCTCCTATTTTCATCTCATTCCTCTTTACTCACCCCTACCCCCCCCCCCCCCGCCCCTTCAACAACTTTTTTTTTCCAACATCTATATAATATACTATCGACATTTTTATGAAGAATAAATTAAATTTTCAAAATAAAATATAGCCTATGTTACTCGATGATAATGTAGCTTTATATTGGTGAAATAATTTTTAAAATCGGTCCAGTAGTTTTTGAGTTTATCCATTACAAACAAAAAAACAAAAAATCAAATCTTTCCTCTTTATAATATTAGTATAGATTACTTTGTTTTAGCTCATTTTTTCCACGATATGGATTTGAAATAAAGTTTCTGGATTCTTAGGTAAATGAAGACTCAGATTTGTGAAATAGTGGATTCATTCCATCTTTTAATATGTTAAAAATACAAATTATGAATCTAAATTGAGGTCTAGTCAAATAAAGTAAAGTTTCACTTCGAATTTAATGCTTAATGAATTATAAACATTTACTTGCTTTGGCGGATGCGTGGTCTAATACTTTACTCGCGCAGTAGATTAGACTGCTGATGATGGGGAAATCGAGGGTTGAATCTTGATCGGGTGTCTGAGAGGGGCTTTTCCAAAATAGTTTTCCACTCTCCCTCCACGCAAATGTGGGTACACCTATAAATATAATATCTATAATTCCTAAAACCATTTGTGTAATTACTACACGGGCATATAACCCGAACAGGTACTAAAAGACTGTATTAAAAATAGGTAAAATTTAAACTTTTTATGCTACCCTGACTTCAAATAAACACATTTTAATTTGCATATATAAGTGCATATTTTGAGCAGTTCTCAATTTTAGGTCATATTTATATAATTTTAGGTGCATAAAGTTATATTTTGATTAATGATAATCATAATAATGATGCTAATTTATATCAAACAAAACTTCACTTTTTATATTAATGTTATTATGGCATAAATATCTTATGACCAGATTACTTGTAAGTAATAATCATATCTGGTTTTGCTTGCTCAAAACAGATTCACTATTTCTAACAACTTCAAGTAGGCTATATCTGTTCATAGGGGTGGTTTGTCCTTAGGGTGCGAAGGCATGGGCCCAAACTTATAAATCATAGCATCAACAAATTATTATTTGCACTCACACGGCAATTTTATCTTGCCATAATAGTTTCTAGAAAAATATGTTTTCAGTTTAGATAATTGTTTTTGAAATGGCATGCAGTCAGGTGCACAGCTATCAGCACCTTGCAATGTGAAACCAAAGGTCCCCCACCCTTCAGATATGGTTGTCAGCCGGATGTGGTTAGCTAGCCTCGCTTTTTCTGCAGTAGAAGGCGCTTTCTTGTACGCTCTCTAATGTTGAGAGCTTGTAAGATGTGTGTCGTGTATAGTGTGAACCATCAATATTTTTGTCATCAACCCTGTGTGTTCCTGAAACTTAAGGTGCTTATTTGTGCTGTATATTGCATGAGTTTTTCATATAGGGTAATTTTAGGATTGTGTTGGTTTGTAAAGTTATAAATTGTAATATTTTACATAGGCAAATTGAATAAATTCTATTCAGGTGATTAAGACAAATGCTTAAAGATCAACTCTTAGTAAAAAAAAAGGAATCGAAATTATTACTTATAATATGCCCTGAATTCTATAAAGAACAAACAAACCAAGAAAAATGAAAATCAGATTTTAAAAGACAACTCAATTAAAAAAAATGCATAAAAAAAAGGATTGATCTGCGGCTGTGATGTGGAAAAATCTTTGTACTGTTTCTCGTGAACTTGTGAGGATAATGAACATACATACATGGATATTTATGCACATTAATAACATAGCTGCAGAATTTATATAACAAATCCACGTTCTTTGGAGTTAATTAGCAATTTTTTATCTCTATATATCCAGATTTTAAGCATGCCAAAAGTTAGTCAATTTAATGTAGTGAAGCTGAAAGGTTTTGTGCACAGTTGTCTTCTTCAGTCATACTTGTTAGCTCTTGTTTAAAAAAAAAAATTATAACTAAATTATAACCACCCTAAATTGATGACATAGCTGATGTCCATGTTTTACAAATGTCCAATTAAAATTAAATAATTTTTTAGTTATTTCTTTAACCATCCTATTTTCATACCAAGATATAAAAAGACAAATTCATCTCGCTCTAAATATTGTAAGGAAAACTTAATCAAAGTACAGTATAATACACTACACTAATTCAATTATCATCCCTTAAAGAATTTTTGGCCTGTCTCACAATAGAAATAAATAATTTAGCGACACACTTTGGGTTCTAAAATTGTACAGTAGTGTTAGGTTAAAAGAAAATTACTTATAACTTTTCATTAGCTTTTGTTGAGTTACCTTGTCAGATTATGTCTTGAAAGACTGATGAGGGAAGAGGGGGAGTCCTAAGCCATGACTTATCTACCTCGAACTAGCCACCCCTGCAGGCCAAAGCCTACTTTATTTATTGCTGAAGGAAAGAAGTAAGGAACTGTAAAAGAAAAGAAAGAAAAAAAAATACCACCAAGCAGTTGTGGGAGCTACAAGCTGCACATTTGGACTTTAAGGGAGCTCCTCTATATAAGTAGGTCTAAGTTTAATTTTAGAAGAACACGCACTTCAAGTTAATTTTAACCAAAACTTACATTTTAAAATAACCTTTAACTTTTACCTATTTCAAAATTTGTAAATTCGGCTTGATTAAGGAAACATCTCAAAAATATTTTGTGTGGTCACCATAACTATATCATATTAGGTTATTGTATTATTAACCAGTCAATTATACCTAATAATGAAAAAAATGTTATTAAAACCCCCCTCCCCGCTTCTTAAAATCCTACGTACCGCCCTGCTGATGATTTATATGAGTTCAAGAGACATAACATAGTATACAACTTTCTTATTGGGGGGGGGGGGGGCGGCTATAATATTAAGTCTATTTATAGAATTATATATACTTTTTTGTTAGGATTAGTCAATAAGAATGTCAAAATATGATGTCGACTTTCCCAACATACTTTTAATTCAACAGAACACTATGACAGTTTGGAGGGGATTTCTTTCATTCTCCCCTAGTGCTGGCCCCAAGCTAACATAATTTGTTTCCCACAGAGCTTATTTTACCTTTGGAGTTAATGGTTCAACAGCATTGGCAATGAGACTTCGAAAGGAAAGAATGAAAGCCATGCTTTTATCTGATGGCTTGATTCATTAAGGGAAAAAGGAAGAGTAAGTACAGAAATGGCTACAGGAATGGAATGAGGAAGTATAAAAGTGTGGTATGAAATCCACACGGTTAAGTGTGAAGTGATGGTAATTACAAGGAAGTGGATAAGGTTTAGTAAAGCTATAAAGTTAGATATGGTAGAGCTGAGAAAGGTACAGAATGTAAATTATCTTGGAAGCGTAGTTGAGGCAAAGGGTGGGCATAGATAGGATCTAATATAAAGAGGGCAGCAGTGGGAGTTATTCTCTAGGTATGTAAGAGACTTGCTATAAAGAAGAAAAGTGCTCTTGAAGTGTAAGGAAGGCCTGCAAAGGGTGTACCATTGTCACAAATACAGCAGAAACATAGACATTAAACGCAAGAGGGATTAGGAAATTGGAGGCCATGGAAATGAAGCTTGGGAGGAGAATGTTAGCTATCATGAGGGAAACAGAACTAGGAATGAAACTTTTTGGGAAAGAGTGGAGGAACAGGGAGTACATGAGATTGTAGAGGAAGCAAGGCTGAGAGGGCGCAACCATGTAATGAGGATGGAAAAAGAGAGAATACTAAAGACAATTATGGTGATAAAGCATGTAGGAAAAATACCACAAGGGAGACCAAGAAAGAAATGAATAGCAGCTAACAGTAAGTGTGCAAATGAGGAGAAAAATGGAAGCATATAAGGGAGGAATAGTGGTGGAAGGATAGAGGAAGATGGAGGCATTTTACTAAACTGACCCGGCCACAGGCTGGAAACATTTTATCATGATGATTATGGTTTAAAGCCAAACAACATTAATTTGTTTTCATTATTTAGTGAAAACCCCATTTATTTTAACATACTTGCATTCTTTTACTTATTGTGTAATAAATATGCAAATTACTTAAATAAGTGGTCACATGATTTAAGGCACCATTCTGGCATAAGATCAGAATGTTCAGGGGTAGATAGTAGTGTTTGAATCTTACTAGTGTTTTTCTTTTCTAAATGATTTCCCCCCCCCCTCTCCAGTCATTCAAATATTGGTATATTTCCTCTAAATTCTAATTTCCTCAATCCTTAGCCTTTTGGTGTAAATATGTGAATAGTCCAACTGGAAAGTAAAACAGTGCACAAAAATGTACATTCATTTTAATTTATTTTCAGGTACGCAAAATTGGTGGGGGTGGATTTGGTGAAATCTATGAGGGCCTTGACCTTGTCACTAAGGAACAGGTGGCGCTTAAGGTGGAATCTGCCCGCCAGCCGAAGCAGGTTCTTAAAATGGAAGTTGCAGTACTGAAAAAGTTGCAAGGTAATTTAGTATTTACCAAAGCATTTTTTTTTATGAAGATTTAATATTGTAATTGTTTAAAAACATTCATTGAAGAGAAAATGGGCATTTTGACACATGTTGATATTCATAATAATTAGGCTATCCTAACACATTGGTATCATGCTAAGTTTATAAATTTAGAGCACACACAAATAATTAAAATACCCCACACATTTATTTCTAAATAATTTGTTTAGAAAGACATAATTGTAGTAACTAACAAGCAGATAATAATGTGATCGTTAATTAGTTAGTTATCAGAAGAAGAAAAAAGTACAAATGATATAATCAAATTGACTTGTCAAGATAGTTTTATTTACAGGTGCATCAAAGAAGCGATAGTATCACACTGGTTTCACAACATCTCGGACATGCATATTGTTAAATTATTGCAGAGTTGATGAGCCCATATATAAAACAAATTCTTTTTATGATCAGAAATAATTAAATAATATAAAATTGAAACCTAAACTGACATAAAGAGGGACATAAATTGACCTGCTTAGCACAGAAATCTTTGTTAGAATCCCTATCAATCCTTTAATCATATTCTATCATTCATAATTATGTTGTTTAACTTACTAATTAAAAAACAAATTTAAATATTCTTTGTTTTTTGAACTAAGAGTTTAATTATTATGGTTGATTATGTAGTGTTTATTAGCAAAAAGCTACAACAGTTAATGAATAAAAATCAAGACTGCACACTATTGGAATTAAAACGAGTAAACTCACTGTTGCCCCATTCAGCAGTTTCACCTCACTAATGTACTACCCACACAAAAATAACATGCAACAATGAATTTAACTGACCAACTAAGCGAGTGAAAATCTTGCAAGACTGAACTGTGCATTATCGCGGGGCATGTTGGGAAAATTGTGGCGCGCATGCTCAAGAAGGTGGTGATGTGTTAACACTTTTGATCTGGAACAATCTACAAGCTACTCCGGTGTTACACCGTCGTCTATTTATCCCCTCCCTCACTTCGTTGTTTTATGTTTGCCTTTGTTTTGTTTACCCCTCTTCCCCCTCTCTGAGCTTGTATATAATGGTGTAGTCCAGATGGACAAACTACTCTTGTCAGGATCTTGTCCTTGGACGCACATAGGTGTCCAGGATGTTTTTAAAATGTACAAAATTCTTTTTCGGCTGTTGTATTTTGAAATTCTCTTCGGCAAATTAATGTTTAAATTAAAAAACCTTTACAACGTTATAGCAAATTATGTAGGGATATCGCGTATTACTTTAATCTTTTGGATACGCCATGGTCAAGAATGTTTATCTTCATTTTAGTTTTCTTTGACGTGAAGCCTTGTCATGAGAAAGAAATGTTAGTAACTTATAGCCTGTCCGGGATAAAAGTCTTGTATTGTCATGAGAAAGAAATGTTAGAAACTTATAGCCCATATGGCATGAAAGGTTTATATTGCCATGAAAGAAATATTTATAACTTACTGATTTTGGTAATATTCTTTACTACTTGTTAGGGGTAATCTTTTATAATATTCCATTATATTGGTTGTTAACCAATTCAGGGTTATTAGAATTGCCCGCAACTATTGTTTTTGTTGTAATATTCACACACACACACACACACACACACACACACACACACGCACACACACGCACACGCACACACACATGCACGCACACACACACACACACACACAATTATATCAATATTTTATCTCTCTTTATTCAATATCAATAGAGAAAATGTAATTTTCTGAGATATTTCCTTATTTCAAATATTCATATGTTATATCTTCACAGGTAATCATAGTATATATAAATATCTACATTACTAAATAGTTGAAGAGTGAGAGTTCAGGGAATCAGAAAATGAATAGACCTGAGTACGGCCTATTTACCTGAGTACGGCCTATTTACTTTAGTGATTATCCTATCGGCTCCTCTGCAATTATTATTTCCTTTTTTTATTATTAGTTTTGTTGCACCAGCCTTTATTTATTGGAAAGATAAGGGCGGTGTAACAATTATACATTATATGCCTAGCACCAAAATGAAAAACTGAGGAAACAATTAATACAAAAACATAAGTATAACTTCCCCAGTTCTTGTTTTAATGATGATTTAGGAGGTTCCAACTGCTTAATCACCCGAGCAAGAATAAGAATTACAATAAATGACAGGTAACTTTCAAAAATATTGGACAAATTGTAAACTGAATCTTTCCCAAAAGCATACTTTTGCATTCCACTTCTGATTTGGCTTCTAAAGAAAAATGATTTCATTCTTATTTTAGTATCGGTATTCACTCTTTATTGATTTTATTTCTCTCTACTAGACTTATCGATGACTATTCCTAATATGCTAAATGAAAAAATTTGTTACATTATTTAAATTTTGTAACATTAACAATTATTAATATTAAACTATTATTTTTGAGTTGTAGTAATTTAATTTCCCTTGTTGAAAAACAGAAGTATTTTTTGTTTTTCTAGCTCAAATAAACCACTTTGTTTTAAATTGTTCACTTGTTTGCATTTATATCTATTTTGAAGTTTCTAAAAAAGAAATTGGCATCCCAAGACACTAGGAAAATTATCAATGATTGTCATCGTTTTTTAATTGCAATGAATACTCGGTAGCCTTGTTGTGATTGAAATGAAAGATATATAGAGAACTAAATCTATCTATTTCTCTCACTCTCTACACACTCACACTCACGCTCACTCTCACACTCACGCTCACTCTCACACTCACACTCACACTCACTATCACACTCACACACACACAAAACTATATTTAAATATATATTTCTATCTATTTATCCAGCCATATCTTTCATTTCAGAATTAAAACAAGGTAGTTAGTTTGGCCTAGAAAAAGAAAAAATAATTATGTTATATATATATATAATGGTGTGCGAAGCTTCAAAAAGTCGAAGTTGGAGGTCAAATCTCTTTTGGCTTCGACTTAGACATCTACAATAGCTTTCACATATTCGAAAAATTTCGAAGGAAGGATAAATCTTCACTAAATTATCAAACAATTTAATTTTATCTTATTAAGTATCACATTTTTCAATATTTAATAATTTTAAAACTACTACTAAACAGAATTTTAACACTGAATAGTAATAAAACTACCACAACGTAAGCATAGATCTAAAGTGTATAAGTAAATGTTAATATATTATATTCACTATCACCAACATAATTTTATAAAAAATAAAGATACCTATAAAGAAATAATACCATGGTCACTGGTATGAAGCAGAGAAAGTGGTTTAGTTGTGCTATCATCCCAGCTCATGTCTAATGTTTAGTCCTTAATATCCCATCTCTTTGGAATTATCTCTGACAAGTTTACAAGTGTATTTTGACACATAAGTGTTTTATAGCTTCTTCGCATTTTCTTTACTATTCAAAATGTCTAATACGGAAAGTGGGAAATGAAAATAGAATTTAATTTATAATTATTATTATAAGAGAAATGCAGATAAAAAGACATAAATATATAAAGTTTGCAAAATAATATTATAAACGCCATGATGTTAGTAAAAATTAAAACTTTATTAATAATCTACTAAGCTTATCAGTAAGCCTGTATGGATTAATTATTAATATAGTTAATATAGTCCTTAAGTCACAAATAAGAAAATGTTCTTGGTCCTTGCTACTATCAAGATCTAGAAAAATAGTTATTTTAAAATTTAAAAGTAGTGTTAAGTGACAACAACAAAAATCCTATGTAGCTTCGACTTCGACTTCGACTTTTCTTCACAAGTTTAAAGATTCGTTTCAACTTCGCTTCACATTTAAAAAGTGTCCTTCCCACACCCCTAATATATATAAATTATATTATATGTATATACGATTTTTATATAATAATTTTTAATAAAATTTATCATTACTATTGCAATGAACAAGGGGCATTTTCATTTGTTAGGAAAAGAGCATGTGTGCCGTTTCATTGGCTGTGGACGCAATGACCGCTTCAACTATGTTGTAATGCAGCTACAAGGAAAGAACTTAGCTGAATTACGCCGCTCTCAACCAAGAGGCGCTTTTTCTCTTTCAACAACACTCAGACTTGGTTTGCAGATTCTCAAGGCCATTGATAGTATTCACCAAGTTGGCTTTTTACACAGGGATATTAAACCAGTAAGCTATTTATATAAAAACATGTAATTTTACCTTTTTTAGTTTTACTTATTTATATTTTTGACTTATGATTAGTACTAAAGGGATTTTAATCAACTTTTTGCGGCTAGCCTGCTTCTCTTTAGATACTTAGTTGCTTTCATTTTCAAAAGAGATTTTCACCATCACAATTCCCAAAGTAATCTAAGGTGAATATTTATAAAGTGCTATAAACTCTTGCTTGCCCATTTCTAATTTTTAATTAATTAATGTGAATGACAGGTATGTAAAGAATTCATATAAATTTAAAATCATTCCATAAACATCATCTAATAAAAGCTATGTAGTTATTTCTCCAGTTAAATCTGAATTATTGCTTGGTAGATTGTTGAGTTACTTAATCAGAAGTGATTTAATAATATCATTTCAGATAGACTATGTTAATGTTTTTTTTTATGTTTTTAAGTCTAACTTTTCTGTGGGCCGCCTTCCTCACAATTGCCGTCGTGTATACATGCTGGATTTTGGGTTGGCACGCCAGTATACAACAGCAACTGGAGAGGTGCGTGCTCCACGTGCTGCAGCTGGCTTCAGAGGCACAGTGCGCTATGCTTCCATCAATGCCATAAGAATAAGGTTGGTTTGGTTTTAATTAATGTGTTAACATATAACCACATGATATGAATGCATCGCACATTTTATATAGATCTTTTGAAATATTGCCAACATTGGCTATAATCAAAAAATGTGCACGATTAGTACCCAGGTAGTAATAAACTCTGATTTTCACAGGCAACCCATTATTGGAAAACTGTAAATTCATGTTGTCACAATGGTGAGAAAAAATATTACAATTTTATTACATTCTTAGTCAGTTTAATCAATGGTGAAAGTATACCCTATAAAATAATCCATAAGAAAATATTGTTGGAGGCTTTTGATAACCTTTTATATGGAAATTAATGGTGGTGGTTGAAAGTAGGCTTCCTTAAAAAATCAGGGTTTTTACTATCTCAGTGTTTTTTTTTTTGTTTGTCCACTCCTTCTAAACCCCAAACCCACGTCTTAGTAAATTATATAAGAATGCATTGGTAATAACCCCATACCATTATCATCATCATCATCATCATCATCATAATAATCTTCATCAACAACGGTTTCTAGCATGTGGACGGGTCAGTTTAGTAAAATGCCTCCATCTTCTTATATCCTTCCATCTTTCTCCTTTAATTATGCCATTCTTCTCCTCTCATTTGAACACTTTGTTATCTGTTCCTCCCATTCCTTTCTTGGCCGCCCTGCGTTCTTTCTCCTACATCTTTCATTGCCCCTACCACACATATTAAACAAATATAAAACCATCTAAGTTGGATCAACCTTTTGTAAATTATCATTTGCCACTTAAGTAAATATATCTTTCAACACTTCACTTGATTTACTTTACCTCCATTAGTGTTTCCAGCCTGTGGCCTTGATCAATTTTTTATCCAAGCCATAAATTTTCTGCTACTGGCTTGCTAGGCCTGTTCAATTTAATTAATATTGTTAATAAAAAGTAAATTTGGATGCAAATGTTTTAGATGGAATAATACTACAATCCTATTTTAAACAAAACACTCTTGTAAAACATGTTTTATCTGAGAATGGGAGTGTTTTACTTATAAAAAAAAGATGGTATACATGCAAACACAACCCATATATCATACTTTAGGTAATATAAATTAATACATACAGTAGTCTCTTGGAAACTCGACACTCGATAACTCATTATTCCGTGTAACTCGACACACACACATGAACACAGTTGTTAGTCATCACAATCCAAGGTCATTAAACTTTATAAATTCTCGTGTTTTTTTGTGTAACTTGAGTGGAACAGTCATGCTGTGGTGTGTTTTTACAAATGCTGTGTTTGTTTTCTATTTCAGAAATGTGTTATCCGAATCAATACAATACTAAATGTACAGTACTGTACTTCATTTCTGTATATTGCACATATGTATATACACCATTATATTAACACTAAAAGGTGACCTGGTGGTCTAGGGGTAAGGTGTCAGACTTCTGTGCTGGCGGCCGGGGTTCAATCCTTGGTCCCGGCACAGATTTATCTGATTTACAAACCCTTCCTTTACCTCTGACAAGATATCTTGTGAATGTGGGGAATGCCAGGCCTCCACCGTGGTTCGGATTCCACGTTTAACTGTAGGTCCTTCATTTCATCTCATAATCACCCTACCATTACACATTAGCGTAAGTGCGTATAACCCGAACGGGTAGTAAGACACGGTGCTAATAATAATAATTAACACTAAATATATTGTACTGGATATATAAACTCCATTCACGGTAGGAGTTACTCTCTGAAAGGTCTTTTTTCCTACCAATATCCTACTATATAATAGATTTATGGTAGGGAAAAAGGCCTTTCAGAAGTCAATTCCTACCGTGAACAGACAATATTACTGTTACTGTACTGTAAGCTCTGCAGTACAGTACAACTGTACCTATAATATTTAATACTGTACTGTTATTCATCCTTGTTTAGTAAATATGACATAGTAAATATGCACCTTATGCGAGTTCATTCATAAAACTCGACATTTCAATAACTTGACACTATCTCGGTCCACATTAGGTCGAGTATCCGAGAGACTACTGTACTTAGAGGATATTTATATATATCTGTATATACAAAATATGTCTTTCTTTCTCTCTCTCACTATCTCCCTCCCTCCCTCCCTCCCTCTCTCCCTAACTCCCTTTCTTACTCCCTCTCTCCCTCTCTCCCTTTCTTACTCCCTCTCTCCCTCTCTCCCTAACTCCCTCTCACTATCTCCCTTCCTGTCACTATCTCCCTCTCCCACTTCCTCCCTGTCACTATCTCCCTCTCCCACTTCCTCCCTGTCGGTATCTCCCTCTTCCTCCCTGTCACTATTTCCCACTCCCACCCTGTCACTATCTCCCTCTACCACTTCCTCCCTTTACCACTCCTTCCCTCTCACTCTCTCACACTTTTGTTTGCAATTGATCTTGCTCTCTCTTGCTTGCTCTCACTCTCGTTCTCTCTCACGCCATCATGCACTTTAAATTGCTGCCAACGGACAGAGGGATAATTGTTGCCTCTTAAACAAATTGTTAAAAATTAATTTTAATTCTCACATTAATAACGTAATAGAGCATTAAATTCACTTTCAATTAGTAAATTTATGCAATATTTTCGTCCATTTTGAATAATACTTGATTGAAGTTGTTAACTTGAATTGCCATGACAAATCATTGAAAATAAAAATAGCTAAGAAGATTACTAGATAATTGAATGATTCTTTTTACTATTTTTACCTGGTCCCTTTTGAAAATCATAATTTATGTTTTATTAAACATGTAATATGATGAATATATCATTGTATTAAATGTTTTCAAACTTAAGGTATTTAAAACTCGTATTAATTAATACATTTATCTACAAAACTAGCTCTAGTTTAGCTACTATCTAGTTTTAGTTATAGAATTATGTTGGTTAACTTGTTTAAAATCAATGTTGATCTTATTTATATCAATACATTTTTTTACCAAACTTACCAAATTTATATTAAAAAAGCATTATCTATTTCATATTGTTTGCTTGAAATATTAATTTAGTCATATTAATTTTAATTATAAAGTATCGGCATCAACTTTTATAGGCATTAAAAATTGAATTGAAGTAAATTTCTCAATAAAATAATGTCCAACGAGAGCCTGTACAACGCGCATGTGCAACTGCGCATAGAAGAATGGAAATGGAACAGAAAACGTGATTATCCACGATTACACTAAGGAATAATAAACTACATACGAAACACTTCAAATTTCTAATTATTTATGATTCTTATATTTTCTTATAGAATAAATTAAGTTACTGAAGCATATTTTGGGGAAATATTAGCTTATTAAAACGTCAATTTTATTAACGTTTTATCAAGACGACGTAGAAACACTCTACAATAATCTAAAGTGATAGTGAAGGAAGCCTACCTGACCTCAACCTTAGTTAATTCCTCTCCTTCCTACCAGCACACTTATTATTAGATTCAATATAACATTATCCATAATGCTGCTATCTATACAAATTACATTCAATATAACATTATTCATAGTGCTGATATCTATACAGTGATGTCATAACTGAAAAACAGTCAGCTGTGGACAGTCAACTTTACAGTTCAACCAAAAGCATCAGTCTACTCGACCTGATGAAGCTGTCTGTGACAGTGAAAGCTTGTCCTTAAAAATGTGTTTGTGTGTTTTTTAATGTTATATATAAACAATTTCTACTCCAGTATCATCAAGGTAAGTGTGCTGGCTATCCCTCCTAATTTAAACCATGATTTAGCCTAGTGTTTTTTTAACATTAATTTTTTAACTTTGAAAATTTAAATAACAAAATTTACAAAAATAAATTAACTTTAGATTTTACGCTAAAATTGGGTTATGCAAAGCAGCTGTTTCAGTGACCATCAACTTTAGCAGGATTGTAGTAAAATAAAGTCTAATATAAATAATTGACTTGGAATAAGAAGAGGAGGGGAAGGCCCTCAAACCTGGTACTTATGCATAAATTTGAAGAGCTTGGGGTGAATTATCCTGATCTTCAAGATTTATTTCATACCTATAGGAATCACTTGTATTCACACTCACCTTATCAGTGTCACCTGCCACTCCTACTTTGTTCGATCTTTCACTTTCACGAGAATATAATTCTTGTTCCGTTTCATTATTTACAAATTCATAATCACTGCTTTCATAAACACTAACAAATTGATCACACTCGCTTGAGCTATCATTAAATATTGCAACTATTTCTGTGTCTTGAATCACAGCTTACCTCTTAGTAGCTATGTTTACAAACAAGGCCAAAGATAAAACTCATAAAGCTAGAATATAATTTTTATGTTCGATGTATCAAAAACTCGAAGTACAAAGACAAATAAAAGTAGCTTTAACATATGATAATGCAGTAGAAATAAAATCTACTCTATCTGTTGACTTAATACTGAACTAAGAGCTCGAAAATATGGGATCGCTTTGAGCAACGCTGGAAATTTTAGCAAATATTTCGCTCATCACTCTGAACAACGTTGGCACTCAAAGGGTTAGATCATTCAATTTGTCAATAAAGTTCAGTCACTGTTATTTAATTAAAACTCTTTAAAACAACTATATTATTATTGTTTTGTCTTTAGGAAATGGGTCGTCATGATGACTTATGGTCCTTGTTCTACATGTTGGTGGAGTTTGTCAATGGCCAGTTACCTTGGCGAAAGATCAAAGACAAGGAACAGGTATCTTTCTATCTAAATAACTATTGCATTGAAATTTCTTGATATATTCCTTTTATATCTCTAGAATTTTATTTGTTTAGGAAGAGAAATGATAAAAAAAGGTTAATACCTTGGATTCTTACTTCATAACAAATAAAAGTATATAAATAATGCTTGAAAACTCAAGATTATCAGTATAAAGTGTGGCCTACATGTACTTTAAAAACAATTCCATCAATTTGTGTACCTGCTTTGGTGGATGCATGGTCTAAAGCATCACTATTTTTTAAACTGCTTGCTGATAACAGGGAACACGTGGTTCAAACACCAGCCAGGTAAACTGAGGATAGTTTTCCCTAAGTGATTTTCAACTCTTTCTTTGTGCAAATGTGAATACATTTCCTCTGGATTCAACTTCCTCATCCTTAACTCATTAGCGTAATTTGTACAAATGCATATAACCTGAAAATGTAGTAAGACACAGTGTCAAAAAAATCTATAAGTCGATAGCCTCCAAAGTACTGTAAAGTACTCCAAAGTAATGAATTATGTTTAGAAAAACCTGCTTTTCAAAAATATATATTTAAATAGGTAGAATTAAAAATTGATCAATCTACAATTTATTACATCTAATCCCATATTACATACACAACAATTAATGTTCCAGTTTGGTGTCATTGCAATACATTTTATGAAGCTATCTAACTCTACTATTTTTTAAAATTTCAGTAACGCCATTAGCAGTTGCGCTAGCCATCTACCCTTTCGTTGTTTTCCCTGTAAGGTAGCAAACTTACCTTGTATTATTCCACTATGAAATAGCCTATAAAAGAGGGTCATGATGAAATTTGTCAAGTTAAGAATGCTACCGTTTGCTGAAAACATACAATCACTATTTTGATTGACTTAAGGAAAATTTCAATATCAATTTTACACTTGATTGTAGACATTTAAACATCATGCACAAATTTTCAAAAGTGAATTTCATTTAATTTTTTTTAAACACTAGACATGTGTGCTTCACAATGTTTTGTGATTGTCATTTTATATTTGTAAAAGCCAGTCATTAAATCCTAAGTCTTTCAATTGTATTACTATTAATAAATTCATTTAGACATCAACTAGTGGTGTTTTAATTTAGACTAACCTTAAATTTTGAAGTAAACAAATAAATCCATGTTTAGCTTTCAATGTTACCCAATCACCACCATCTTGTATCACTACTTTTGCGTAGAGCCAGACTGTAATAAATGTGTGCATAGTTGAATAATTATCACAATATTTTTTTTTTTTTTTTTTTAATTTGGTCTTTAGTAGTATTACTTTAATATATCCAATGTGAAAAATAAAGAGAGATTTTAAACATTAATGCATTGAAATTGATGAGAGTCCAAGGGGTTCATTGCTAGTACCACTTTCGACCATCTCTGGCAGATTTATCTTAAATAACTGGGAAGATTTATCAGCCAGGATTAAATATATCAGGAGTTCATTTGATTAAGTTTTAGGTTTTAATAACCTTTCATGTTTGTATTTAGTAGACCATTTGGCTTTGTTTCAAATTTAAGAACTAATGTAGTTATAGATTAAATAAATCTCTAAGTGTTATGCTATGCACTTTTTAATATGCAATATTTTTTTAGCACTTTGTCTTACTACCCTTTCGAGTTATAAGCTTATCTACTTTTTACACTAATGGCTTTAGGGATGAAGTAGATTATATTCAGAGGACGTTTGCCTGCATTTTCATGGAGGAAGAATGGAAAACCATTTTGGAAAAACCATCCAGTCCAGTCCGAGAGTAACACATTAGACCATACTTCCACAAAAGTGATACCATATAAATTACCTTTAATTTTAAAGGGAAATTATTGGCTTATGTATATTAATTTACCTTTTTGCTAAAATTCTTAATTTTAATATGGAATTTTATTTTCATTAGGTGGGTCTTATGAAAGAAAAGTATGATCACAGACTTCTCTTGAAACATTTGCCGTCTGATCTCCGTCAATTTCTAGACCATATTCAGTCCTTAGAATATGCTGATAAACCAGATTATGCGGTAAGATATTTATTTTACTGCTAACTTAAAGTTAAAAAAGTGCTATCTTCTAGTGATACACACATGGTCTAGAATAAATGTGCCAAACTCATGGGTGCGCAAAAGGACGATATTGATATAAGAATTACCGGGTCACAAACCTTTCCTTCTCCCCCAAAAGTGTGAGTGAAGTAACAGGGGCATGTGGGCAACAAGCATCTTTCAAGGATATAATCAGAGCTGTGTGGAGATGGCCCTGGTGGTTGGCAAGTCATTCTATGCCTACACCGGGTTAGGAAAGCATGGCAGGATTTACATGAGTGTAGCACATTGGCCAGCCCAATCACCAGACCTGACACTGGTAGATTTTTTTATGGGGACATTTGAAATCCTTGATTTACGAAAAGACTGTGGTCAGTGAAGATTTGGCTGCATGTGATTTTGTGCAGGCCATACCAGACATTTTTGAACCAGTCCAGGTAAACATGGTTCGTCTTTGCAATTTATGCGTTGACTTTGCTGGACGCCATTCCGAACAACCTTTGTAAAACATGTTATCTGCTATTAATATACAAATCACTACATACACAGGTTTCCTGCTTTCATTCTACCTGTAATCCATTCCTTGTTTACTGCGCATGTCACTGGATGTCAATACCACGACCCTGCACTGTTTTGCTGCTATTAAAGGCACTTGTTGCCTACCTGACCCCGTAACTTTTACTCACACTTTTGGGGAGAAGGAAATCAATCTCTTCCTTTTGTTTACCCCTGTGAGTTTGGCACATTTATTCTGGACCATGTGTGTGTGTGTGTGTGTGTGTGTGTGTGGGTGTTATATATATATATATATATATATATACGTGGTCCAGTATATAGATCACTATTTTAAGACTAGTAAATAATTCAATATGGAGCTCTGTTATATCTAGTAATCTATTAAAAGTTTATGTAATAATGTGTTAGGAAAAGATTCTTTTTAAAATACAGCCTTGTAATGTGTTTGTAAAGGTATGAATAAAAATGCGCTCAAATAGGTCAGGCGCCATTGTTATCAGCAGGACTCAAATTAATTTTATAATATGCTTGAAATTCTCTTGTGAGATTTTATACAGGCTTGAGCATGTCTCACCATAGATTGTCGTACATGTTAGAAAATACCTGGGGATTGTGTTACAAACGGTTTCAAAGTCGTTCACATAATGCAGTGGATTTAAAGGAAACCAATGTTAAAACATTAATAAACCATCAAGAATATATAAACCATAGAATAATTCAAAGATCTTGAATATTTTACATCATCAGGTTGCCATGCACCTGGAGAACCAGGGTAACTGGGAAAAAGCAGGAAATTTTGCAAAATATAGTAAAATTTTTGGAACATTCGTTAATTTGGGGCATATAACTGAAGAACTGAAGATTTAAGCATGTTGTTTCAAACATGTCTTATTAGCTATTAAACAAGTGTTGGGAAGCAACATAAGATGTATATCCCTATGAATTTTAAATCATGCTGTTTTAAACAAAAGTTACTTCACTTTACACGGTCACTTCGATGAAAACAGAAATTTTACTACTCTTCAATATAAGCTGCTTGGTAAATGGAAGTTCCGTCTGGAAAATCTGGAAAATACAGAGAATAAGGTGGTTAGAAAATAGTGGCAACCCTGATCATGATGGTTATAAAAAAATATGTATAAGCTTCACTGACATCTAGTTGCACATCCTATAGAAAATTAACAATTAAATTCCCAAGACATTTTCATACTATAATTCCTCATTTTCGAGTTCATGATTCACTCCTCACTAGCTGAAGACAGCTCTAGGAACCTTCAATTTGGTGGTTACAGGCAGAAAATGTAAATTTTCATTGTGAAAGCACTCAATGTATCAATTGTTTGATGATATAAGCGTCATCAATCGTGGAAAGTCTCCTGGTTGATATTAACAGTTTCCCAACACACTATATTTTTATGATGCATATTTGTTGTTTTGATCTAGAATAGTATTGATGTTCATGAAGAACCAAACATAAGTAAATTTAAAAATAGCAAACACTTAGCTTAGCTGTTTTTGATTTATATGTATGTAAGCTTATTGCAATCACAAATATTATGTCAATTGTTGCCAATGCTGAAACATGGCACAGTGTAAATGAAAGCTTCGACTGATATAGGAAGTTTTCTTTATACATGTTTATTTGAACATTTATCCTGGTTAAGTATGTAGAACTTGCCTCAAACACTGAATTGAAAAATCAGAAATATTAACAAAAAATAACGCTTTATGTCAGATTTCTATCGCTTTATGTCAGATTTCTATCGTAATTAAATTTTGTAAACTGCGGTAGACTACTCCCTACTTTATTATTGTATTATATGAAAATTGAAACTTTTTTATAATAAAAGTTTGTTTTATTATATTTACAAATTAGTTTTTCCTTTTAAGTATTTTATATAACAATGCCCCTAAAGAGGGTTTCCTTATATAATATGTTATAATATAAATATGATATATAAAGAGATATTACTGGTGCTCTACAGAGGTTTTTATTCATGTATAAGAATAATTTATCTATATTCTCTTTACACCTTACTCTACTGGTAAGTAAAAACTCTAGCCATTATGTCATTTAATGTTTTTCTAGCCATTATATAATCTCATTAGTGTTTTGTGAATGAGGAATAAACTTTCTAGACCATTTTCAATTCCTTTCTGCAGTTCATAGTTTTGTTTGAAGTTTAGTTTGTGTATTATATTATAATTTTTCATAAACCATATTGAAAACATGATATTATCCTGTTACTTTTGGATTAATACAATTCTAGATATCCTTTCTAAATGATTTCATTATCTTGTATCATCAATCTTATAAATAATATTGGATCTAGATAATGTCTAAAACAAAACACATGAGCTGAATCTTTATATGCAATTGTTTGAAACAATTAACACTTAATTTACTTGTTAATTAATTAATCAATTAATTTTTTAGCTTTAATGTTTCTTTAAATTAATGCTTCATTAATAAATATTAAATTTTGATTGAATGCTCTATTTGTTAAAGGTTTATTTATTTTGGTAATATATTTTTACTTATTATAGATGTTAATTGGTTTGTTTGAGAGGTGTATGAAACGACGCGGTGTGAAAGAATCAGATCCCTATGATTGGGAGAAAGTACCATCAGTGACAGATAACTCAATTCCACCAATGATTACACCATCACCAGCTGTAATTAGTCGCCAGGTACCCCCTGGCATGCTAGGTGGAGCTACACGCATCACGGATAACTTATTAGAAGATAACTTGATGACAAGCCTTGATAACAATCAGGAGAACATTGAACCAGACAATCGTCGTGAGCTAGAGGCACAGCTTGAAAGTGTGTGTCGTCGAAGACGACACAACCTACACCAAGAAACTACTTCACCACTTGTCACTGAAACAAATCGTGATCGAGAAAAACTTGTTATTGACAAGAACTGCAATGCCACTATGCCTGCAAGTCAACAGGATATCAATGCTCAACTGATTGGTATGTTTTGCTTGCTATATATTTCTCTAAACATCACTTTGAAAAAAAAATGGATAAAACCATTTCTTTTACTAAAAGAGATATGTAATTAAATTAAATGTATCATGATTATTTTTATTGTTTAGGGTTTATTGTTATTATTATGATACTACTATCGTTTCTTACAATACTTAACTTAGCTATCTAAAAATATTTTGCTTGCTGTTATTGGATTATTTCTTGTCTCCATTTGTCGTGTAAGATATTAATATTTTCATTAACATAACTTTCTTAAAATAATAACACTTCTTTGGTAAAAAATTATGAGAGATTAGATCCCTAATGAAGAATTAATAAATGTCTTGGCCCATTCAGTACTTTTGTTCTTCAAGTTTCCCTAGGGCACAGACAAGACAAGGTATACATCATACTCCCAGCCTCAAGGTTAAAATGGCTATGCTCATTGGGAGAGCTTGAGTCCTTCAGCACGAGTTCCAAGCAAGTGACACCATCTCTATCAAGGAGGCATTAAAAAAAAAGTCACTCTAAGAATGGTTTACTAGAGAACAGACAAAAAATGGCCTTCTTTTGTCCAAACAGTCTTTCACAAAGCTAGGTTCAGATATCGGCCTCAACCCACTTCCCATAAACAAACCCCAAATGAGCCTACTCAGACTACAAATTACAAAGAAAAAACAGTCTTTTTTTTATTCAAGCAAATATTTGCAAATTATCTGGTTGTAAATAATCTCAAATACCATCAACTGGTTACTTGTCTGAATAAGTTTGTTCATTGAAAGTGGTAAGGGGAGGGGGGCAATAGGACGGCCAGTATCTGAATTATTGTGTTTGGACCGCCACCCCTTTACAACAAACCCTTTTAAAGTTTTATTGTTTCATTTGTAAATGCTGTCATTACTCGTTGCATCTAGCACTCCCAAGTGCCCAAAGACTCAACCCAGCTCAAAGAGCATAACAAAACTCCAGTAAGGCTGAGTGTTTGGTGTATAACTTGTCTGTGCCCTAGGGGTAGCTAAAAAATATAAGTCTGAACCTAAATTTCCAGTAGGTACAATGAGGACATACCTTTTCCAGCTTCTTAGAGGACATTATAGACCAGGCATGTCCAACTTGTTTGATTATAAGGGCCATTTTGAACATTAAAATTACTGAGGTGGCCACATTAAAAAAAAAATTGTCATTTTATTAATTACAAAGAATGCCAAATTATTAACTTTTAATTTACAATAAATAAAGATAAGTGGAGGCCCCTACTAAACAATAAGACTAACCCTATATATATATCAGTTGTGGCTCGTCACTTTAGAAGCTGGAGGGCTCAGCCTGTTTAATTAATAAATTATCTCTAAATAATATATTTAAAAGAAGACACAAATTTCGGAATATGTTTTGCTAAATATTCATTTAGTTAAACTCAAAAATGAATATCACAAACACCATGGAAAGATAAAAAAAAATTCCCTCAAAGGACATGGATGTGTTGTAGAAACTCTGCAGCTGTGTAATGTGCGTGAATATATAGGTATGTATGTTTTCACTATGTTCCATACAAAATTCAGGACATGGCCTACCTAATGAATTCAATTCTCTTTTTTGATCAAGAGTTAATCTTGCAATATTCGTTGTCTTAAGCGCCTGAATTGAACTATTCATATTAAGCCTAGTTACAAAATATATTAAAACATATAACTCAAATAAACATTATCCTAAAATAACCCTACATAATATTATTATAAACGCATACGCCACGCACATCATCCTCAAGATGCAGGAGCACGCAGGATGACTGGCAACAACTGTTGCTGGTTCACGCTATACACATTTCACAAGCTTTCAACCTTAGGGCGCGTAAGGGAGTGCGCCTTCAAAAGAAGAATAAGCAATGCTAGCTAGCTATAGCAGGAGGACAGCGGGTTAAGGGAGGGAAGGTTTGGTTTCACTGTCAGGCGCTGACCGTCGTGCGCCTGACTTCATGGCTCATGCCATTTGAAGAGAAGAGGTGAAGGGGTGGGAAGGTTTGGTCTCACAATATCAGGCGCTGACCGCCTCGCGCCCGGCTGCATGCCATTTTAAAAACATTGCCTGCTATTACTTAAACCAGAAACATATTTTTCTTGAAACTATTATGGCAAGATAAAATTGTCGTGAGAGTGCGAATAATAACTTTAAAAGGAACTGGGGATTCGTGGGGTTGGGGGCGCGTGCCTCCGCGCCTTAGGGACGAGCCGCCCCTGATATATATATATATATATATATATATATATATATATATATATATATATATATATTTATTTTAACAAAAAGTTGCAGCCTTTATTTGTAATTTGTAACAATGGTGCTAATGTTACAGTATTGATGTGGGTGTCACCTTTAAATCTTATGCTAAAGCTCTTTTCATGATTGTTGAGAAATGCATGCCCATAAGCTGAGATCTCTTGGTTGTTTGATCCTTTTTCATGCGAGAAAACAACTTTTAACATATGTATGTGTTACCAAACATTTCAAATATTTGGTGCACAAATTTAACAATTTTTGTCAACTTATGTCTGTCAAAATTAGAGTAAATTTGGTCAACCAATTTCACATTCCATAATTCTACAAATTATGCCAACTTCCTTAACATCACATTCCAAAATGCTTTATTTCCATGATATTTATAAAAAGAAGAATAGGTTTGCATTACATAATGGTTCATCATAAGGCTCATGGGCCTCACATAATCATGAATTGGGCCTCGAGTTTGACTAGATTATATTATAGACTATATACATGTTGTTTTCCAAAATTTTGGAACTGCCTTTTTGGGGACACAAGCATCAGATCCACATCTTAGTAATAATAAGAGAAGAAAATATACATATACACCAAACCATTATTTATCATTTTTTCTGACCATTAAAATAGCCAGGTCCTTCACACCAATTAAGTCATCTAAACCCCTTTGTTATCACAAATATAGTTTATTTTTGTTGTGAGTTTGGAAGGTGGAGAAACATTAGTCAGGAACAGTGCTGCAAGTTTTTTCCATCATCATTATCAACTGTTTCCAGCCCGTGGCCGGGTCAGTTTATTAAAATGCCTCCATATTTATTCTTACACCATTCTTCCTCTGTTGATTTCATCCATCCTTCACCCGCTTGAACACTTTACCACCCTCTGTAAATTTTACTCTCTCTCATCTCCATCTTAAGGTAAGTGTCCACTGGTCCGCATTGCACAAATCAGATTTATTTAGTGTTCTGACTTTATTCACCGCATTCGTATTCGGAGCTCCAAACAATAACCATCATTGTCCTAGGGCCATATACAAGAACGTAACTGTGGATGCTAAGTGGACACTAGCTTTGGTTTGCTTGCATCATTATAGGTTAAAAGGTGGGCCGATAGTGTTCTCCGGACCACACTAACCACACAACTAACTTTCTTGCATACCACCCCTTGTATCTATAATGACATCACTGGCACGGGTAGTCGTTAAGAAAAAGCTAAAATAGTTCAATACTAATTAATCCAACAGCTGTTGCTTTTGTAACTAATCAAATTTGACATTAAAGTCTTATTTTTCTGATGTTATTTACTTTATTTAAGTCATGTTTCCTTTGATTTTAAACTTATCTCAGCTCTTTAAAACATAAGTTCTAAGTTGTATATGTGAGTACTATGTAACTAGTGATGTGAGGTGGAAATAATAACTGACTCACACGCGATAGTTCGTGAACTGGGGAAGGATTTAACTGCAAGATGTAGGCTGGTCGCGAAAGATGAAGTTCACGAACAAATGACCAAAAAGAAGTGGTTCGTGTATGAATGAACCACAATAGGTGGTTTGTGAATGACTTAAACACAAGTAGTAGCTCGTGAATGACTTAACAATAAGTAGTAGTTTGTGAATTACTTAACCAAAAGCAGTAGTTCGCGAACGACTTAACCAAAAGAAGTAGTTCAGTAGTTGGCGAACGACTTAACCACTAGAAGTATTTCATGAAAGACTGAACCACTAGAAGTATTTCATGAATGACTGAACAACTAGAAGTAGTTCGCGAATGACTGAACTACTAGAAGTAATAATTTTATTGAGGGACCCATCTATCTTTGTTTAATATCAATATTTGTGTGTTATCAAATAAAACCATGTATTTAATATTAAATGAAAACCTCTAAAGGTTCACCAAAGAAAGCATCCACTCAACGTCGAGCAGTGTCAATGGCAGGAGCAGACCCTGTTCCAGAGAAACCAGCAATTTCTTCTTCCCCTGCCGCAGCAATGGCAGATAACCAAGCTGTTGATTATGAAGGAGATGCAGTTATGGCATCAGCTAGAAGCAATTCTGAAACCCAACACCAACATGTCAAGGTTGGTCTGTTACATATAATTTTTTACACACATTTATAGTTTAACTGGAATGCCAGGTCACCACCGTGGTTCGGATTCCACGTTAAACTGTAGGTCCTTCATTTCATCTCACAATCACCCTACCATTACACATTAGCGTAAGTGCGTATAACCCGAACGGGTAGTAAGACGCGGTGCTAATAATAATAATTATTATAGTTTAACAATACACTTTTATTTAATTTTTAAACAATATGCTAACTTTATCTGTTACATCTGTCCTCAAGCTTTCTTCTTTCACTATAACAAATTTTATGCACTAATAAAATTTTCCAAGGCACTGCCTTTTAATTAATCTCAAATCAGATATTGTACTTAAGAAGCATGCTTTCAACTTCACATTGACTGTTAATTGTTAATAGCTTAATGCATTAATATAAATTGTCCAATTGAGATTCTTCTGAAGCTCATCTAGTCATAATAAATATGGCTCTTTTAAAATACCATATTCTTTATCGATATTGTTAATTTTGAACCACACACAATTTCATATATAGTCTAAAAACCAGTAACACTTGAACTAAAGTGAATCACATATATTTGCATTATTTATTATCACTATTGTTAGATTCTCCGTCTGCTTGCACTTTAGTGGCGTTTGAATTTGCACTTAAACATATGTATATTTGATGTTACTCAGTAGTTTATTATTTTCATAAACCACACAATTATATGCATATTTGATGTTACAAATTACTTCCTCGGTAGCTTATTATTTTCACAAACCACACACTCTGGATTTGTTTTTATCAAAACATATTTTCTGGATTAAAGCTTTTTTATCAACAACATTTTTCTGGATAAAAACTTAATTATAATTAGACTTCAGACTTTCCATTACACCTCTATTCATGGTTAAGCTTGTGTACGTTCTGTTAGAATGTAGCATATGAGCTTTCTTTCATCACTTTTTAAATAGCTAATTTGATGCATCAACATTTTGCCCATCGATGAGGGCTTGTTCTGGCTAACCTCTTTCTTTGAAATTTCATGAGTTGCACTTTCGCCATTTCTCAATTGTTATATACAGACCTAATCACGTCGTTCAATTACAGGGTAGGCAAATAACTGTATACAGCTAAAAAAAAACCACCACCACCATATTTAATCCATCTTCACTAACTTTAACCACACTTCCCTATACTAGCATGCTCCCTTTGCTTGAACAACATCCACACACAGAGTATTATGTGCTCTTTTATTCATAAAACTCTAATAAAAAAAAAGTTTTTCTTTTTCACACATTCGTCTACATCAGTTAACCATGTCTTACATGGCCTACCCCTTCCTTTTGATCCACATACTCTTCCATAATATTTTTGCTTCGTCACTCGATCCACAATAATCCTCTCAACATGCCCAAATCAACATAAGATGCCTCTTTCACACTGTCTTCTTGAATTCCCTTTCAAGCCCCACCCCTTCAGTACCCATTCGTTACCAACTTTATCCATACGAGTTTTTCTACATACATTTCTTAGCTATCTCATTCCAACCACACTCACTTAGTTTTGTGTTTCTCCTGACGAAATCACGTTTCACCTGCATGCAACAATGTTGGTATGAACACACATTAATTTATATACTGCCATCTTTGCCTCCCTTTATATTTATTCATTCTTGGCAATAGTCAACATATATCCAACTACTCTCAGAGTTGCATTCACCTTATTGTTGATTTCACCATCTATGCTTCCATTTTTACAAAACATTCTGCACAGATACATAAAATCATTCACTTGCGCTAACAGTTTTACATTTAAACTAAGCTGACAATTATTTCCTAATCTGTCTCTATAAAAAAATATCACCTTATTTTTTGATACATTTATACAAAGATCCTTCCTTCTCTGTCACTACAGTCAAACGATTTAATGCATTCTTCAAGTCTCTTTCACTCTCAGCCATTAATATAGCATAATCTGCATAAAGAACAGGGTGTCCAGTGACCTGGAAAAGTCAGGGAATTTGATCAAATTTCTGGAATTTTCACATAATCACTAAAATAATAGGCCTACGAGAATATGTGGAAATGGATATTATAGAAAAGGTCATTGAGCCATCAAAGTGGGCATCGCCAATTGTGTGCAGCATAAAACCCAATAGGAGATTTGAGACTTTGTATTGAAATGAGGGCTGATAACCAGGCGGTCCAGAGGAAGTTTCACCCAATACCTACAATCACAGAAATAGCGCCTGGTCTATGAGGTAGTATTACTGTGTTTTCAAAGTTAGACTTAAAATCCGCATTTCACCAAATTGTTTTGGACGAATCATTGAGATACATAACTACTTTAACTATGCCTCTCAGACTATGCAGATACAAGAGACTATTTTTGGCCTAAATTGTACACCAGAAGTGTTCCAGAAAACATTGGAACAAATACTTTAATCCTGTGAAAGAGTTGAGGTTTATATTGATAACTTACAAGTACACAGAAAAGACAAAAAAAGAGCATGATTACATCTTAAACAAGTTGTTGTCAGTATTAGAAGAAAAAGTAATTTCACTTAATAAAGAAAAATGTGTATGGGCTCAACCAGAAGTTGATTTTATAGTTCATAGAGTACACCCGTTAACAAGCAAGACTGAATCAGTTAATACATGTAGAGTGCCAAGAACCAGGGAATAACTTAGAAGTTTCCCTAGGCCTAGAATTATATTGTGCTAAGTTTATACAAAATTTTGCTACCTAGTGTGATTCTCTAAGAGAATTGCTACGAAAAAACAAGATGTTTAAATGTGCGGAAGAACAAAATAAGGCATTCAAAAATTTGAAATTAGAGCTTACAAAACCAAAAACACTAGGTTTCCTTCAACCAAGATGTAAAACCACCAGCATTGCCGATGCCAGCCCTTATGGCCTTGGGGCCATTCTTTTCCAACATTGAGGAGGAACACCCAGAATATTAGAATATGCCAGCCATTCCCTCATCTGTGTCGAGAGAAAATATAGCTTAAAAGGAGGCATTAGGGCTTGTATGGGCATATGGGTGATTCATTATTACATTAACGAGGAGAGGTGTAATTAATCACAGATCACAAACTGCTGGAAATGGAGTCAAGAGGTCTGTGATGAGGCTGCAAGGCTACTATTATTCAATAAAATATCAAATCATTCATGGAAGAGCAACATTGCAGACTCACTATCGAGATTACCACGAAACAATATATAATCTGACCAAGACCCACCTTGGTGATGTAGTTAGCTAATGCGCCGTCGTATTGAGCTAGACCACCGAGGATGGGGAGATCGAGGTTTGAATCCCGGTTGGGTGAACTGGGGTGCTTTTTCTGAAATGGGTTTCCACTCTCCTTTCACATAAATGCGGGTTCACGTCCTCTAAATTCAACCTTCCCAATTTCTATTCCTTTAGTGTAATTAGTACTCAAGCGTATTACCCGAACGGGTAGTAAGCTGCGGTGCTAAATAAAAAAAAAATGGCCAAGGGGATTTGCATGTTAGATGGGTCTTTTAGCAAGCAACTCCACGGGCAATCAGTCTTGAAGAAATATGAGAAGAATCGATAAAAGACCTTCATGTTAAGACCTTGTCAACCTGCATACTTTTGGATAGGTGGAACATAAAGTATAAATTCTACGAATTAATCAAGACTGAACTGTGTATTATTGGTAGCGTAATATTAAGAGGTACACGGATATTAACACCACCAACCTTAAGGGATCGGGTACTTAGCCTAGCTCATGAAGGACACCCAGGTATTGTAAAAATGAAGCAAAGACTGAGCAAAAAAGTATGGTGGAGGAACATGGATAGACAAGTGGATAAGTTCTGCAAACATTGTCATGGATGCCAGAGGATTGGAACGGGAAAGATAAAACCCCATGTCTCGAAAAGAAATACCAGAAGGACAGTGGAAAGATATTGCCGTCGACTTTCTTTGTCCATTGAATAATGATCAATATGTATTTGTAGTGATTGATTACTACAGCATATATTATGAAGCTGTATTTATGAAAAAGATAACATCAGAAAACACGATAGATGTTTTAAAGGGCATATTTTGACAGTTAGGACTGCCAGAATCTATAACGGCAGACAATGGAAGACTATTCAAAAGTGGAGAAATGCGGGAATTTTGTGCAGAAAATAACATAGAACCCAGACTTGTTACACCAAAGTGTGCCCAGGCCAATGGTGAAGTTGAACGACAGAACTGATCCATCACTATAAACGATTAAGGATAACTGATGTTACAGGAAAGAGTCTTAAAGAAGAGTTAAGGTCATATTGGTTTGCCTACCAAACAACCCCCCACTCTGTTACAGGGGTCACACCAGCTTCATTGATGTTCAATCGAAAAATCAGACACGATCCCAAGATTAGAATTTTTGAAACCAACAGACACAGAGGTCCAAGACAGGGATTTAGAGAACAAAATGAGGGGTAAGGATTATGGAGATAGAATAAGGGGAGCCAGGCCATCAGAAATAGCATCAGGTGACATAGTTCTTGCTAAACAAGACAAGCAGAATAAATTAGATACCACATACAGCCCAATATCATTTGAGGTACTATCCAAAAAGGGAAACTCCATGGTCATTCAATCTCCCCAAGGACAAACTTACAATAGGAGTGTTACTCTTACTCGAAAATACTGAAGTCTAGAGCCATCAACAGATCAAATTAGGCCAGAAGAAAAAGAGCCTACTGAGGCTGCAAGTACGCAAGAACTGGCTGTGAATGACACAACCCCAAGGCGACCAACACGAGTACGCCGAGAACCCTTATGTTCTCAAGAATATGAAGTTGCTGGCAGAAAGTGTTATTGATTTTTGAATCTAAATGAGTCAAGTTTAATTTTTAAAGTGGTTTCTATATCATTTAAGTTTATAGCAGACAAACCTCACATGTGTGACAAATTTAGCTGTAATAGACATCAGTCATAAATGAAAAAGTGGTAAGTTTTTAAGTGTTTAAGCACATAGCAGACAGAAGCATTTCGAGTGTGAATAGGTAGAAAGTAATGTAGTGTGTAACCTGTAGTTGCTGAGACAGATATGTTCTGTGACTAGACTAGTAGTAAAGTAGCCAATATGGCAGTAGAGCATTACAGCAAGGATGTAATGAATGTTAAAATTTTGAGTTGCCACTCTTCATAAAATATATTTAGACATTGTTATTTATTTCTTAGTTCTTTCATGTTTTTCGAATTTCTGCAGGCTAGTTCTATACACCTTGCTCTTCTTATGTCTTGCTACTCAAAATAAAATAGTTCATACAACTTTTACATCAACGACCTGGATTGCAAAATTTGGATTTAAAGTTATGTAATTAATTTGGATTGTTAAGAATTTAATAACTATATATTGATGTGATTATATTTGAAAAACTTTTTTGGTGACTGCATGGTCTAAGGTGTCACTCTTTTAATGTAGATGACAGATAATCAGGGCTAAGATCCTGGTGGGGTGTACTGAGTGTGGCTCTTAGTTGGTTTTCCACCATCCTTTAACACAAATCTTGTATACTTACTCTTAAATTGCATTCTTCCTCATATATGATGGGTATGACTCGACCGGTTATAAGACATGGTGCTTGGAAAAAATATAGTGTTAGAATTGTCTGGGCGCACATAAAGTTGTTCAACAAAGAATAATATAGATTGAATAGTAACTTAGGTAAAGGAGGGTGAAGGGTAGGAATAATGGCATAATGATGTTAAATAAATCTTTTTGTTATGCACTAATTTAAGATCATATAGAATAATTGTGTTTATTAAAATATATTGATTATATACAAAATGCACTATTTATAATTTTAGAACTCTTCTTTCTTTTGAGGGATAGTCCTAAGTGTAAATATTTGACTGATTATTGAAGATTGCTTCTGTACTATTGTGTTTACAAAATCTTTTACTAGAGGTCTGAAAATTGAGGTAGGCAGAGCGTTTTTAAGGTCATCAAACAAACAAAATAAACTATAAGATTGCTGGTTAGGTAATGTTAACATAAGTTTTTCTATTTTCTTCTCAGTGAATTGGGGGTATTCGTTTAATCCTGATTGTTTTTGATTCAATCAGACTAAGTTGGGGTTTGTTAGCATTTTTTTCTACCGTGGTTTTAATTTATTATTTAGTAATTCAGTAATTATTATGAGTTATACATTTTTATATTCCATTTTTATTATTATACCTGCTTTTGGATTTATCTATACATTTTTAGAATCAGAATGCCAATGCATCACCTAGTGCAAAAAAATCGGGCACAACATTTGGACGGCTTCGTGTTGTGACAGCACCTGCTTCTAGTGTACAAGATCTAACTAAAGAAGGAGAGGAGAAACTGGAACTGCCCCTCTTGGTACAAGCCCCCAGCTACCTACTTCTGAGTTGCCTAGTCCCCGCTTCAGGGAAGCTACTACAGAGCCAGATGGTTCCTACTATTCTTATGATGCCACAAAAATTGGTATGTAATTTATTTTACTTTTTGTCCTGTAGTTGTGACAGCTGTTAGGAATAATCATAATATAATGTTATATTATACGAGAGTGGTTCAGAAAGTAACCGCCATTCTAGTGTGGCGCTAGTAGTTGTGCGCGGAGCGCCGCCATTATCACATCTGCATGTTCTCTGATTCACTAAGCGTCCAGCTCTGACAGTATGAACCTAGTTCTTTAGCGCATTCGCTTGGTATAACCTCAAAACATGAGCTTTGCAATAAAATATCTTGCAAAGTGCGTGCTGTAAGAAGATTTCCTTTGGCGCAAAACGTTTCAGCAGCAGACATTCATAGTCAATTGTGTACTGTATACGGTCCAAACGTTATGAGTGAAGGTGTTGTCCGGCAATGGGTCCGATTTTTTAAATGTGGTAGAACAAACATTCATGATGGAGAGAGGAGTGGTAGGCCTTCTGTTGTGAGTAATGATCTTTTCAAGAAAATGACGAAAAAATTCTTGAAAATTGAAGATCTCTAAACTTTCTGAACAATTCCCACAAATTTCTCGTGCGGTTTTGTACGAGGTTGTCACCGATAAATTAGGCTACCGAAAGTTCTGTGCTTGGTGGGTACAAAAATTGCTTACAGAGGTCCACAAAATCAAACGAATGGGCTCTGCCTTAGAATTCCTTTCATGCTACGACACAGGAGGTTTTTTGAATAGAATTGTGACTGGTGATGAAACAACAGCCGATGGCTTGGGGCCATACCAGTTCTCCATGCAAGCTGAAGAAAGCCCGCCAAACTTTGTCATCGAGGAAGGTTATGGCTACGGTTTTTTGGGATACCGAGGGAGTTTTGCTGGTTGAATCTATGGAACAGGGTAAGATGATCACTTCAGATGTCTACTGTAAAACTTTGAAGAAACTTAAGCGAGCCATTCAAAACAAACGTCGCGGTATGCGGACATTCGGTGTTGTATTTTTGCATGACAACTCTCATCCTCACAATGCTCAAAAAGTGCAGAGCTTTTAAAGCAATTCAAATGTGACGTTTTTGATCATCTCCCTTACGGCCCCGACTTGGCGCCAAGTGAATTTCATCTCTTCACTCACATGAATGGCTTGCATCGCAGCACTTCAATGACGATGACGAACTTCAAAATGCCGTGGAAGATTTGCTACATGCCCAAGCGGCTGAATTTTACGAAGAAGGAATTTGTAAATTAGTGAAACACTATGACAAATGCTTAAATTTAAATGGTGACTATGTTGAAAAATAGTAAAAAGCTGTAGTTTTAAGATGTTGATAATAAAATATTTTTTGATGCAAGTTTTTTATTTATAGCCAAACGGAGGCTACTTTCCGAACTGCCCTCTTATGTTGAGAATATCAATTCATTATTTATTTTGGTTTATTTTCTATGTGTATTTAATTCTTCTATGGTCACCGAGTGTCATTGTGTATTCAGTCAATTTTGATTTTCACAAATCACCTGTGTGTTGATCCACAACTTAAAACCAATTTTTATTTTGATAGAAGAAGTTTCAGGTATTTCTCCATAATATTGAAAACTGTGTCTGTTAATAGCAATGCGTGAAAACATTATTCATCCAATTTTAATCACAAAAATATTGTTACTCTTAGTCTAATAATGACGATTATTAAAATTGCAATATTATCTTAAGTTTCTGCTAGTATACATTTAAATCTAAAAACATGATTTAATTTACAACAACTGCAGATAATGATTTCCTCTCCCCCTTTAAAACTATATTTACAGAGATACAGGACTATAGTACTCATTAGTATATGTTAACTAATAAATGCTCTGGTCTCATTCTTAGCACATCTGATCTTATGAAGTTTTGCAAAGAATTCTTACCATTCATAAAACTTTTTTGAGAGAATGTAAAAAATTGTGTTTCCATGTCATTCTAACCAGATTTAAATTATTCCTAGTTATTATAATGTGTCCAGGTCTTATTGGCTCATCACCTGTGACTGATCAACGTGAACCTTTGAAAGAACGTGCTAAAGAGCATCGTGTTCGTCGCTTCCATTCTTCAGGAGATTCAAGAAGACCCATCAGCTGTAAAATAAACAATCGAGACACCTCAATCACTCAATTTGCTGTGATAGATGATGATAATGTATCTGCTCTACAGCAGGTCACACGTGGAGGGGGTGGTAAGAAATACTCATATTTCCCTATGAAATGTCCTGTTATTCATAAGTTTATTTATGGGTTGGCGCTATCCATAAACCATGTCACACTAATTTTATTTGTTTTTAACCCCCTCTCCCTCGCTTATCACACATCACAATTTCGTGAAGCCCCATTCTAATATTAAATCACAATATCATGCACCCCCTTCCCTATTTAAATTGTATTTTTAATTTTATAGCCTATATAACCCTTTTATTGAAACATTTTCTCAGCGATCATAGTCGATGAGTCAATTATTGGTTTGTATGTGTGTACTATGGGTTTATTAAGACAATACACTGCCCAAATAGAACGGGCCTCTACATATGCCAGAAAATTTGTTGAAAAAGAAAATATATCAGAGATCTAAGAAATGGATCAAAACTTAGCAATTTGCTGTAAAATAACGTAAAAAAGTAAAAATTAAGCTTAGGAATTTATTAAGCCCAAGCATTTTTTTTTTAAATTGAAAATTGTCACAATTTCCCCCAAAAAAAAAATGTTAATTATCACATTAAAAAAAAGATACACACTCTTTTAAGACTATTGTGCGACTGAATCATTATCAACTGTTTCTAGCCTATGGCCGTGTCAGTTTAGTAAACTGTCTCCATCTTCCTCTAACCCTCCACCATTCTTCCTTCTTTGTCCTTTGATCGATTCCATTATTCTCTTCTTATTTGAGTGACCTGGTGGTCTAGGGGTAAGGTGTCAGACTTCTGTGCTGGCGGCCGGGGTTCAATCCTCGGTCCCGGCACAGATTTATCTGATTTCCAAACCCTTCCTTCACCTCTGACAAGATATCTTGTGAATGTGGGGAATGCCAGGCCTCCACCGTGGTTCGGATTCCACGTTAAACTGTAGGTCCTTCATTTCATCTCACAATCACCCTACCATTACACATTAGCGTAAGTGTGTATAACCCAAACGGGTAGTAAGACGCGGAGCTAATAATAATAATAATAATAATAATCTTCACACTTGAACACTTTTTGTTATATGCTTCTCCCATCTCTTTATTGGCCTCTCTTTCAGTCTTTTTCCTACATACTTCATATACAAAATTTTCTTTGGAATCCTCTCTTTTTCCATTCTCATTACATGCCCCATACCATCTCAGTCTTGCTTTCTATACTATCTCATGTATTCCCTGTACCCCTACTATTTCCCAGATAACTTCATTCCTAATCATGTTTCTGCTCATGACAGCTAGCATGCTCCTCACAAACTTCATTCCTATGGCCTCCACTTTCCTAGTCTCTCTTATAATCACTGTCCATGTTTCTGCTGCCTATATGAAAATGGGTACAAAGTACACCTTGTACAACACTTCCTTATACTTCAAGGGCACTTCTCTTCTCCATAGCAAGTGTCTCATGCACCTATAGAACATCTCTTGCTGCGGTCCTCTTCTCATTAGATCTTTTCTTCCTATACCTTTCTCCTCAATCACGCTTCCAAAATATTTTACGTTCTATATTTTTCTCAGCTCTACTCAATTCAACCTTATAGCTTTATTAGGCCTTACCCTCTTCCTTGTCATTATCATCATTTCACACTTTGCCATGCTAAATTTAATTCCACTCTCTTTCCCTGTGACTGAATACAGACTACAACTCACCCTTGAACTATCAAGACCTGGAAATTTTCGGCCCTCGGGACTACGTGTCATAAGTTTCTCTCGCCTGATATTTGATAGTATAAGTTTCTGTAGTTTGTAATTAAAGCCAAAAACTTGGACATTTTACATATGTTACAATAACCTGCCCTAATGGAACTTAATAGTCCTGATAAAAGGAAATTAACCCTACCAGTAAGAAACACTGCTGAATAACAAACTGTAAATGGCAATATACATTTAACAACCAAATTAGTAAGGGCCTAATGTCTAAGAAATATGTAAAAAATTTGTGAAAATACTCTACAATAATGTAATGTAAGTGATAGAAAAGGAAGTCAACCTAAGAAATAGTTAAGTTAGGCCTTTATAGAAACAAATAAACGGCGACTCTAATTCATTTATTAATACAATCTTCATACTTTAAGCTTTTGTGTAACTATGAAAGTGATAAGAAATTGTTAATTTTAAGAGAGTATGAAGAATGAAGCGAGAAGTTTATTATTTTCTATCATTGCCTAACCTAACTATCCTTAGAAGGTGACTTCTTTTCATATAATTTACATTACATTATTGTACAGTGTTTCCACAATGTTTTATAATTTTTTTTTGTCTAAGTTATCTATTTGAAAGATCTTAAATATCTGTATGTTTACAGTAAAGCAATAATATAATATACTTTTAATTTAGAGTTGATTAAAATATTATTTTAATCAACTCTAAATTAAAAGTATTCCTAGCAACTTGAATACAACTAAAGTTGTCTCTACTTATTCTAAAATTACACTACTAACGCAACAAATTTAGACAACATGGTAAGTGAGAAAGTTGGCAATATTTAATCCCATTTTTTTTACCTTGTCAGAACGTTTTTAAATAGTTAAGTAATAGAGATTTTACACTAGTTTGCAGTTTGGTAAATTAAAGTTAAATATCTATTTTTTATTCCGAAGTATTCATTTTTATAATGATTACAACAATATATTTATATATAAAAATAATCTTTAAAGTTTTTATTTTCCAATAGGTTTGACCCTTGCATCTCAGTGGAAATCTCAGTTTGATGACTCTGAGGAAACTGATAATGAGTGGAAAGGAGAAAATCTTCAAAGTCCAGAGCATAAGCACAATCTTTCTCAGCAGGTATGTTTTATATATACTACACACAATACCGCTGTATGATTGCAGTTTTGTATCAAGAAGAGAATATTGGGTTTTATATGTTCATGTGAATGATTGATTACAAATATGTTAGAATTTTATATTTTGTTACATTTTTGTTTGTATGAAATGATTTTGTTATATCGATAAGTTTTTTTAAATAAATGAATGTTAAAATTGATTTGAACTTTTTTTACACATTATTTCACCCATTCATATTTCAGACAAAAATACGTGTGTTCAATTGCATTCACAATCCAATTCCCTCATCCTTTTCCTTAGAACTAATGTTTGAGATTTAATTCACTACCTAATTTAATTTAAAAATTATGATGATACCATTTAATGAGTATACAAAGAATGTGGTAGGAAGAAAAGTGATTCTTAATCAATATTACAATAACATTTGACATATATCAATATATCAAATTATTTTATCTGCAACTGTCACTGTAGATTGATAGTATCAATATATATATATTAAATAATACTAATATTATAGTAAATTGTTATCTTTATTGACCTTAAAAATCATGTTTGATTTTTCTGAACTGTCCTTCCAACAGTTTTTAATTAAAAAAATATTCTAGTTAATAATTGAACATACACATTTGATTTGTAAAACAATTTTTGTTGTTTTATGTTAAATGAATAGGTTACTAACTGGTTGGATCACATATTAATTGATTCAAACAAATGTATAATTTATAATATTAAAGTAATATTAGATACATTTATGTATATTTTCATGTCTATATGACAAAACTAACATTTTCAGGACGTTGTTTAATGGTGGCAGTTGTTTGTTCAACAATTGAGTGTGACATGAATTGTTTTTTATTTTTATCATTCTATAAATGGGTAAGAGGAAAGAAAGGTTAAATCTATGAATCATTGGGTTTGAGAACAAGTTAGGATTTGGTGATATGTTAGAACTAGTGGCATATACATTACAATTTGTATTGCAAATTATTTCTGATATAATTAATAGTCATACATACTAAAATTGATGGGAGTTGTAATGTGTATTACTATATTTTTGCCCCAGTATTTCACTTAATTTCTTGCCTATGGTCATTTTTTAACTATCGTTTTAGTTGTGAGAATTTTATATATTGAACATTGCAGTTAGTGAATGCTTCATATTTGGAAGATTAATTCTTTGGCTTCTCAATTATAATTTATTTTATAGGGTAGCTTATCTTGATTATACTACCAGAGAAGGAGCTTATGGATGTATGCATATTGTAATTTTTCAGGAAATCGAGCAAAAGAGGTGGTTTTGTTTCAGGTTGTACTGTTTGGTCTAGAAGCATGTGTCAAACTCCATGGTAACTATGGTTATTGTTCCTGTTATGTCTATAAAAACTTTACTTTAGAGATACTAGAATAATCTCTATCTTCCATCACTTATTAATTAAATTAATTTGAAATTCTTTGAACACAATTTTAAAATTTGTAGGGTATAATTTATAAGGGAAAGTGTACATTTCAAATGACTTAGAAATTAAGTTCTTTTTATTCACTACCATATTTGCTTAGTGCTCATATTTTCAATTATATAGATTAATTATATCATTTCATTTTTTATATAAAATTTAAATCTGTGTCTTTTTCAGGAAAAAATTAACTAGCTTATAATTCCACTGTATTTTTTTCTGCCACTACTCTGTAAAAAAGGTTTATTTAATATTCCTTAAACAAATGTATTTTTTCTTGTTCATTGAAATAGCATTTTGTTGTAAAAAAATGTTTATTTAATATTCCTCAAACAAATGTATTTGTTTTTGTACATTGAAATAGCATTTTGTACGTATTTTTATGAATTTATTTTAAAATAATATTGTATAACATGTAAACCTGTATTAACTAAATTGCTAATGTAATTACCTTTAAAAAATATGCTTAAAATTCAATAGAAACAATTGTAAAAATATACATTTAATATATATATGTATATATTCATTCTCCCAATATTTATAATATGTATTAAAAATGTATTCATATATATTTTGTTCTGTAAAAATACGGCTTGGCCTTTAAAAGCATTATTGAAAATGTCAATTTCATTGTCACTTACAAATAAACAACATATTATTAAAAAGTTCGACCAATTTGTGTTTATAAACATTTAATTTATTGTGCTTAAATTATCATGCACATGTTGCAACTCTACATATTATTTTGATCAACATGTTGTTTCACTTTGTTACAAATAGCCAGTTTTTCCTGCTGAATCATCACAGTGTGCTCCACCACCTATAGAAGCTGATAGACCAGTTCCTGTCAATATCATCCAATCAGTTACGCCTGCAGTTTGTGCGGCGATAGCTTCAGAGGTACCCACTTTGGGAAGAGTTCCGCCTGAGCTATCCAGAATCAGTGAAGATTCCCGTTTAGAAAAGCAAAGTCATCAGCAATCACCACAGGCAAGCTAATGAAGTGCTACTTAACAGAATTTAAATATTTGAAATAGTTATTTATTGAGTCCAAATATTAATAATATCTTAACGTGTATCTGTCCTAATGAATTTGTTAAACAGTTTCTAACAATATTTTCAAAGTTATGGTTTTTGTAAAACAAAATTTTTATCTCATCACATTTTACAATGAATTTCTCGTTTGAATAACATTTGCGAAAAAGCTTTGCTGGAGAAGTGAAAAATGAACTGTATTTATCTTTTAAGGGTATATAAACTAGTCTTTAATTTATTTTAACATTTTATCTTTTTGTAGGGAACCATTTGTACCCTCTCGGTTAACAAACTTTTGTTATTAAGTAAACATTGTTAGGGACCTTAACAGTTTTATTGCTATAAAAACAACTTTGACATATCCATTATAATTTAGGTAATTTTGGATAAATAAACCATTCTTCAATAAATATCGTGTTAATATGTATAAGACAATTATTTAAGAGGTTTGTGGGGGTTAAAGGGAGTGCATGAGACAGTTGAGGAAGCAAGACTGAGATGATATAGTCATATAATGAGGCTGGAAAAAGAGATAATTCCAAAGAATATGTTGGAAACTATGTATGAAGGAAAAATACCTTAAGGGAGGCCAAGCTAGAGATGGTAGGAGCAGATAACAGAAAGCGTGGAATTGAGAGGAGAATGTTGGATGAAATTAATGAGCTAGAACTGTGGAAGGATAGCGGAAGATGGAGGTATTTTAATAAACTGACCCGGCATCAGGCTGGAAACTGTTGATGAGAATGTCCCCCAATTATGTTTGTTTTAGAACATGTGGTGATTTTTAATTAATTATTAACTTCCATAGTTCTATTCATTCTTAAAAATGTATTTTTATTTAAGTTATATTAAAGTTTTCTTTTGAATCTCCTATTAATCTGTCTTTAAACTGCAAATGATGATTATCATTAATAGCTCACATTTTTCATTCAAACGAAATAAGTAATAAACATTTATTTTATCTTGTGTAAGATATCAAATCTATTTATGAATATTGCATGAATTTTTGTTTATTTGGAATAGAGTATTAGGCTAAATCATGGTTTAAATTGGGAGGGATAGCCAACACACTTACCTTGGTGATACTGGAGTAGAAATTGTTTAGATAGAATACTAATAAAGATACAAACACATTTTTAAGGACAATACAGTCACAAACAGCTTCATCAGGTCAAAGAGGAGACTGATGGTTATGGTTGAACTGCAAGGTTGACTGTCCACAGTTGACTGTTTTTCAGTTTTGATATCACTGTATAGATGACAGCACTATGAATACATAGATAGAAAAACTAAAAATTATGTTATATACTGTATTATTATTGTGACTTTGAATGTAATAAGAGTGCCGGTAGAAAGGAGAGGAATTACCTAAAGTTGAGGTTAGGGGCTTGACTGGATTTGATAATATATTGATGTGCCAGTTCCCATATCCTTTATTTTTGAAGTGTTGCATATTTCTTTGTCCTGGGATTTGACCACCTTGGTTGTGTAACAGTGATTAAAGTCCAGATTATGGTTTTCGGCATGTGATGCTACAGGCTGATCTTTATTTTTCATTTTTGTGTCATGTCGATGACCATTCCTAATCTGAACTTTATTCACTATTACATAACCAAGGTGGTCAAATCCCTGGACAAAGAAAAATGCAACAATTCACAACTAATGATATGGGAACTGGCCAATCAATATATTATCAAATCCAGACAAGCCCCTAACCTCAACCACAAGTAATTCCTCCTCTTCCTACTAGCACACTTATTATCACATTCAATGTCACAATAATAATACAGTATATAACACAATTTTTAGTTTTTATATCTCTCTATTTATTTACAGTGATATAACTGAAAAACAGTCAACTTTTGACAGTCAACCTTTCATTTCGATCAAGAGCATCATTCTACTCTCTTGACCTGATAAAGCTTGTCCTTAAAAATGTGTTTGTGTTTTTTTTTAGTGTTCTATCCAAACAATTTCTACTCAAGTATCACCAAGGTAAGTGTGCTGGCTATCCCTCTGCATTAATTTTTGTGAAATAACCTTTAAGTTGTTACAAAATTTGTTCGTTTATCCACATGCAGGCTCTAGATGAAACCTTACCAGGAGAAAACACAAGTAATGGACAACCTAAATATCTTTCTGGCAAGGTTCGACCGTCTTGTCTTAATATTGCTGGTATAGAATGTTTTCCAGAGATTCAAGGAAAATTGCCTCATGCATGGAGCCTACCTCAGTTAGCACCTCATATAAGGTATATGCATTCTTATTTGTTGGTACATACTTGAATTGAGTAGAATTTATTAATGTCCTTGACATATCCTATTTCTGTACCAAGTTTTGTTAACATACGCTAAATAACATGGCTAAATTCTTATGTATTGGTAATCGTACATACAAAAGACGAATAATTATCTGAAATCTTAGCTCCATTTCTGCCACCTCTATAAAAATTTTAAGTTGGCTTAGTTTAATTCTTAATTTTCTCTATAATCTTTTAGCAACCATACTTTATACAAGAGAATGGTAGTAGGGTTTTTAAATATTCCAAACTTGGTCATTAATATCTATGAAATAAAATGCATTGAGCAAAATATAATATGTGATAAACAAATATAATAGAATTGTAGAAAAGAAATTAATCAAAAACTTTTATTTGTGCTTTATTTTTCTGAAGTTCTAATTCTTTTTACAACCTTGGTAAATAAAAAATAAACAATAAATATATGACTTAATGGAAGGATTTTAATTCATAAATGAATCAGACACACCTTTCTTTGGGCTTGTTTAATGTTGATTAGTGCGGAAATGTCTTGTGATTCAGAAGGAGGGAAGTAGCAGATGGGTTTGGCCCAGTCATCTCTTATCTCTCTACAGCCTCTAAGTAGATAACATATTCTATAATGATTTGTATTATAAATATTCTAATAAGAAATTGATCTTCGGGAATTTGAGAGTCGAACCTGTTTGATAAAAATTCAAAATGCTGTATTAATACATTTGTTAGATTTATAAAAAATTGTAAATTTTAGCATATTTTCACAAATGATAAAAATAAAATAAGTACAAAAAAACCCCGTGAGCAAGGTCTGTACATCCTTCCTTTACTAATTAAAACATGGCCCTTGTTCCAATGATGTCTTTATGAGGCTGTAATAATTAAATAATTTGCTCATGCAAACCAGTTAATGAGAACTGATCCACTGATGTATTTAACTTTTATTGTGGCCTGGTCAAAGTTACTGTTTAATTAATGTATTCCTATATTATCTCTGTATTTCACCAAAATTTGTGCATTTTCCATGATACAGGCAATGTCGGCTGCAGCATTTTTTTTTTTGATAGTTATTATAATAATGGTTGACACATTTTGAAATCCTTAGAGTTGAAAGTTTTCAAACTCTCATTTTTTATTAGCTTTTATCATACAGATTCTTTGAAGTATACAGTAATACCTTTTTATTTAAATATTTCAAGAGTGAACTTTTATTAAATTCATAATGTTATTGCATATTAATTTTGTTAGTAAACAATTTTCTCAAGAATATTTAATTATTTCGCTTAAATATTTATTTGTGAAGATATCTTGCATATTACTTACTAAAGTATGAGCAGCAACTTTTTTTCCCCGAGACTCCAATGTACATAATGTTGGCTTACTAATCTGTTTGGTCGTTTATGCTCTTTGTAGAACACTTATTTTCATATTATGTATATTTACTCATTATATTTCTTTTTGTGTACAGGCTGTGGCTAGAGGCTCCTCTAGTCCAACAAGCTGCTTTTGATGATTTAGTGTATGAAGTGGACATAATGAGAAACGTAGCTACACGACACACACAAGCAGCTAAAGAAAAAATGGACACTGATAAAGAGTTCAACAGAAGGCCTAGTTTACCAGTGAGATTCCCATTTTCAGAAATTATTATTATTACATAGAAAATAGTGTTTTTTTTCATGGCAATAAAAGTATATCAAATTTCCTAGATTTGGATCATTAATTTTATTAGAAACTTGACTCTTCGACTAAACAATTTACAAATAAATGTACAATTTGGTTGCTCATTTTTTTTAATCGCCATAAATTTTTCAATTCAAAGAATATTTTATTTGTCTCAAAGTTTTAATGGTTACTTATAAACTTTTTTATACAAAAGCTCATTAAGAAATGCATTAGCTTAATCCGAGCAAATAATGAGATTGGGTGACAAAAAAGAAAAGTATTAGATTATTTTATTTTAAAATGGACTGTCTAAAAGAAGTTCTTTGATATTCAATTTGGATTAATCTACACACATATTTATCACTTCACTACCAAAATTCTTGTTGTTTTAGCTGGTAATCTTGAAAGATTGGTTCATGTCTAAAATTGGCAATCTGCTTAGATGAATAAAATGTGTAAATATATATGATTTAAGCTTATTCTTAATTAATTACTTTACACTGTTACTCTTGCATTAAATATATTGTTATTTATAGAATATTACGAGGATAGATATCCCACAACCAATCTTTCTCTTAGAACAGACTAGTACTTTGACAATTTTTATGAGTAAAAAATGGGGTTTACTTCTTCTATTCTCCCTTCAGTATTAACTCGGTGTCACTTAATCAAAAAGAGAATACTTTTTTTAATTAAACATCAATTCTAAATTATATTATTATACTTAAATTACTATAAGGGCCGAATCTATAGTTGCGCGACTGTTGTCCCATAGCTGTTAACAGTCCATGTCTTCCTTAAAATCACCAAATAGCAGATTACAGAAGCTTGCTGGGTATGTGTTGTTATGTAGGTGTACTTTACAGTTTAATTCAAATGATGGTTAGACCTCATTCCTCAGCCTGACAGTGATCCAACATAGCAGAATATTTTCCTTTGTTGTTGTGTAAAATGGACAAAATAATTGAAATAATTAATAAAATCTAAGAAATAGAAGACTACTAATCAACTCGTCTCACAAAGATATATCCAGGATTCTATTACTATACACAGGGATAAGGAATTAAAACATACTTACAATTTTCCAAAGCGAACTGTGTGTTAAGTGTTTTATACTCTTGTTCAGCACTTAGGAAAGTTAAAAATGTTATTGTGAGTTAGATCAATTGGTAGTATGGACATATAATAATGTAAAATTCACAGTTTCTGATCTAACTACAGCCAACTTTTTTTTTTATTTCCATCTCATTGAAATAATTAATTTTTCAAATCAGTAATTGTATTAATTTAAGGTAGGTTTTATTTTTAAATCCTTATCAATTACTATAGTTGAGCTAGCGTATGTATACTCACCCAGTATTCTTATTTAAATTAACTAATGAGTTAAATAAAAAGGTTTACATTTACTCAAAATATATTTCATGTAGGTGATTTTTTTTTTAACAAAACATTATTGGGCTTAGACCATATAAAATATGCTCATTTAAAAAAGGAGTCAACTAAGCAACTTAACTTCTATTGAAATAATGAACGTCTATACTTTTTTTATACAAGGTTGACAAATAAAAGATAATACTATATTGATTTTTTAATTGACTAATACTTGTTATTCAGAAGATTTTTAAAGTGTCAAAGATTTTGTTATGGATTTTCAGATTCCAAAGATAGACATGTCATCGCCTAAGCTAGAGTAACATGTTTGAATAACAACATTTAGTTAATACTTTAATAATTCCAAACCCTTCCTTCACCTCTGACAAGACATCTTGTGAATGTGGGGAATGCCAGGTCGCCACCGTGGTTCGGATTCCACGTTAAACTGTAGGTCCTTCATTTCATCTCACAATCACCCTAACCATTACACGTTAGCGTAAGTGCGTATAACCCGAACGGGTAGTAAGACGCGGTGCTAATAATAATTTAATAATTCACAACTTTTTTAAACAATCATCTTGGTCACAAACGGAAAATTAAAAAACAAACTTTTTTTTTCAAAACCAGAGTGACCCTTTTCGGTGGTTACATGGTCTAATGCACTACTCCCACAGTAGACTAGATTGTTAATGTTAGGGAGATCAAGGTTTGAATCTCGGTTGGGTGTACTGAGAATATTTTTCTAAATTGGTTTTCTACTCTCCCTCCTTGATAGTGCAGGTACACTTTCTTTAAATATAACCTTCTTATTTCCTAAAACCATTAGTGTAATTAGTACAGTAGTGAACTACCCGAATGGGCAGCATGACAGGGTGCTAAAAAATACCATATTGTTTATTCTGTCCTGGTATTGTATCTTAAGAGTGTTTATGACCGAGACTATACCAAACCTATATTTGTTAGCGCTTTAATTAACTAAAAGTATTATGGTTTATGAGCTGTCCTAAAAAGACATTTACCTTAATAGTTGGGTTTTAAACGGACAACATTTCTGACTAACATTTTAATTCATATAAACAACAAAACTTGCAATACATGACGATCTTAAACAAAACCCATTCTAAAATGCTTTGAAATGATACTGAACCAACTGTGTTTCAAGCTGTGTTGAATTTTGTGATATTGCCCAACATCTTCTTTCCTAGTACAGAACTGTTACGACTTGGCAGTATCCAAGTAATGACATTAATCGGGTCAAGTGAGGGGGTTTCAAACGGGTTGTCAGAGGGATGGTTCACAGTAGTCTCAAAGGTGACAACACTCCTTGCCTTAGTGTCAAGTAAAATGATTCTAACCATCAAAAGTTCCTACCACCTACCACTTAAATGTTGTCTGCCAATTTTAGCGCTATAGATGGGTTAGATCATATATTTCTCGAATTGGAATCTTTAATTTTCTTTCAAATCTTGAATCCAAATTTGAATCCTCGAAGTCTTAAATAAGTATAATTTTTATTTTAAGTCAAAATATTTAAAATTTAATTTTAAATAAATTTGTTTAAGGTTACTGTCAAATGCTCTTTTGTTTGTCCTGTGTCTTACATCATAAACAATAAATATAACACTTCTTTTTTACTAAATTAATGATATTAAAACGATTTTGTTCATTTTTATTATTTTACTAATATCCAAAAATACTAATTTCTTTATAATTCCTTTTGTCAATTACATAAAATTGTTATTTAAGGTCAAAGCTCTTCATGAGTGTATTATCATTTTTTGAGAATTTTACAAATTTTGAATCTCTCAAATACCATAAGATTCGAGCTTCCCATCTAAGTTTTATCAGGTGCCATTAAAAATATAATAGTTATAAAAATATGGTTAGAAATGTACCAGTAGTAAAGACGAGAGTTAAAAGTAATAGGGCTAACATTCACACCTGCTGGAGTAGAAATTTTTGGGACAAAATATCATCCAAAAGCACATGTAAACACTAGCTTTTTCTAATAGGTAGTAGTCATTAAAGCTAAAAGAACTGCTTCTTACTGACATTATTAGACTATCTTTAACAAATACTACCACTTAGTTACAGTATTTCCAACCTGAACATTTAATGTTACCTATTTAAGAGCAGTTCTTCGAATTTTTAACAACTATTAATACATGTTTATATTATTGGTAACCATAAGATGGAGTGACATAACTTCATCGAATATTGTTTCAATAAAAGCTTTAAACAGATTGAGCATTGGTTTGTTTGGTACATACAAATCTAGTATTTTAAAGATCTCCCACAACTATCATCAACTCCTCCAACTATACTAGCAAGCCAATACTAAAGAAGGAGTGTATAATGTTGTTGCGATCAAAGCTACCAACAGATTGTGCTTTTATTGAAACCATGTTTGATGCACTGCTATACACCCTCAAATGAATAATTGGAATTCATTATGTTCTCAACCCCTAAAAAAGCCACTTACAAGTTAGTGTTTAATTTTTATTTTGTGTGTTGATGTTTTGTCTCAACGGCTTATACTCCTACAATATCCAGGCAATTGTGGTGGTTATACCGCTTAATTTGGAGCATAACATATCAAAAATAGCAATGTTGGTATTTATATTTAACAAAGTTTTTTTTTTTTTTTAAAACCTTTTAGTGCCACGCCTATTCTGGAATTCGCGGGCGAAGTATGCCAAAGGCCTATTAGATTTTGTGTGCGAAGAATGTTACAGCTATTTCCACATTTTTGGAAGGGTTTGCAAGAAAATTCGCCAAACCTTTATTTTTGAAGCAATTATTTTGATTTTTATATTATTCTAATCCATTAATACTGTTCTTAAATAATAATAAATTAATACAATCTAATTAAAATTATTTGATTTCTAAATTTTAAATTTCTTTTTAATTACATATATACATTTCAATACTATTCTGTTGTATTGCATTTAGTTTTATACAGTAAAATAAAGTTTTGATTATATATGATTATAAATATTAATTACATCTCTATAAGGAAAACCTTTTTTCGCTTTATGAGGTATTTGTATTATATTTGGAAGAAGGTGTAGGAAAGGTGGATGGAAACATATAAAAAGGATGCACACAATATGGCTTTTACAATGAAAAGAACAACACAATTCACACTTTACATTGCTACCAATGAACAAAGAGGTAATGGTTGCCTCTTAAAGAAAATCAATCGTCACCACCCAATCCCCCGACCTAGGTTTCATTATATTTGATGAGTTCTGATAGAATGAAACCTAGTTATATATTATATTGCTTACCTCATGAATAAATATTTAGGCCTACACATAGTGAATTTGTTTTTCAAAAATCCTTTTATAATAAATAACTTCATACTAAAAAAAAATTATATGAATTTATTATAAAGGAATTACACCTATTTACTTACATTGGTAAAGAAATCTTTTCATTCACATGACATAACATGAAAATCTCAATAGTATATTTTTCTAAACTCAGGACAATATAACCCGTACATTTGAAAACTGTTTACAAATCTATTTACATCAATTTGAATGTGAGCCACACTTATGTTGATCCATGCAGCTCGTACGTAAACCAGCGTTGCACTTAGCACATGGGTACGCGACCATCCCATTGTAAATGTACTTAACTCCCAGTTCCAATAACTATTTATGGTTGATTTTTGTTGCCAACTTTATATAAAATTATATAGGGAAATGTTCTTTTTCCAGTGATATATGACACTACTACACTATCAGATAGAGTGAGAACTAGCTCAAATTCGGAGAGCCGTCTTCAGAGGCTCGTGGCACTTTTGGTGATAGTAGGCAGAGCCGATCAGATTGGCTCGTGGCACTTTTGGCGATAGTAGGCAGAGCCGATTAGATCGGCTCGTGGCACTTTTGGCTATAGTAGGCGGAGCCGATCAGATCTGCTCGTGGCACTAAAAGGGTTAATACCAGCCTATTCAAATTATTTTGTACATTGTACTACTTTTTGTTACAGGCAATTGCGCTAAATTGGTGTGCTGTTGAAATGTCTAATAAACAAATGGACTCAAAACCTTCCCTTGTGATAAACACAAACCAGTCTTCTGAGTGTCAGTTGATAAATGTGGGTGAAGTTTTTAAAGTGAACACTAAGGATATCATTCCTGTGATGAAGGAAGAGGAAGAAGATGCACAAGGAGAAAATAATAAATATTTAAATAATGAAGAGGAGGAAGAAGAAGATGGGGAAATAATGGAACCAGTAGCTGGAAGATTAGAGATCAGAGTTTTGGATCGAGCAGAAGGCTCTGCTGTAGTGGAGACAGTAAATAATAACCTCAGACCAAGGAGCAAGTACGTTCATAATAATAGTGTATATGATAATGAGTATTTATTATCTGCATTGCATAACTTTTTTTTATTGAATCTCTTTAAATAAATATTTAGAATTATAGAAAATAAAACAAGTAAAAAAAAATTAGCATATTTTCAAATACTGAACATATTTTAAAATACTTAACCATATTGTCCCGAATATAATACAGCCTCAATATACCTCAAGGTAGTGATTGGCAGAATTGAGTAAAAATAATTGAGTAACTTGGCTGTTGTCTATTCAATACTCGATTCTTCTGTAGTTACTCAGGTAACTTTACTCGGTCCAGTTGGTTATTATTATTATTATTATTATTATTATTATTATTATTATTATTATTATTATATTTTCTCTTACCAGTTAAATGAGAATTGAACTTAAGTGAATCACATTTTTGATTCTTTTTAGAAATACTTGATTTTTTTTAATCGGCGTCGGCGATCCAATCCCAACAATCGGAAATAACAAAACTAATTAAATTAAGCTTTGTTCTTTCCATTTAACAAACGATTAGCATCAAAACAACAACAAAAAACGATAAAAAGTGGACTGTAATCAATATAACACTGTGATAATTGCTTACCTCTACTAAATGAGGTTCCGCGACAATGGAGGTTTACCTTGTGGGTTGGCACAGGAAGGAATAGGGAACAAGGCGTTAATTCCTCGGCATTTCTCGAACTTTTGTTATGTTTTTGGATCAAAGAGGCCCCTTTAGGGCTTGAAGCACCGACTCACATGTGAACAATGATTTATAAAGCAAAAAATGTACTCATCATGGTAGACCCCCAACACGTACAGAGTCCCATGCTGAACTAACTAACAAAGGAACAAATGACCTTCCTTTCCCTTTCCTTCCCACTCTCAAAAGAAAAAGGAGTGAAAAACTCAAGAACGGCGGGAATCAAAGAACAACTAACCCATACAAACCAATATAAATAGGGAACTATATCAAAATGAACTAGGTTAAACAAACTATTACACAAAGTCTATTTTACAATATTAAATATATACAGTTCAGAGACTGAACAAGCCTTATAATAAAATAATTAAAAATCACCTTAATACTTATGGTACGTTGTTGATTTTCTAAATTGTTTGCATAGTTAATTTCATATATGACTTCATTTAATGTTAGGAAACAAAGTATAGCATTAATCACAAGTATTTTATTATATTTTATACATACTATTACAAATAAATAGAGCTAAAATATCGCAATGGTGCGCTTAACTGAATAATGTATTGATGATCGACCCATTTTGGTGGAATGTTGCAAGTATGTCTCCTAATTACCTGGCTCTTGATTTTAATGGTGAGCCTCATTTTTTGTTATGCGACACTGGGGATGGAGTCATTAGTTTGTTTACTCCATTTTATACGCCAGGCTAATATTTAAATTCCATTAGAGCCTAACTCTGATTGAGTGACTCACTCACACATATTGAGTTTAGTTTTTAACAATTTTAATATATTTTAATATTTTTGCATTCTCTCTTTAAGTTGGTACAGCTTCTGTTTACAGCAGGTGAATTATGACTAATTTTCCTTTATGGGGACTTTAATTTGATTTTAATAATTTGATTTAAAGGTTCTAATGACTTATTTATTTCTACACGCCTATAAACAGCAATAATAATAATAGTAATAATAATGATAATCAATATTTGTGTCACCTCTGACAAGACATCTTGTGAATGTGAGGAATGCCAGGTCTCCACCGTGGTTCGGATTCCACGTTAAACTGTAGGTCCTTCATTTCATCTCACAATCACCCTACCATTACACATTAGCGTAAGAGCGTATAACCCGAACGGGTAGTAAGACGCGGTGCTAATAATAATAATAATAATAATATTTGTGTCAAAGGAGAAAGCATTAATAAAGTAAGTAGTAGGAACTGCACTGGCATTTACCTAATGAGAAGATAGAAATCGCTGTTTGACCTCCTCCTTTCTCCCATTGCAGTAGGTCGTGATTGATCTCAGGCAATGTGATTGATTTGAATTTCAACATTTGAATTTATAATTCTAAATATTTGATCAAAGATAATATAGTTAAAAGACTTTAGTTCAAATCAGGAATAACTATTAATGTCTTTACCATTAAAATTAAAAAAAGTTAATTTTTTTAAAGTACATATCAATTTATTCTTTTTCAATGTTTATATTAGAGGACATTCTTAAAACACGTACATTGTTCATACAAGGTGGAAGCTGGATATAGGGGAGGGGGTTAGTGGTCACTGTCAGTGTGGACTGCAGAGTGCTGCCTGCCTAACAGAAGAGATTATGGCCTTATGTTATTAGTATCAAATTCCAATACAAGCCTCCTGAGTAAAGAGGTCTAACCGAATACCAAAGAGAATTGAGTAACTACTCAATTTTTCCCTCACTACCCTGAGGTAAAAAAAACTTGACAAATTTAAGTTATATTTGACCCTCTTAATGCTTTTCTTGATGAATATTCACTCTTAAACTTTTATTCCTGTTTTTTCTCCAAAGCTTTAGACTAGCCTCGGACACACTGGTTAGCAGCCTGCACGTTATTCGTTTGTTGCGCCTCGTATTGATTTTAGTTTAGAATTAATATTGAAGCTTCTTATCATTTCCCTTGTTTATTTGAGAGACCGATGATGCGCTCTTTTCAACACAATATCTCGCTTGCGGATATGCCGTGAATCTTTTTTTATTATCATTAACACAGCACAGAGACATTGAAGGGTGGAAATTCTTTCTCTCGCTTCAGTTTGATCTTGAGTGTATTATTAGAAGCACGCAATGATTCCTCCAGGCCCAATGGCATAGTTCCAGCATGCTACAAAATAAACCTCTTTAGGAATCTGCTTTTTTTCAGTGAAAAAATCTAGTTTGTACATATAATACTAATATAGCTTTCATAAGGAAATTTTTAGAGGAAAACATCACTCTATATTTTGGACAATATGGTATATTTTGATACCACATGGCATCTTCCTCAGGAAGGATTAGACTAAACAGGAAATTGGCTTTGGTGTTACCAACTTAGTTGTTGAAGGACAAAACTATGGTGGATTATAAATTTCCTCAATACTTTGATATAATTAATTGTGAATGGTAGGTTGTGTTAAGGGTGCAGCAGTGCTTATACCTGGAGTAGCCAGTAAATATTTTGTGTATAACAAACAGGTAGTGCTAAAAAAATAAGGGGGGTGGGGGCTTGTTTGGTGGTTTTCTAGATTTTGTAATCTATTGAATTTAAATGAGATATATTCCATTGGGCTCTGTTAAGAAATGTGCTTTGACTTTGTAGCAATCTTCAAAGTTTGGGTCATGAGGAAAGACATGTACTGAGAGTATTTTTTCTGGTTCTTGATTTTGGTGTCGTTACGTTGTTTGCTCATGCATTGAAAGAAACCCAAAGACTTGATCTTGTAACTTTTCATACAGTGACAACATTCCTATACATTTTGAAACAGGCCACGTTATCACCTTTTTGAAAGAAAAAAATGGCTTTGATGGGTGTTTGTGTATGTGCATTTGGGTGTTAAGGTTTTTTTAGAAAATATAAACATATATTTTGTGGTCAACATTGTAAAAAATGTAACTATTATAATTCATTTGGCATTAATACTAGTTGCCAAATTTGGCAGCTGTAGATCATTCTTTAAAGTACTATCTAGTTACTTTTTAACTGTCAATACAATAAACTAATTGAAATTTTACCATTCCCCACATATAACATGGGTTTTTGTGTTAGAGATCCCACCTGCGTTATAAGACAACTGCATTATGTCTAATGACTCAACTATTTTCTAAACTAATGATTATAAAAAAAATTTTTCTAATATTAAACTACTGAACACAGTAAATATAACGACTGCAAACACAAGCAGGTTACAGCAAAAGTAACCAATGAAATAAATAAAGTTTAAAACATACTCTCTTAAAAGTACATACTTTATGTACACTCACTATTTTCGAAAATTCTTTCATTTTCATGCAAAACAATACAAAAATTTATCAAATCACGTCTTTTAAAAGTTAATACATTTCTGTTTGTTTTGAGATCATATTTTTCAGTGAAACTAATTACAAAACCATAACCTTTACCTTTAAAAAGCAAGAGTATAAAGAAAGACCTGTGGCATAAAATAATTGTGTTAAAACAGGGGAGTGGTGTATTATTATTAGTTAAACAATGAACAGTCAACAATAATTGTCTATACTTCTAACATTCATCTCAGTATATGCTAAAAACCTGCTTTGGTGGCTGCATGATCTAACACACTACTCTTGCAGTAGACTACTAGAGTGCCGATGACAGGGCGGTCGAGGTTTGGATCTTGGCCGGGTGTACTGAGGGTGGATTTTCCAAAATGTTTTTCCACTCTCCCTCCATGCAAATGTGGGTACACTTCCTATAAATATAACTTTACTAATCCCTAAAACCATTAGCATTATAAGTACATAAGCGTATCTTTAATGGGTAGTAAGATGAAGTGGTATAAAAAAATGCCAAAACGTGTTGGCCGCATAGTCTAAGGCACTATTCTTGTAATAGACTAGATTGCTGGTGATAGTGAAGTTGTTGTTGTTAGAAGCTGGTTTTCCTTAAATGGTTTCGCCCTCCCCCCCCCCTTTTCTCTACCCTCAAATTCGGGCACTCACTCTCTAAAATTAAGCCTTCCCTATCCTTAACTTCATTTTGTAATTAGTACGTAAGTGTATAAGCTGACTGCATATTAATATTCATTGTTAAGAGATTAAAATACATTTATACTTTACTAAATAAGGGTCGTTTTATTTTTGTTTTATACTCTAGTCTTGCAAAGATCAAGACTTACGGAATTAATTCTTTTGTGTTATCTATGTGGTAATATGCTTAGGTTTATATGATTAAAAAATATATACTTTACAAATTTATTTAATATTTTCATATCTACTTTTTTCCCTCTCTCTCAATGAACTTTCTCTACTGGTTTTAAATCATTAATTTATATTTTAATATTTTCTTCACCTAAAATGGTACTAAACATAATATTTTCCCTTTTAAACCTCATTATTATATACAAAATTGAATCAATATAATTGATCAAATTTCATTGTAGAAATACTAACAAATTGTTTTATTGGCAACTAATTGATCCTTTTACAGGCCTTCAAATTGTGCTGTTGTAAGATTAGAAGACAACAACTTTTTGTCGAAGCTAGACACAATAAAAGCATCGAGGCCTAGTGGAAATGGAGGAAGCAGTCCAATCAGCCCAGGTATTGGCCAGGAAGATCCATCTGTCTACTTTGATGCTACAGAAGAAAATAATCCAGACACACAAATGAACAACAATTCATTAGATGAACTGCATCAAGAAAAAGTATAGTTCGAGTTTATATTACCATTAAATTTCAAATTTGTATACTATTAAAAATTCATTTTTCTTGAATTTAAAAAAAAATTATTAAATCATCGTTTTTAATAGTCTTTTTGATAGTACTTTATTATCTCCGTTTAGTTATGGCTTGATTTGGCTGATGAAATAAATTGTGCTACTCTTACTTAGCTAATTTTGTTACTTTTTTTGTGTACGCATTAGTTGGCTTTGTATTCCATTTATAAACGTTAGCTAAAACTTCAATTTTTCACCAATTTTTTAATCACCTTGTTTAAAATATGTATATATCTTACAATATGCCTATCAAAAGTTAAATGGCCCAATTCTTGAATTTTTAAGTAATTTTTAAGTTATTTAACCAGATTTAATTTTACATATAAAAATTTTATATTCTTAAGCCCCAGCTACAGAGTCCGTAAATTTCGCAACCTTATAGTTCTTAAGTCCTTGGAAATGGAAATCACTTATACACAGTCCGTATCCATAATCACGTGATCGTGCCAACCAATGAGAAAGTTGGAAACAATGTCCAATTACACTCTTAAAAATATTTTTTATAGCTTGGCACGACCAAACGATATTCCAGTTGAGCGATTACTAACAAAAGTAAATACAGGACATATTTTGATTAAACATCCAGGTTAGGCTACAGTTGAAAGGTAGATTAAGTACAGTCACAAATAATATATTTTAAACACAAGCTAGTTAGTTTTATTGCTATGAAATTGCCATTGGTGCATTCATTTTGTCTCTCGCGCACATTTACTTTCCTGTGATTGGATGTCCTTAGAAAGTTAAAGTTGAGTCAACTTCTACAGAGTGACAATGACTAAGGAACTACAGATAACGACTCTGTAGAAAGTTCAATCTGTTATTGTGGAGTCGATCTTTTACAGAGTACTACGCACCTTACAGATACAGAGTCTGTAGATGGGGCTTTGCGTTTTTTTTAAACATTTATGCAAATTTTTCAAAAATGTGAACAACCTGTACGGTAACAATCTTGATTGGATTAATTTATTTAGAGACTGTAGGGTACAGCTAAATTTTTAAATATAAATATTCTCACTGGACATTAAATTACTACACATAGACTTATTTTTTAATACCTTTATTTAAAATGTGTGTTCAAACTAAATAATTTAAAAAAACTTACGTGTTCATTAATGTTTGGCTTATGTTTTTATTTAAGACCTACAATTTTTTCAGGAGCGGCGTCACTCAATCTGTTTGTCACCTGTATTAGAAGAGCGAAATAGGAAATCCATCACATCCACTATATTGGTTCCTTCTGCTAGTGTTAAAAGCAAGATTCCCATCCCAGTTAAAAGTCCAAGGTGTAGCATGATTGAATCGGATGCTGTCAGCAGGTAGAATTTGTTTGTGAATCGTGGATTTTATTTATTGATAAATGACCATTGGCTATGATTATATTTAAGAAAACATGAAAATAGTGGCTTAGCTGATTTTGATGCTGATCAAAAGTATAAATGAAATATCTTAAACAATGATAAAAAGAGAAATTGGATGATATACTTACAAAATGACATGTTATTAAAAAAGACAGTCATTTTTTCATCTGCATTTTGATTGTAGTGTGGTGTGAAGTATCCACTTAAATGTCAAAACTTTCATTTTCAATTACATACGTAAGTAAATTAAGCTTTTCAATTTTATTGGGACTGTGGGCATAAATCAGCTCTAGCTTTGCCTAACAATGCAAATCAACAAATAACAATTGCCTAATAGTCACTGTTCATCAAGCACACTCATCTCAACAAACCTAATAGATTTTACTTTTGAGATTGCCTTTTCACTAAAATGATATTAAAATAATTTACCCACATTGATAGTATTTATTTATTTTAAAACCAATCTGTATTCAAGTACTCATTGTGTTATTTTAAGAGCTTATATATTAAAATCCTCATCCTAGTGTTTCTTATATGTTGTTTCAAGATAGCCAGCAAAAACTATGTTAAATTTAATTGTAAACTTTTCAAATAATTTTAAATCAGCCCACCATCATTTAGGTTTGTGAAACATATCTATGAATCCTTAATTTGGTCTTTTGACTATTTTCTGTTTAGCAGCAACATATAAAATTGCCTAAAAAGTGCATCTTTATTTTAGGGAACCTGAAAAATTCAGTGAAATTAAAAATTCTAAAAAAATACCAATCTCAGCAAATGGCTGATACTAATTTAAAGAAGTTTATTATTCTTGACCCATTTGATAATCTATTTTCAGAACTGAGGAGGATGACACAGTTGGTGGTCATAGCTTGCCTCTGAGGCGCTGTGTTACTTTACCAGATGCCAGAGCACCTCTCTCCAATAATAACAGTTCAACTGAAGAAGAACAGCAGTTGAATGCTTGCACTCCGGCACTCAGGCGTAGACGAGAAAGAGACAGCAAGTATGTGACTGACCAATCACAACTCAATTTGCGCTTCCCTCGTCCTGCTCGAAGAGCACAGGTTATCAGACATAGGTAATATGTTTTGTTATTTGTTCTAAATTGTGATATTTTCTCATTCACACTAAATAAAAAATATAAGTTGCTAGTGCTTCATAGTATAATGGATATTTTGTTAAGTTGTGACTATTTAGGGTATTTATCCCATATAGTGCCAAACGTGCTCAATACACATCATCTGATCCATAAAAATCTTAAAAACCATCTAGAAAATCTTCAAGAAGTCTCATATCCTTTTTCGATTAGATGAAACTTCACAATCACACATACTTGGAAAACCTGACACTATACCTCTAGTGACTAAATACTTTTTTTTTTACATCCACTACTGTTTCCGGCCTATATATAGCCTGGGACATTATTTATTCAAGTCATATATTTTCCACTACCAGTTAGCTAGGCCTGTTGTAGCTTCATATCCCTTATAATCTAACTTAAGACTAGAAGGCCATGCCAGGAATCGAACCTGGTACCCTTAGTTTAGTAGGCAGACACGCTACCGACTGACTGAGCTAAGGTTTTGACTAAATACTACCCAGGTCTAACAAAGCTCATCAAAATAATAGCCTCAGGGTTTCACATATTGAAAGCATCCGACCAAACCAATAAAGTCCTCAAAACAATACTACTACTTAGGTAAAATGGGCTCCATCATTAAGAAATCTTCTGGTATACTCTAAACTCGGAGAGGATAATGACACAACTTTTATTCATTCACAGCCTTGCACTAAAACAGATTGTAAAACCTGCCAAATACATCATCCAGTAGCCACTTTCTCAAGCAACATAACCAACTCCATCTCTCCCATTTAAGGCAGTGTTACCTGGGAATTTAGTAACCTAATTTACCAACTAGAATGTCAACAATATACTGCACATTATATTGGCTTCACAATTGAAACTCCCATTACACAAACATTAAGAATCCAAAAAAACTGGTTTCACTAGATGCCTCCACTCATAACCTCAATTTGAAGACTGCTACACCATCAAAAGTGTAAAAATTATTCAACAGAACCCAGTTAAGAATGGCACATCAATTTATCACAAAGTCTAGAAAACCAACCAACCTAAATATTAGTTAACTAGGCCTGATTCAACCCTGTAGTAACACTAGCACTATCTCTCATCCACAACCTTCAGAGAATTTCAAATCCACTAGAGAACTTTTCACAACTAGTTGGCATCACCGAAATTAACTTCCAGTGTAGTCTTACTACTGCTTACTCAGGAAGATGCTAAGAAAGCATAGACATATTTGAATATATTCTGAAAATTGAAAAATGACACCTAGACACGGGAATCGGACCTGGGACCTTTGGCTTAGTACGCCAATTCTCTAATCACTAAGCTATCCAGGAATCTGATACCTAGATGGAGTAATCCTCACTAAAAAGCATAAATAATAGCTTTGGCTATTTGATTCTTAAATATTGAAATATGTCTATATATGTGTGTTTTTACTTTTACTTGTGTGTTGTTTTTCTATAATTTTTTCATGTTTATTTAATTTCATGTGTAGTTGTATTTTACTTATTATACTTAATCTCAAATTTTGATAGAAACAATGGTCTAGAGATAGTGTACTACTGCTTAGTTAATTATTTTTCAACGATTTAAAAATAATTCATGGTATTTAGTACAGTGTACTTATGTGGATACTGTTGACCGATTATTGGGCGATTATTAGTGCATCGAACATTAATTGTAATCCACAAATTATAGGCCGACTTATCGGTGGGTGTTTAAATATTCAAGCTTTGTAACACAACACATTTATTGGGCTTAGGAACAGATAACAACTTAAAGTTAAGCAAAACAAATCTATAAACAACCACAAATAAGATAAACACGATCCACACATTTGCATCAGAACTTAACATACGTCATGTTGTTTTCAACACTTATGATCGATAGTTAAGGATTGGGGACACACATGACGTGACCTGCATTTTTGTGAGATCATTATTGGTTCGACAATTAATAATAATCGTTGATTAATCACAATTTTTTAAATATCATTTCCAGCTTATTAAAACATGAAATGGATTCATAAAATATAAAAATAAATCTTACTGTATCATTGATAGTGGGCTAGACTTAGAAGAATATTAAAATAACCTAAACTGTTTATCAATAACTATTGATGGAATTTCATATTTACATTCCATGAGACGCCATATTTGACTAATTGCTTCAATTTACTATAAAATGTTTTTTTGACTTATCTCAAATAATAAGATTAAAAGTTTAACTGTTGATTTTTAAATAAAATCTTTTTACCAATAATATTAACTGTTATCATCTTAAGCATATTTCCCAATTTTAGTTATTTTGTCACCGGTATACTTATTCATGATTTAAGAACGCTTAGTTGTAATGAAAACAAAATTACCCACTCTTCTGAGGATGATTAATCTATTTAATTGAAGCGGAATTTGAAATTTCACCCGATTGCTAGTATTCATATAGGATTCATTTTTACATTTTACATTTTTACATTTTCCTTTAGTATAACCCTTACGAGCTATCTACATATTTAGACTAATGGGATAAGGATAGGGGATGGGATAAGGAATGGAATTTAGAGGAATACACCCTGACCTATATGTCATGCCAAACCAGTCCAGACAATTCGAAGCCCTAAACTTTATGCCCATTAGTGGGAGTTACATCATAATTTCATATTTTTCATACTCGTATTATGCATTCCACAGATTGTATATATTGGGACTGTCTAAGTCACTTCACACATCTCTACATATGAATTAGATTCCTTTGTCTTTGAAAGATTTGTGGTGAAGACCAATCATTTTAGAAATTTTAGAATAAAAAAATACATGCAAGGAAATTTGTATACAAGCTATCTTTAGCCTTCTGATTTAAATTCTACAAATTTCCCCCACCCCCCATAAAAAGGTTGTGCTCAAGTTGCCATCTTGCAAAATGGTGGCTAAAATTCTGTTTAGGACTTTAAAAAAAAGTACATTTTACAAAAATAAATTGTCATATAAACCTTGCCAATAATTTAACTATCTACATTTTTTTGTCATCACCATTTTTTTTATTTGGTCAAACCTTAAGTCACAAAATGGAGTCAACTTTTGTCTCAAATGGATGACAATGATTTTAAAGGAAAAACACGAAGAAAATACTATTTTGAGTATTATAACATTTCTTTACTAACAGAAAATAAAATCCAATTAAAATTCACTCAAACAAAACTAAAATTGAGGTGAAGGTCACAGGTGAACCATGCATGCCTGAACCCCCACCCATAATGCTGGCTCCAGTTTATTTCTGTTCTAGTGTTGCACTTGCAAGTATACATGGTAAGAGTGTTGTGTAACCGCATCACTGGTTGGAGGATTTACTTGCAGTTTGAATACAATATTGTTGTGCCTGTAGTGACGCAGTTGGGAGCAGGCAAAGTGATAGACAACAAAGTGGTCGACACGAGAGGACAAAGTGGTAGACAGCAAACTGCTAGACACGAAGAAACGACATGGACCAAGTGATCGACACGAGCTGGACCATGTGATAGACAACCAACCGGTAGACAAAATGAAAACATTTATTTGGAAGGCTGGGTGGGTCAAGTGGCCGACACGACTTGGACCAACTGCTAGACAAGCTCAGGTATAGGAGTACAAAATGATAGACAACCAAGCGGTCGACACGAGAGAACAAATATGTAAAAAGACCAACTGCTAGACACGCAGAAACGACATGGACCAAGTGATCGACACGAGCTGGACCATGTGATAGACAAGCTCCCATATAAGAGGACAAAGTGATACAGCCAAGCGGTCGACACGAGAGGACCAACTGCTCGACAAACATCGAGATGAATCCAGTTAAGAGTGGCTCATATGACTGACAAGTTATTTCAAAACTAACAAAGTGATAAACATGGGGCTAGAAAGTTGGGTATAAGGATGGTCTGGATCCTCCTAGAAATTGCTGCCCTCCCGACACCCTAGATTTAACTAGCCCCAAAATTGTGAGCTCCACTTATATGTGTATAAACTTAAACCATCGTGTTTTTAATTTTAATAATTTACTTACACATTGCACTCTTCAAAACATATTTTATAACACTAGTTTAGTTATCATTTCGAATAAATAATAGGTTTTGATATTTTGATACATACAATATGGTATCTGAAAATAAAGAATGTTTCTCTGAATGAAACGAGTTATCGGATCTGAGAAAAGGAGACAAACGTTTTGCTATAAATGGTAAAATCATACTTTAAGAACTAACAAGATGAAAAAAAAATCTTATTTAAAAGAGCAATTGCCAGAAACTACGTTGGTAGATTATGATCAGTGTTAGATTCCGCCAGGTACAGTGAGAGTGATTTTTCTTAAAAGGTTTTCCACTCTGCCACCACGCAAATTCAGGTGCACTATATATAAATTTAATCTTCCTCATTCTCAACACATTAACGTAATTAGTAAATAAGCGTATAACCCAAACAGGTGGTAAGACACAGTGCTACCAAAAAAATCTAATTACACTAATGGATTAAAAAAGAAATGTTGTTATTATAAGATGTGTACTCTCATTTGCATTTAGGGAGAATGTAAACCATTAATGAAAGATCACCCTCCATACACATCGCCGGATTTGACAGTCCAGTCTATTTTGAGAATTACACCTTAGACCATCAACCATCGAAGCTAAGAACATTTTGTTGATGTTGCGTTAACACCAGGTTTATTAATGGGTTAGAGTAAGGAGCTAAGTTAAGATTAAATAATTCCGCATTAGTGTAAAAGTTAGATGTAAAAATCACAAGGGTGGTAACTATCAGCCCAATCCGCTCAGTCGGAATGATTACTCTTATTCAAGCTACTCTAAAACTTTATTAGACTGTATAACAAACAGCGTTATTTAGGAGGTCAAACAATACCTACACCTATCATACAGTGTTATTTAGGAGGTCAAACTACTTACACCTAGCATAGTGTTATTAAGGAGGTCAAACAATACCTACACCTAGCATAGCTTTATTTATGAGGTAAAACAATACTTACACCTAGCATAGTGTTATTTAGGAGGACAGACAATACTTAGACCTAGCAAACAGTTTTATTTAGGAGGTCAGACAATACTTACACCTAGCATAATGTGTTATTTAAGAGGTCAAACAATACTTACACCCAACATAAAGTGTTATTTAGGAGGTCAAACAATACTTACACCTAGCATAGTGTTATTTAGGAGGTCAAACAATACTTACAAATAGTATACAGTGTTATTTAGGCAAACAATACCTACATATACATTTTAAGCAAAATCTTTAGATCCGTTCGAAAACAATTCAATTCGTGATATTCTTTTATAAGTTTATCATTATTTCGAGTTATTTTCACCTTCATTTTTACTTTAGCAAACCATACAAAAATATGTCAAGTAGTGTGAGGTTAAGCTGATGGGTTGGGGGAAAAATTATTTGAGTGTAAACAAGGACAAGCGTGTATTGAATTAACTGTTCTGTCACTTAGCCCACTCTTAACTGGATGATATCAAAGTTTGTCGACCGCTTGGTTGTATATTACTTTGTACTCCTATACTTGAGCTTGTCTAGCAGTTGGTCCAAGTCGTGTTGGCCACTTGACCCACCCAGCCTTCCAAATATTTTTTTATAGCTTGTCGAGCAGTTTGTTATCTAGCAGTTTGTATGGTGCCGCCGCAGTTCATAGAGGGTTTCACTCTTTTTGGGACTGTACAGACCAAATTTCTCTCTTACTGAAGTAATGTCTTCTTTTGAGGCTAATGGTAGATTGAAAACTGTGACAGTTACCTCAGCTCAAGATATTTCTGAAAGTTAGAAATAACTTTCACTTTGTCTTAATTATACTGACCTGAAGTTGTGTCGCATCCCAATACTGCATTTGCAAATGAAGAAAATCACAGGTCTTACTCAGAACAACCTTCTGTCGAGGAATGTTAAAAAAAAGTTCTCTTTGCTTTGAAGCCTGACAAAAGAAGACTTTGAAGTAAGAAGATCAAGTGGGCCAATGTCCTGGCTAACCATGACAATATTCATTACAGCTCTTTATCAATGATTGTAACACAATCTGACAGTCTACATAAAATTCAGATTGATATACTTATATATTTGATTCCTGGAAGCAACTTGATAGGATGTATATGAGTCGTCTCTAGTTGTTGCTGTTCGCCTGAAAATATATCTGTCTTTTTGTTATGGAAGAGTTCTAATTTATTTTTATGTTAGCAGAAGTTTTCTTAGCAGTTCTTCTCTACTTCTCACAGTTCTTTATGGTGGGTTTGTTCTGTTATCCATCGAATAATAAAGTATATTTTTCTCCATAATGTGATTTCCCATGCGAAACACAGCCTTTGAACTCATCTTGACTTCATAATTGGCAGGTTAGGTCCGTATCATACAGTAAAGTAAGTGGCCACGATCAATGACATAAACACAGTCATTTTAAAAATAATATGAAACCTCACACTCCAAAGCATTGACTTTTTATTTTTTCTATAATAGGCACTATCATAGGAGGACAGTGGTTTTGGTGAAAGCTCATATTGGGAGCACCGTTTCGTCTCCTGAGGATGATGGACAAAAATAGCATTTATTATTCTGTTGAAAAGTTGCTGCACATTGACCATCCCAAAGCTCATTACTGCCAGGGGCATTATTTTGATCTTTCCTCTAGATTACGACTGCGCTGAATTATTTACCTTCTTTTGATGCTAAGGAAGTCATGCCCTTTTCTATGGCTTGGTCACAGACATTTCAAATGATATAACAACCAAAGAAACTCCTTTCAGATATCTTGGCTCAAACCAACCAGGCTATAAACATAACCAGACCCACACTGACAAGGTACCTGAAGTTATCCGCATGAGACAAAGGTTCCACGCCATTTTGTTCATCCAAGGTTGGTAAAATAAAAAAATTATAGTGATATGGGGCTTGAGCACAACCCTTTTTTTCAGGGGGGGGGGGGGGGGGGGAATTACAAAGTTTCATTCGGAAGACTGAAGAGAGATGTCCACAAATTCTCTTGCTTGTATGAACTTTTTTTTTTAACTTCATTTCTTAATGTATAATTACTGGCCTAATATATTAAAGTGGTTCACCATAATATCTTAATTGGGAAATACCTAATTCACATAGCATTATTGGTAAGACTATTTACCATAAACTTTGTTCTGTTCTATTCTTCACTTACGTTTTTACTATAATAATCATCATAGGGGTTGAACACTTAGACCATACAGAGTTAATAAAGCTATAATCATTATTGTTATCCAGCTTCTGTTCACATCTTCACTCAGTGGGTCACTCCAACTTTTCCTTTGTCTTCCTGTAGGTCTTGTGCCCTCCAATTCTTTCTCTAGCCATACTATTGCTGCTCTATCAAGATCTATCCAGTTTACAGGCCCACGACCAAACCATTCCAGACTTAACATTCTTTTCTCTTGATGGTTCTTTTATGCTTGTCTTATTTTTTTTATTCTTGTATTATCTTTTTATTTTGTATCTTGTCATGCCCTATCTTCTGTATCGCGGTTTTCAAGAACTTAATTTATGCACACTCTATTCTGCTGAAGTTTTTGCTTTTGATGGTGCATGTTTCTAGAGTATAGGTGGTGTTGGGGACAAAGTAACTGCTGTACAAGGTGTTCTTGGTTTTATGTGTTACCTGGATATCCCACAGAAGATTACACACTTTGTGGTAAAATTGTGCTCATGTTTATAATCTGTTTGTGACTTAAGCACCAGGTCTGTTATCATGAGTGATTATGCTCCCAAGGTACTTGAAATGGTCTACTTCCTACAATTTGATTTCTTCAAGTTGTATAGTATAGTTGTTGATATTTTTTTATCGAGTAACTGACATCACTATGGTTTTTAATTTGCTTATTTTGAGGACAAATACTTTGAATATTGGTTTTATACTTCCAGCGCTTTTTCTACTTAAGGGTTTAAATCTTGCTTGAGCTCTTTATAAATTAAATTTTTTATCTCTATAAGGAAAAACCTTTGAGGTCATTGTATTATATTTGGAGAAGATACAGGAAAGATGGATAGAAACATGTGAAAGGAAAAAACACAATATGGCTTTTATAATGAAAAGAAGAAAACAGTTCACACTTTACATTACTGTCACTGGAAAAAGAGGTAATGGCTGCTTCTTGAAGAAAATCTAACGTTATCGTTCAATCTCCCGACATAGGTTTCATTTATATTTCCATCCAATGTCGATTTACTGTGTTTGTGTTATTCCTTTTACATGATCCTATCTAAGTGACCTATCATTTTTTTACAAATTTCCTTCTCAAATCCAATAGTGGTAGAAATTTTATTTTAAAAGATGTGGAAGCAAGCGAAGTATAACTAATTCAGTTTACTATACATCATTGTAAAAGGTGCCAACATATTTTATTTAAATGTATGTATAAAAATTTATTTTTGAAGCCACCTCATGATTCAAACAGGGAAGAAAAGCCAAATGGGCCACAAATTTTTATTGCTATAACTCACAATAGTAAATTAACCTTTTATTGTTAAAAATTTGTGCTTTAAATATTTCTCCCCACAGTTAAAAAATGTCAAAGCATATAATATATTTATTTGGAATTCCCATGAAGGTTGAAACAATAACATTATTTTACATTTGTATCTGACTTTTATTGTAAAACATTAATTTATCTATAACTCATCAAAATGTCCCAAATAAAAATCCTACATTGAAATGAAATCTGTATTTGGTAATATATGGATTTATATGATTATATTACCAATTCTATTTTAATTTAATGCACGTGACAGTATAGATAAAAAAAACTATAGTAAAAGGATTTGTTAATAGTCAACAAAATTAAATATCATTCACTTGAATTCTTTTGATTTGATATTCTGTTTAGAGTGTCCGTTGGTGCATTCCCAGGCCGAGAACTTAGGGGAATTCCGAGCCACCTACTCTCAAGTCCAGGGGGTGGGTGTGCTGAGGAGAGCAGTGAGGCAGATAGTGACTCTTCAGGAGGACCAGCACACCCACATCCCCCACCTATTCATGATTTAAAGCTTGTGGAAAATAATGCCAGGTAACTTACATATTGAGCAGTTCAAATACTGACATAAAAATAAAATTTATTATATAATTAACAAACATACTTTACAATAACAAATAAAGTATTGTTACCTTAAATTTAGTATCAGATTTTAACTTTCAAACAGGTAATATACCAATACAGGATTAGGTATTTGGTGTGTGTGTGTATATGTATATTACGGCAGTCTAGTCTTTTGAGTGTGTGTTGTCATGGACTATGTGGTCATCAAATAAGTCATGACATTGATAAACTGTTAAAATAATGACACTATCAGTGTAGATCGGGAGGTGCACTAGTAGTTATTTGTTGTGACTACCATAAGCTCGAGTTTGAGTCTCTCAAATTTTCCCTTCTCTTTATCTTTTATTATTTTGAAACATTATGATTTAAAAAATAAGGTGTGTGTGTGTATTCCTACAGATTATACATAAAATCTAATATTTCACTTTATTTTTGAATGAAAAAAAATCCATACCACTACTAACTACTTCTATAAAGTATTTACTAAAACTTAGTACATTTTGAATTGAAGTCGCAAACTTATCCTTTTTGCATTCATTCATCCTGGGTTGAAAAAATATATAATTTTATAATTAAATTATGTAAATGATAGTCAAATACACATTAAAAATTAAAATTATCATAAAAAATATTACTCAAATATTGAGAAAAATATCTAAATTTGCTTAATTTCAAGTAATCAAAAAAATTAATTCATAATAAATTATATGATTAAATATACTGTGATACTAACAAACAAATTAATTATCATTTGATTTAATGTTCCTAAGGAAAGTTTAAAAAGAGCCTTAATGAGATACGTTAGGGTGGAGATCTAGCAATATATATATATTTTTTTAAATAATTAACCCCATTATTCCCTACCCATCTTGAGTGCAACTGTTCACTAGGTGCTAGCCTCTTACCAGAGAGAGAAATTAGAGCAATAATTATTGTAGGATTCACATAGTACACTTTTGCATTATTTGTACTAAATATCATCTTGCACTAAGCTATTTAAGTTCTAAAATCCCTACATAGCGATACCATTCTATATAGTCTTTTATCAAAGCCTCATACTCTCTTCTTTTCCTCAACAAAACCAGTTTACTTAGTGTGCTGACCTTGAAATTTCATTGGTCATATGCTGCACAGCGCCCTCTTTAAAATACATCCCAACAACTAGAAAGAAGACTAGACAATTAGTAACTCATCACCAGACACACAATGTAAGGCCATGAAAGAACCCTCTTCAAGGAACTCGAAATTGAGAGCCTCTAAATCAAGAGTATTCATATAGCCCTAGCTATTTCAATACTCTTTGAAGACAAACTGATGCACCGAAATATCACAAACATTTGAAAGCAATTTCTACAAACATGAACATTTGTGTGCAAACCAAATAAAATATATATTCTATGGATGCTAAGAAATAATACCACATCTTCAGAATAACACACTAAGTCCTTACAAAAAGAAGCTTATTTAACTCCCATGAAGATTCCCTAAGCTACGACAGGCCTAGCAAGCCGGCCGTGGAAAGTATATGGCTTTAATAAAAAACTGACCCAAGCCACGAGCTGGAAATAATAATGGATGTAAAGAAGATTCCATAATAGTTATTTCATTGGTACAGCACAAGTTTGTTGCTTCATTTTTAGTAAACATATAAATATTTCAAGAACACTTCAAATTTATTAGAATGCAGAGAAGTTTTCGTTAATTTATGTGATAACTGTTTTCCTAACAAAGTGTGTAAACTTAAATGTGGACAAAGAAACTTAATTTCATATTACTTGTTGTATAGTGACAATTTTCCCCTGATTTCATATTATTACTGCTTTCAAAATTGATAGATTGATTTACTCAATGCAAAAAAAAGGAAACCTTCAGTTTACCAATAAAACCCATGATTATTTTTATTTTTATAAATAAATAACTAAAACTAGTACATTTATTTTACAAATTAAATGTTTTTTTTTAAAGGGACATTCTCATTCCTTTTCTTACATGATTTTTTTTTACTAACGTTAACAGATTTTTTTATATCAGATATTCATTCACTTAAAAGTAGAATAATTATTTCTTAGTAATAACTTTGCATACACACACAGTATATTTTTTAACATCATATCTAAAATGGATCAAGATGGAATAGAGCTTTGTTCTATTTGAGTGGCTTAGTACAAGTAGTATAAGTGACAATTTCTAATAATGTCAGACTTAAAATTTTTTAGTGTGTTATGTTCAGGGGAAAAGATGTACAATTGAATTCGTGCACAGTGCTGCTATCTATGTAAAGATTATTGTACCGCTTGAATAAATTCAGGTTCTGCTTAAAGAACAACGTTTACAATAATATAATATAATATTTAGCACCGCGTCTTACTACCTGTTCGGTTTATACACTTTAAGTACTAATTACTCTAATGTAGTAGGAATTAGGAAGGTTGAATTAGAGGAAGTGAACCCGCATTTGCGTGGAAGGAGAGTGGAAAACTATTTAGGAAAACCACCCCCAGTTTACCCGACCGAGATTCAAACCTTTATCTGCCCGTCCTCAGCAGTCGAGCTCAACACCACAAGCGCGTTAGCCAACTATGCCACCGAGGTGGGTAACAACGTTTACAAATGCATTTCAACTTTGCAGTTGTCATTTTGTCATCTTCGCATTGAGATGTCTAGCTAGACAGGAGTGCAACAGAGATGTGATAGTAAAACATTTTTCTCCATGTAATTACATACAACGATAGTTGCGGGGGTCAAAATAAAAAGACAAAAATGGTGAAATACTGGATGCACATAATCTGAGAAAATCCATAGATTGAGTGTGTCAATCACAAATTTCTTTAACCTGGGCATCCTTACATTGAATATGATCAGAATTTTGGAATGATTGAAAAGAATAAGCGGCACTTAAAATATATTTTTATTCCAAATGATTGGATGGAAGTTGTAAATGTGGTTAGTAAGAAATTTTCTATAGTAAAGATGAAAATTGAGGATTTTGTATCCATCTCTACAATGAATGCATTCACTAAGAATACTGACCTTTTAATGTTGAGGGAAACAAAGTATCTTGGTGTCAAATCGGGGGAAACAATCAATTTAAAATGAGATATAAATCTACAATGAATCATGAAATGGAATTTTTAATAGCGTAAAAAACACATAACAGGGAGACCATCATCTTATACTTGAAGGGAGTTAAATGAATAGAGAAAAAAAAATTAAAAAATTGAGCATCTCCAAGAAATTAAGCTGTTTATTACCCCTATCTTCCACACTTTTCATAATAACATACCACACACAGTGGAGAATCAAAGGAGAAGAGCAGATAGGAAGGGGAAGAAGGACAGGAGGACTTAAGAAGAGGTGGAATGGGTGCTGGAAAAGGAAGAAGACATCTGGAGAGGAGTTGGGAAAGTAATAAGATGAGGGGAAGGACAAGGTAGAAGGAGGTGGAAAAAGGTGGGGTGAAAGAAGACAAGGGGACAGGGATGATAGTACTAAAAGTAATTTTGATATTTAATTGAAAATAATCCTAACCTGTAACAATGACGGTGATATTATAAAAAAATTAATATTAGGAAGTACTAAACACATGCTAAATATCAAACATTAACAATAAATACAGAATTTACAAAGTTCAAACTTAAAACTAGTTTTTCTCAAAATAGTCAAAATGTCACTTATACAACTTTTACCTTCAGGCCCCTCATTTTATGTGAAATAAATACCTCCAATAATGAGTTAATTGATATTTCCCGAATCTAAATATATGAACAATTTGTAGGCAGCATTTTAAACTTTATACATAATGTTCTAGATGACCCAATACCACAGGTAGGAAAGCTGTGATTTTTTAAAAATTTTATTCCATACAAATCTATATTAATCTTATCTTAAACCCAATCCATTATTTGTGGCTTACCCTTTGTTAATCAATTTGTGTAAAGGACTTTTCAGTACAACTCTAATAGGCTTTAAGAATATAAAAATATGCAATGATTTGTTTAGATGTCGGCGATTTCATCCATTAGCACCTGATGGTTCTGGGGGTGGCGACACATGAAGTTGACAGCTTCAAGTGCACCTCATTTCATTTTTGCTAAATTGTTAAGTTGTGATGTGTTGGCCATGGATGATATTATGCTTAGAAACGCGTTTAATTATTAAACCACCTTTTTGTTAGCAAGAGCCCATTTGTTTTAAATATTTATCTTTGTACTTTGAGTGAGTGTTGGAATGATAACTTAACTATAATTTTCTCTAAGAATATATATTTTTTAATGGTATTAAAGTAATGTTTTTCTAATATTCTAATTTATTACTCTACATTTAATGCTTGCAAATGAATGCTTAAAACCTTACTCTTTTAAGCGTTGCTAAGTGTGATCTCCAAATGGCCAGGCATCTAAGGAATTCTACTGTCAAAGTTAAATTATTCAAAGGACAAAAATAACATGATTTTGAAGTTGGTCAGTGGTGCCAATACGATCTCTGTAATGCTCATGAAGTGCTGTTTTGGCAAGACTGACACCTTTTTTTTTATAGTATATATATATTTGCCATGTTCAAAAATGAGAGAGAGTTTGCATTTAGTTTAAATAATTTTTAGAGATATTTTATTTATTTCAACACACCAATTGTTATGAGTTTGATAGTTCAAGAAAGTTTATATTTATGTTTGTTATGGTTTTTAATTTAAACATTTAATTCTAATTTACGTTTATCTATTTTCTGATATTAATTGTTACTCAGCTTATAAAAAAATATGTTATATCAATACTATATCAAACCTTTTAATTTTCAGGGATGTGTTCAGAGGATTATTACTTAATTGGTTTTTTACTAAGCGCAATTAAAGCATATTTTAAACTTAAGAACCTAATAACTTTTTTATACATATAATCTGCATCTGAAAAACAAATTGATTTGATTATTTAATTCACCTATTTATTTACCCGCTTATGTGGTTGAATGGTTAGAGTTGTCACACTCACACTAGACTAGACTGGGGAGATAAGCATTCAAATCCTGGTCAGGTGTACTGAGGTTTTTTTTTACCAAATGGTTTTCCACTCTCTCTCCATGCAAATGCATGTACACTTTTTCTAAACTAAATCTTCCTCGCCCCTGACAGATTGGTGCAATTAGTATATATGCATGCAACCTGAGTGGTTAGTAAGACACAGTGCTAAAGAACACATTTTTATAACTTTAGCCCACCTAAAAATGGTTTTTTCCTTAAAATAAGTGACAAATGGCTTTTAACATGTTTCAAATGTGTAAATTCATCATTCATGTCTAAAATAATTTATTAAAACCTAGATGTGAGACTAAATTATTACATAAGCAAATAAATAATCAAGCTAACACCAAACACTATCCTATAGTTGGTTTTTCTGTAATAAGAGGTCACAGTAAAATATTATATAATACATAAAGTATTACTTATAATATTTGTATTATATTGTGACATCAAATTGACAAATTTACAGATTCATCTTACTTGCTTTGTTTATGTTATGCTTTTCACTTTTTATTATTGTGGTGAATCAAAATACTTTTTTTGAATTTTGATACTTTTTATTTGATATTGTTTAACAATGAGGTGGCCCATGGGCATTTTTTTTTATGTGGTAACATCATTGTGTTGTAGATGCAAGTGCACTAAGCTTTAGCTGAAAGCAACCTCTCTTTCATGGTATGTGTGATAATTAAGGAGTTACAATAATGCTCTTGTGATTGGATCTCCATTAACTGCAGATAATTTAATGTTACTTATGTTTAACTTATTCATGTTCACTGTTGCTAGTCAAATAATTTGAATCACTCGAGAAAAGTTTGTAATGATCTTAAAATGCGTTTTAATGGATTATATTCTAGTCAAATTAGTTATGAGTGTTTGGAGAGCTTACCCTATTGTCTAAAGACACATGAGTGCTTTGAAGAGTTTAAAAAACAATTATGGAATGTTTGTGTTTGGGGTAGTGAATGTCTGAGGTTGTAAGTCTCAAAAGTAACTATTATCTTTAATAGTAGGCAACTCTAGTTAGTGTACAGCAATTTTAATTTCATGCCATGCATTGTAAATATTCACAGAATATTGTATATTTTGTTTGTATTTTATTTTTATGTCCTCAAAGAAGTTAATGCTTGTAACATTGCGAATGAAATAAAGATTCTTAAACTATGACAATTGGCAAACTAAAGTTTTATTATATTTTAAATAATAATAGTGCTTCTTGTCTGTTTTTTGAAAACACATCTTTTGTAAATAATCTAGTGTTTTATTATTTTATTGCTCTCTTGTTCCCACATCCTGTTTTTATTGCTAATTTTTTAACTATATACAATTTATATGAAAGCCCTGTTTAAGTGTGTTAAGGTCACTCGGCCATCAAAATTTTATTGCACTATTTTAATAAGTGTATAAATATAAGACATAATAATTGATTCATTGATTTCAAATCATTACAGTTCTCAAGATATAAGGGGTCAAACTTACTATTTTATCCATTTTACATACTCATTTTAAGGAATTAAATTTATTCTAGCTAGACATGCATATGAAGTGTATGCAATGAAGTATTTGCAATATTTTAAATAAAAATCGTTTTTAATTTATAAGATATTTAATAGTTCTAAATTTACATTATTTTAAATCTTATAGAAGTACTTTTCGTGTTTTACCCCGATACTTCGATTTTATGTCCTTTTAGTACATAATGTTGTTATTTCAAATTTGTTTGGTTTATTAACCTAAATCTACTTTGATTTTATTACGGACACCAAATTGATCTATTCAAATGTAAATTTTATGTCTATTTCCTGAAACTTCTTTCTTTGACTGTACCTACCAATAACACAGACTAGCCGACCAAGGAAGGATCGGGCTATCCCGACTAATTACTAATACTAATGTTTTTTTTTTTAATAACTGCATCTTATTACCCGAGCGCTGAGTTATGACATTTATTTTGTCTGTTTTTCCTTCCTCTAGTAATTTGGCACTTAAGTAATATTTTACTGTGTTATTTTTGTTCAATTCGGTGTGTCAAAGGAACTGATCTCTTGGTACATCAAAATGCGTCTTGATTTTAAATCTATTGTTTATCTGAATATTACAATTAACCTCATGAATGTATGGAAATGTATGAGTTTCATTTTTATAACTGGTTGTAAATTGAACATTAAACAGTAGATAAAAATCTTAAAAATGTTGAAAATATATCTAATCTCACATGACATGCATTTCTTTAGTAATTTTCTAAAAAAAATCGATTAATTTTGCGGTTTTATTGAACATGGCTAAGTTCAACCCTAAAAAGCAACGTGCATGAAGACCAAGAAAATGAAAAAAATCGATTAATTTTGCCTTTTTATTGAATATGGCTAGGTTCAACCCTAAAAGCAACGTGCATGAAGACCAAGGAAAAAAAAGGTAAAATCTGACAAGTCGATATAAACTCAAAACAATGAAAGATTTGATCTACGATGACTCAAGGTATGTAATAAACTCATAACAAACGTATATGGTGTTTATATCATTTACTAAAGACATAGTAGCTCCCTACTTGTTAGAGTTGCTAAGGAACTATATCATACATTTAAATTCACCACAAAGAGTTTTGGTTTGAATTACGGCTTCCTTAAATAATTATTAATGAATATCAACACACAAGCTGCAAATAATTTTAATCATGGGAATGTCCTTATGATGAAGAATACAATTAAATTAATTTAAATTTACCCGCCTCGGTGGTGTAGTTGGCTAACGCGCTTGTCATGTTTATCTCGACTGCTGAGGACGGGGAGATCGAGGTTCGAATCTCGGTCGGGTGAACTGGGGGTGGTTTTTCCTAAATGGTTTTCTACTCTTATTACCTCCACGCAAATGCGGGTTCACTTCCTCTAATTAAAACCTTCCCAATTCCTAATCCATTAGCGTAATTAGTACTTAAAACTTAAAACGCAAACGGGTAGTAAGACTCGGTGCTAAATATTATTATTATTAATTTAAATTTGTAGAATAATGACACCTGCAAATTAGAATAAAATTGAACTCAGGATCTTGGTACGTAAATGTTCTAGCACTGAGCTATCCACGATTTGTTCCACTCTCATGATCTCATATCCATGCGCACTGACGATATAAAAGTGTAGTCAGTTTAGTTAGTTTATTTATCTGATTGCCAAACCCTCCCTTCACCTCTGACAAGACATGTATTATTCATAACTTGTGAATGTTTGGAATGCCAGGCCTCCACTTTGGTTTGGATCCCGCGTTACGCTGTAGGTCCTCCGTTTCATCGCACAAATCACCCTACCATTACACATTAGCGTAAGTGTGTATAACCCCAAAGGGTAGTAAAACGCGGTGCTAATAATAATAATAGTAATAATAATAATAATCTCAATAATTGTTTATTACAAATGGTAGCTTATCATACTTAAAGTGGGGTATAGTACTGCTTGTTTTTGCCATGAATTCCTGTTCACCATCGTCAATTACTATGACAAATAATGTTGATTCTTGTTCAATTCTGTTCATTACTCTTTAAAAATACTTTTAATTACTATTCCGTCCTTTTGTTGTCAAGCAATAGTCTACATGATATGAGATTTAGCAGGAAGATGCATTAATTCCAAGCAGCGTGATCAATCAAAGTGCAACTATTAAAATTAGGTGGTTTTAAAATATGTTATGCCCCTTTTAAAATGTAATTTTCAAGTAGTCATAACTATTTTAATAATACTTTATTGATATTGGAACAAGAAGTTTCTTTAGGTCTTGTTAGAATACAGTTTATATTATAACAATTTGTGTGATAAATATTGAAAAAAAAAATCAAAACATCAAAATGAACTTTATAATTTTTGATGAGTTGATGTCACCAACCAGTTCTTGATCTGGTGCGCTCAAGCTGCATTGGTCTTTCTGCAATTAAATAAAACAACAAGAAATGTAAAACCCTTGAAATATGACCAAAAAAATATGGAGCACTGCTACTGGTAGTTATTGTTCTCTGTGAATGTTCTTTTCATTTTTGTGTATTGCTACTGAAGGAAATTTATTGAATTATATATCTATAACAAAATCCGACAAACTATCTCAGTCAATAGCATATCGGTCTACTGAGCAAAGAGTCCAGGGTTCGATTCCCGAGATGGCCGAAAAATTTATCACTGATGAAATGTGGGTTTATCCTTTCACCCTGATGAATTAATGGCCGGGGACTGGATGTTGGGATTGTCCTAGTCTTAAGATAGATTATAAGGCATATGAAGCTACGACCAGTCTAGCAAGCTGGCAGTGGAAAATATATTGCTTGATTAAAAAAGTGACCCAGGCCACAGGCTGGAAATAGTAATGGATGTTAAAAAAATTCTATAACAAGATTATTTTAACTGCCCAGCCTTAAATTTTATTTATACCTTGCTTCTTTATCAGCACTGTTTTAGTGGAATAGTTGAAGGAGATTAAGGGCCTATTTATGCTCTCTCAATCAACTCTAAGCCACCAAGAGAAATTCCATAGCAGCATTCCTGTTTATAAATGCAATTGTGTATTTTCCAAAGTGTATTTTAATGTACATAATTTTAAAGCATTTCTCAATGTTGATATTTTAACTAGGCCAATGAACCTTTAACCAAGTTTATACCGACCAAACCAACTAAAATTTTGGTAAAAATTACAATTTACAGAGTAAGTGAAGCTAACATAAACTTATTAAAGTACTTTTTACTAATCTATTTGATTCATTTTATTATTACGATTTTTTTTAATCTATCAACTTCTATATGAATAGTTTCCTCAATACATGCAACTAATAGTTGGTCCTGCAAAGATAATGATCTGATGTTTATATTTATTTTTTTAAAGATTTTCTTTGAACATATTGTAAGAGCATAATAATGTAAGGTTTGTTCTGGCAGGAAGTTAGCCCACGCTGACACATTTCCTTGGTAGTCAAAAGTATTGGGTTGCCTTCCTGTTGAAACAGCCTCTAGCTCATATAGCTTCATCCTGTTGACGAGCGAATTCTGGCGATGAATGGACCTTGGACTCGTGAGAACTGGGATAGACTGTGATGTGTGTGAGAAGAACACATAGGAAGTTGTTACGTGGCAGCGGTGCTGTAAGGATGTGTAGTCGGCCCGCTGAGAGATAATGAACTAGTTAACATGTAGTCTAGTCAGTTCACACCGGCTTGAGAGTCGATCCCGGGTCCATAAGAGTGTCACGGGTTCTGTTAGCGTGAGTGTTCCCTCGTCGCGGGAAAGTGCGTAATAACAATGTAGTAGCATAGAACTGTTGAGGAAATAAATAGCTGATTGGGAGAAACTTGCTAGTCTCATTCGCCACATACCATCATTCCCAACCCCTACCGCTCGGGGTCCATCCTGCCCATGTAACACCCCCTAGGGTGTCCCAATAGTATAGTAGTTAGGGTTGGCTATCGGGGCACCCAAATAAAGGGGGAAGTTACAAATTGGTGTCAGAAGTGGGATCAGGACTTTGCAAGTATCAAGTGATGACAAATGTGAGAATCGGGACTTTTCGAGTGATACCAAAGTGAACTAAGTGATGTTAAGTGATAACATGTCGGGACATAAGTAAAACATTCTAAAACTGATGTCAATATTAGTTGGTTAAAAGTTACGTGTGCTACTAGCTTGATTATGCTATGCATGGAAGAAATGTGATACGAGCTGATAAAAAACTTTGTACGGCGAGGCACGAACGAGTGATAACGCGGGTGCGCGTATATCAGCTGTTGTCAGGAGAGACGTAATCAGCATCGAGAAAGAAGATAAGTCAGCAAGCTCAACCAGCTGGAACTGTCAGTAGTGACGTCACCAACGTCACCCACCACAACAACAACACCAAGGTAGGGAATTGTACTGCTTTGATATGGTATAACCTATTTTGTGTGTTCAATTATTATTTAGGATGTATTTAAAATTCTGAAGTTTCATTGTTATATTCGGACAAATAATTCCAAAATATAAACTAGTCAATTGCAAAATTGTTATCATGGCTACCCCTCCAGTAAGATTAGAAGGACGAGACGTCGATTTACAAACAGCCATAGATCTTTTAATGACACAAATTCATGATTTAAAAGTAGAAAACGAAACTTTAAGGCAAGAACGTACAAACCATGCTGCTAATACGAGTCAGGGAAACGAATCCACAACAGCCACCATGTATGTTAGGAATTTCTTGCTTATTCCTAGTATACCAGTATTTCAAGGCAGAGCAGAGGATAGTGTGTATACCTTTTTCGCAAAGTTAGAGCAGTCAGCAGAACTATGTGGGTGGACTGATAGTGAAAAATTAGCAGTAGCCAAATTACGGGTTTCAGGTGAAGCACAGGATTTTACCTTGTCGCATAGTGAATGTAAGGAAGCTACGACTTATGAATCCCTGAAACAAGAGCTGGTAAAGCGTTTTAAGAGGAAGAATACTACTAAGTATTGCCGAGAACAGTTGACCTGAAGCAAGTTACGTTCGGATGAAACTATAGAGCAATTCGCGGATAGAATAAGAAAAATCAACGTCAATACGTATGATTTAGGGGAGAGTGAAGAGGGCAATGCTGCAATAAAGTTTGAAGCAGACCAGAGAGCGTTAGATGCTTTTCTAAACGGCTTGTCCGGGGAATTAGGTAGACTGACACGGCTTTCCAAACCTAAATCGTTTCAAGACGCAATAGAATCAGCAGTAGACATAGTAGAAGTGGACCGTCGACCAGATGAAGACAGACGAAGTGAAAAACGTGTTTTCATGAGCTACGCTGAGTTTAAATGTCACAAATGTAGGAGATACGGTCATTTAGCTAAAACTTGTCCAGTCAACAAGTTGGTTTGTTCCATTGTCAGGCCAAGGGACATATAGCCAAGTTTTGTGGGAAAAAGTTTGAAAAGAGGAAACCTCCCCCAAACGATCAAGGGATTGGGCCAAGCCACGACCCCCAGTCCAAATAAAATTCGTCCCTATAACTTCCACTGACAGTGAAGACTCTAGTGTAGAAGAGCTTATAGTTCTTGCAAACTACGAGGGAAAACAATGCAGGTTGTTTGTCGATATAGGAGCTCAAGTTTCAGTAATGTGGCAAGAAGTTGTGGGAAATAAGAATATTTCCGAGCCTAAGTACGAAAGTGCAGGTATAGGCGGACGAAGAATTTCAAATTTGGGAGAAAAATCTATGACTATCAAGTTAAATCACGATAGTTATGTAGTAAATGTACAGGTTGTAAATGCCAGTTGTCACCGTTATGAGGGCATACTTGGGTTGGATTTCTTGTTGAAAAACCAGGCGTCTATTAACGTAGAAAAACGGAAGTTGAACCTTCGTCATAAATCTTATGATTTAGGAACAAGAGCCGAATTAGGGCCCCAACGGACTAATGCAGTAGTAAATGAGATTAGCTACCTCATCCTACGCTGTGAAAATGGTTCAGGTTCTAGTATGTTTAATACATGCTGAAAAAATGCCCCAGGGCGCAAGAAAGATAATTCAGGCTGAAGTTAAACTCCCAGAAGTTGTTGACGAAAAGTTACTTTTAGTAGAACCAGGTATACAAAGCGATACACTGGAAGATAAACACTGTTATGTGGCTAGAAGTGTTAGTGTTGCCATAAAGGCGGGGAACAAGGTCAGAGTTCCTATAAGGGTTGTCAACAAGAGCCCTGTGGCTGTCCAAATGCCATAAGGGGCGTTAATTGCTAGCATTGTTATGTAAATAAAGATGACGTCATCTTTTGTGAAAAAAACTCATGTGAGAGTTTGTATGCCATGGACCATATAGTACCTCAGGGTAAGGGTCGAAATAAAGTTGTACGAGCTTGCGAGGTTATGGAGACTACAACCCCTCGAAGCTGCATTGAATCAAAAACTAGATCACTTGTCGGAGGAAGATAAGAACATATGCTGATGGACTAAGTAGGAAAATAAGAAGCATTGAACTCAGTACCCAAGAGGACCTGATACAGCAACAATTACAAGATGCCGATTGTCAAAATTGGAGGAACAACCCAAGTTTCCAGGAGGTTAATGATATACTTTTTCGAGAACCAAAGTATGGAAAGTGCATTGTGATACCTGAGTCCAAACGTGCCGATGTGTTAAAAGAATGTCATGACTCAGTTTTAGCCAGTCACAGCGGTAAGAGAACGACGAACTACAGGATGACACGGAAGTACTGGTGGCCGAATCGACGTTACGATGTAGATAGCTACGTTCAACAAATATGGGAAAACATGTCTAAGGGTAAAGTCTTTTCGTGCCTGGACATGACTAGTGGCTATACACAACTATGTGTTCGTCCCGACGTCCAAGATAAAACGTCTTTTATAACTACAACAGGGGTGTACAAATGTGTTAGAATGCCTTTTGATCTCAGAAATGCCCCGGCTACGTTCCAAAGACTGATGGATGGTATAGTGTATGGGTTAACACTTACTCAAACACTAGTTTACCTAGATGACATAATAATATTTAGCAAGGATATGATAGAACATGCTGAAAAACTGCAAGGTGTGTGGAAAATTGTCAAGAAGAGAAATCACCTAGCGTTCCAACAACAGGCGGCTCAGTATGACAAGAAGAGTGTTGTACCCAAATACAGAGTTGGAGACTTAGTGTATCTTTCTAATCCAGTTCTAAAATGTGGTCAAATAAAGAAATTCCAACTCCAGTATAAAGGACCATATTTAGTGTTAGAAGTGTTGTCAACGGTAACCATTAAGGTACAGCTACCCTTTCGCACTGTTATTGTTCACACAAATAGGGTTGAGCCATATTTGGGTAAGTTCTTCCCTGTACCTTGTAACAGCGACACGGAGGTGCGGCCGAGAGGTCGTCTACGGAAGACGCCACTGGTTCCCGAGGACGCCCGTAAGTCACGAGGTGGTCCTAGCAGCGGTTCGAGGTTCGATGCCAGTCGACCCCATCCAGTCACGCGGGAGAACCAGCCTGCCAGGAGGAAGAAGGTCACCCACCCCCCAACGTCATCGGAGTACCCGTCTCATTCGTATAACCTCAGGAAGCGCCATTAAAATGGTTGCTTTAGTGTTTTATTTGTGTGTGTTTTCCAATGTGTTAACTGAAGCGACGAAAATTAGTAAATTACCGAGTGGAGTTCTGTTTGAAGGGACAAGAAACCTCATCTTATCTGATGACAGTTTTACAGTAGTGGTAGATTTCGATTTAATGGAATTAAATGTAGAAAACAATAAACTGTTCAATTTAGTAACTGTGACCTAAGTAGCAGTGATTTAAAAGTATTAGCTTCAGTTCATGGTACATTGTATTTTTAAAATAATTTGCCCTTGATGTATATTCCAAATCTAGGAAACTTAAGTTTCGAATCAAATTTAAATATTCCTGAAAATGTTAATTTTTCCAGGGAACTAGTGAACGAGATTGATGCCTTTGTTAAGCAATCGAGTAATCCAGTTGATTTTAATCAAGTAGTAGAGAAAATTAGAGCCCATAGCTTAAAGAAAAGTCCTAAACCTTTGTCTATAATCTTAGGCTCAACTATCACACCTGTTGTATTGGTTATTATTGTAGCTGTAGTAGTCTTTAATTTTAAAGGGTCATTAGTTAAACATTTCAGTAGGCCTGCTCCTAACATTGTACCCTCCATACCTACGCAGGCACACTCTATTGTAGTTACCCTGCCAGCCTTATCTAATAACTAGTGTTAAGGGTAGTCACCATCTAAGACAAATAAGTGTCTCATAAGTGTTCCACTTATTTTTTCATGGGGGGGGGGGGGGGGTGTAATGTAAGAGCATGATAATGTAAGGTTTGTTCTGGCAGGAAGTTAGCCCACACTTATACATTTCCTTGGTAGTCAAAAGTATTGGGTTGCCTTCCTGTTGAAACAGCCTCTAGCTCATATAGCTTCATCCTGTTGACGAGCAAATTCTAGCGATGAATGGACCTTAGACTCGTGAGAACTGGGATCGACTGTGATGTGTGTGAGAAGAACACACAGGAAGTTGTTGCATGGCAGCGGTGCTGTAAGGATGTGTAGTCGGCCCGCTGAGAGATAATGAACTAGTTAACATGTAGTCTAGTCAGTTCACACCGGCTTGAGAGTCGATCCCGGGTCCATAAGAGTGTCACGGGTTCCGTTATCGTGAGTGTTCCCTCGTCGCGGGAAAGTGCGTAATAACAATGTAGTAGCATAGAACTGTTGAGGAAATAAATAGCTGATTGGGAGAAACTCGCTAGTCTCATTCCCCACATACCATCAATACCAACCCCTACCGCTCGGGGTCCATCCTGCCCATGTAACACCCCCTAGGGTGTCCCGGTAGTATAGTAGTTAGGGTTGGCTATCGGGCACCCCAAAAAAAAGGGGGAAGTTACAATATCTACATTTTATGATTACATATTTAAAAGTTAGCCTAGCTTAATAATGTAAATACCCAATTTGGTGGTCGAATGGTCAACCTCGTCACTCTTTCAATAGACTGGACTTGTAGGTGACCTGGTGGTCTAGGGGTAAGGTGTCGGACTTCTATGCTGGCGGCCGGGGTTCAATCCTCGGTCCCGGCAAAGATTTATCTGATTACCAAACCCTTCCTTCTCCTCTGACAAGACATCTTGTGAATGTGGGAAATGCCAGGCCTCCACCGTGGTTCGGATTCCACGTTAAACTGTAGGTCCTTCATTTCATCTCACAATCACCCTACCATTACACATTAGCGTAAGTACGTATAACCCGAATGGGTAGTAAGACGCGGTGCTAATAATAATAATAATAATAATAATAATAATAATAATAATAATAGACTGGACTTCCAATGATGGGGTGATTGTAGTTTAAATGCTGGTGTGCTGAGGGTGTTTTTTCATAAATGGTTTTCACTCTCCCTTCTCTTCCTCTAAACTAAACTTTCCTCATCCCTACCACATTAGTGTCGTTAGTACATGTGTATAGCCCAATAGACGGGGTACTTAAAAAATGCTAACCTTCTCTTACATAGTTTTCCCTTAGTGCCTTAAGCCTACTTAAACAAGTTTATATATTTATTTAATTCACCTATGAGACAACCTAATTTCAGCAAATAATTTCCTGAGAATATGTATAAAGTCATTAAGGTGGCGGTGAGGATATAGGACTACATAGAGACAAAGGAAATATCCATGTATCTACCCGCAAAAAAAATTATAGATATCATGTTTCTACTCCTAATGTGCATTATTTTTAATTTTAGTTTGTAAAATAAGGGATTTTTTTTTATGAATTATTGTTTATTTCTAGGTTATAAAGTAAAGTTTTTCCTTATGTTACCAACTTTTGACCAGTATTTAATATAAATATTATATTTATAACATTTATAGTTTGGTTAGACTAAGACATTATCTTCAAAGTGTTGATACTCCGCCACAGTGAAGGGTGTAGAACATTAAGAGTGTTGAAAATGACCCACTTTTATGCTCGATTTATTTATTTTATTACATGTGTAAGTTATTGTAATTATATCTTATATTTAATGTGTTTATCAATCATTCACAATTAATTAATCTGTCTCAATGTATACCAAGGGTGGTCCACATTTGAACAATGAACATCCCTATGGTTTTAATTATATTTCCTTTGATGAAGTGCATAACATGGCCATTCTAATTATTTTAATTTTATATATACATATACACACATATATGTATTTACATTACTTCTTCTTCTTCTTAAAAACCTGAGCAAGTTGATATTTTAAACATTTTTGTGTCATTGTGGACCACCCTCCCTTATTGAAATTGCATACCACAATTACAGCATAAATTAAACATTTAGTAAGATTGGAGCGAAAGGCTTCATTGTTCAAACTAATGAACATCTTATTGCTGACAGAGTTAGGGTGCCAATATCACATGTCTAACACTGAACCTCATCTGAGTGTCAATAAATAATTAATTATTATTGTTCAATTTCAAGTTTAGGTATTCAAGGAGAGTGCTGACAGCAATAATAAGAGTTATGTGCAGGGCCTGGAAGTTGATACCCTTATAAAACCCAAAAAAGCACTTAAAAATGGAATATTAATGCACTCAAAAATAAGAAAAATACCCTTAAAACAAAAGAGATGCACTTAAAAACTCGACTTTTTGTTCTAAGGAATACAAAAAAAGGCTCTTAAAAATTAATAATATATTTAAAATCCAATTATTATTATTCTTGTCTGATTAAGGTAATGTGGGAATCCTGCAAAAGGAGAAATAATTTAATAAATATTGTATAACCAATCTGCCCAATAAAATAATAAAATAGACAAAACATTTGTGTGCATGTGAGAATGATATAGAGAAAGTACATCTTAGATTTTACCTTATTCTGCATTGCAGTGCACAACGCAGGTCATCTTCAGATTCTCAGGTGTGAATGATCCGTGATTATCGGCCAAGAGGTTTTTTTGTACCTGGAGAAGCTGCACTCTACATCCACGGATGTTATTTAAGCATACTTGAAGTATGGAATGTCACCTGGCAATATGTCCTTTTCAATGTCTTCTAAAGAGTCACTTTTACCGGTGATTATGTCAGCAATTTAACACACTGTTTTGAATCCCGAATTTTTTATCAACACATTCTGAAGTTTTGCAAAGACAAAATTTTGCCTGAAGCTTTCTTGAGGTTATCCTGTAGTTTTGTGATAAGAGCAGTAGCGTCAGACAATGACATACCTTTCATTTCTAAGTTTGTTATGGTTACGATCAAAATACTGAAATTAGCCTTAATCTGCGCCAAGTTTCCTTTAATTTTTTTGATATGAGAGCATATCTTGTGCAATCTTGATAGATACTTCACTGTCAAGTCTGTTCACAACTGTTTTTAAAACACAAATATGGTCACAATAATAGAAACACGCATGAAGCCATGTGCACCATCGTGTAATTATTGGCTGAGGTGGTAAGGGTACGTCAGGTGCAACCATCTTGAAATTAAGTACTCTAGATGGTGCTTTCAAGAATACTTTTTTAACGTTTGACACTAGTTGGTCAACATTTCCAAAGTTCTTTCTCACCTCTTCAGCAACTCTGTGAACTGCATGAGCGACACGTGTTACGTGAATCATTTTAGAATATAATGCTTAAATTACAGTTGCCTCTTTGACCATATACGGTGCAGCATCACTTACAAAAAGAAGAACATCATCGTGCTTAATACCGTCAGTACAAAGCAGAAACATGGATTTATCAAACAACTTGCTGATTGTGCAGTGGTTGGCTTTATCCAAGATTTCTGTATTCAAGAGAAATGTTTGACCAACAGTATTCAGTTCAAGAGTTCCAATAACGACGTTACCTACATAGTGGCCTTCAACATCTATTGTCTCATCAATTGACACCCAGATTTTTTTCCCGTACACACTGCTTCGTATTTTATTTAGTTTTTTCTCATAGCACAAGCTCACGTAGCTTTTACGCAGAGTAGATTCATCTGGTATAAAATTATTTGTGCGTCTTTCTAAAAACTCAAGAAATTTAGGATGATTTACTCTTATGAGTGGAATATTAGCTGAAAACAATATTTCACACAACTCTTGATTAAAAGGAGATGATTTGGTTTTAGAGGTTGAAGCACTTTGGGACAGCAATCTTTGAGTTAATTTTTTGTTACTGTCCGTTCTAAAGCATTCTTGTGTTTCTCACGACTGATATGCTGAGTAACAGAAAACCTTTTTTCTGCTGAAACTGTCGACTCGCACAATTTACAAAATAATACTCTCCCATCTTTGGGAAAAACACTTTTCACCAAACTCGTTAACTGTCGTAAATGGGAAGATTGAGATGGTTTGATTTTTGGCATCCTGCTCACTTGGAAATACAAAAATACATGAAAGTACAACAGGCTGAACATGAAACTCTTGGGGGTTGCGCAGTGGAAAAATAAACATGTACACATGCACGGACCAGTTCAAGGACAAGTGAATGTTGTCACTCCCAGGGGATTATCCCTCCCTCTCATCTATTTCTCCCCCTGCCTTTGTGGCCGAGTTCCATGTTAAAACTGAACAGTAGTAGGTAAACTAGCTTGAGAGATACAATTTAAACTGAAACTAATCTACTCAACTAACAACCACATTCTAAACCATTGTGACTGTACCACTCAGGTAAACAAAGCCTTACATTCCTTAAATTCCAAGCTAGCAAGTTTTCCAGCACTGGGGTTTTCCATTGAAACATAAACAAGATAATCTAAAAATGTATGTACTTTTGCTTAATTTCATGTCCAGCTGTACTAATAATTACAAGAGAAAATTAATGCTTTAAGTAAATTCAAATAATGTGTTTGTGAATTTGTGTGTTACCCTTTGTGAGTTACTATTTTTATGTAATGATTCTAAAAATTATATAAAATGCACGATGAGAGTAAAAATAGTAAGAAAATGCCTAAAAAATGCCATAAACTGTAAAAACCCCTAAAAATGCAAAAATATACACAATAAAAGTAATGTTTTCGATATCATAGCATCATAAAATGTGTTTATATACAAGCTAGCATTGCGATTGACTTCAAAGGAAAAAGATGCAATGTAATCAACTTCCGAGCCCTGGTTATGTGCTTCCTTTAACTATTTATTTCTAGAAATTAGTTATATAAATGTGATAAGTCTCTTGGAAACCATTAGAATAAACATTAGTTACCTACCCTTAGGTTTTGCACGAGTTCTTTTTGGACGCTGTTCTCTGGTGAAAGCCGAGCCTGTTTGAAGAGCTTCAAGAAGACTATCCATAACACCTTCTTGGGTTTTTGTCGAATTCATGTCAACCAGCATTTTCTTAGCTTCCCGTTCTTTCTCTGCCTTCTCTTTAAGCTCTTTAGCCTTCCTTGCTCGATCCTCTGCTTCCCGAATTTGTAGATTATCTTTATGAGCTTGCTGTTGTTTGAGAACACATTATATGTATGACTCAACAAACACTAAAATTAAAGGTTTGAAAGCATTTCTTATAACTATTAATTGTCAAATGTAAGTGAGATCTTTACCCCAAGTAGACATCTCATACAAATCCTAGATAGGTAATATACAACCATACTAATAACTTCACTAAAACATCCAAGAAGTTCCAAAATCATTTTATAACTCTATGATCATTATGTCTGGTCCTGAAATGTAGCTGAATAAATATTTCCACTCTACAAAACACATTCATGTAATATAGGCAATTTGCCAATATTTCAAAGCCACTTTACAATGCCACAAATTACTCACTTGAAGTTCTATGAAATGTTTCTTAGGTGAAGCTTGCTTTATTCCTTTGTAATAAAAAAAAAAGACGAGTTCTGAATGGGAAGTTAAAGCTAGGTTTGATAAGTGGTTTTCAAAATGTTGGGTATTAAATATTTCAAGGGGCAAAAGTTTAAAACTAATATAATATGTTAGTTTGTAGAGCTACAACAAGTTATAAAATTTATGGCGTTTTCCCTTTAATTCTTTCCTTTAAGGCATTTGAAACTCCCCTACATGTTCTAAAAACATACACTTTTGTTTATTAATACTTGATATGCAGCAGTGGATTTACTTTGTTTTTTTGTGTATGTAATCCCTATAATGTACTCTTTAAACACCATGTGTTATTTATTTATGGCTCATTATTTTCCTAGATTATGTTTAGGAAACAGCTATTCCTATTTTATTTTATTGGACCATGTGCTACAATGTAAAGTTTCTCTAACTAATGTAATATGGGGAACAATGTATCTGATTTTCCATGGGCTTGCTTAATTTTTTTTTTATTCATTTTACCCCAGCTTAAAATGACTACTTGTCTCTGCTAATGTTTATATTAAATTATGTTATACAAGCCTACTTCTATATAACAATAGGAATGAATAGGAACTAGCAGTATTTATTGTAATAATAATGGATAGGAACTCTCAGCAGGAACAAGCAGCATTGTGGCCCACTTAAGGCGATTGGCCCTTTTCATTTGGCATGGAAATGCAGAGCCATGGGAACAAACGGTTAGCTTCAAGAATTTTTACTGTTTTGCAATTTTCTTTTCAGAAACGGTTTGTTCAAAAATAGATGCATGATGAATAAATTATACTTTTTATATATGCACCTCTGTAATTTTAACAGTGATCAAATATCCATAATTTTGACATTTTTCAATAGAAAACTTCCGGCTGCATAGCAAAAAATAAGAAATTGTAACACCTAATAAACATAATAAACATATCTTAGAAGAGGTGTTGAAAATATTATTATAAAAATTTCACACATTCTCAAGAAAACTGATATTTCCAAATGTAGGATTTTAACGCAAGACCTGTCCAGTAGCGAGTGCCATCTAATGTTTCCGTGATCCATCTGTTTTTGTTGGCGCATAAAGATACTTTGGTTGGTTGTAAAACAACGCCACGCCTTTCACCCTCCCGCCCATCATCCCGCAAAATAGGTTTTAGACTTGCACTCGACAGGGCCAGAGGCCTTAAGGTGTAACTAGCAGTAGTTTGTAAACAAGAAATAATGAGAATGAACATTATTAAACTGTAAATTACAACAAGAAGCAAGAAATGTAGGACTGGAAACAAGGAGCAAAGAATAGGGATGTGGAAATTTGGAAATACCCAACTAATATTGACACCAATATATTTTTAGTCAATACTTAGTTTCAGCATTCTTACTAAATACAACACAATATTGCATCGGTATTGAATGCATAAAAATCATTTGGTTATAAGTTATATGTCTTAGTCATGCAATGTAGGCTAATCTGACCATGGCAAGAACAATGCATGTTGTAATGAGGAGGGCAATGCCCAGAGCATCAGAATGCAATTGAGTGCCACTTACGATAAGCAAAATGTTTATTCACTCATCTACTTGTGTATGTATATATTATAGAGTTAAACCTAATAAAAGTAAAATAAGTGTAGCCTTTGTTGGTTATTTAGTACAACATTACAAATGGTGCTTCTGACAGGATTATGAACAAAACAAATTAAGAACAAGAAGAGTTAAACATACAAGCAATGAATACAGGACTTAAAGGGTCAGCGATTCTATTTAATTCTACAGTAGATGACTGGAATGTTTCAAGAAAAGGTTACTGAAATTTTTCATTGTTAATGATTTAAAGAATGAAGGGATATTATGCTTAACATGCAGCAGTATGGATTTAAATTGGTTATTGATAAATGAGCAGGAAGGCAGAACACACTTTAAGTCCAGATTTACTGAGAGGCACTTATTTTATGTTGTTGAAATCAAGTAATGTGAATCCATGCAGATTGGAGGGTTAGAGCTTATCACTTAGCTGCTAAATGTTCTTTTGGTACAAGTGTAGAAATGGTCCTGAGGGAGAAATTTATAATGGGATTGTAAAAATTAAGGAAAACTTGTTTGCAATGGAGTTAGCTCAGGTAACCTTAAAATTCAACATACCTATCAGGAAGTGAATGCAACCATGCGAGTGCCTATTGCTCAGTTTGTGACTACTATATTCATAATTATGAGGTATTATCTAGTGGGTATAAAAGGTTACTAGAGATAAGAAGCAGATGCAGTGATGAAATTGGGACTTTCACTTTTACAGTGATGGGTTGACGGCAAAGGGACAGGGTGATTTGAATATGATAAAGTAATGTTAATTTTAAAGTTGAGTGCTGATATAATCATTTGTTTCAGAAAGTGCAAGTTTTATGAAAGAAAATTAAATATACAGTTTATTTTGGAGACAATCATTAAACTAAACAACTTACAATGAAAGCATCTTTAAAAGTTTTGATGTCCAAAAATAACTCCTCCATTGAATATTTTTGTTTGTCAAAAACGTAAAACTCTGATAAATCTGAATATATTTTTTCCATATTTTTGAACATTTTTTGAAGAGTATCAAATTGATCTTGTGCCTCAGTTGAAAATGGCTAAATAAATGTTAAGTCAACTATTTACCATTGGGTGAAGACAATATTAGGTTGAAATACATTATATATTTATGTTATGTCAAATATTGGGTGGCTCACAAAACAACATAACATTATTTTAGCATTTAAATACAGTAAGTCCTGCAGTTATGTTGAGTTACCTTCCTGAAAAATGCAACTCTATAGAAAAAAAGTTATAAAATTTAAGTCTACCTACAAGACATTTAGTTTTGGGATGTGGATGGGACTGGTTCAGCACTCAATACTCCCCAATCCCTCCCGTGTCACTGTGGTGGCCGCTGGCCGAGAGAAATTGTAAGAGAGTTGGTTGCTTAGCTATAGGTTTATTTTCATTGTAGATTTCCTGGAAACAATAAAACCCTCCATGCTGACCATTTTCCATTGTCCATTTTCACAATTAGGCTAAGTGATTGTCTGCTTTTCTTTGCAACCGAAGTTGTATATGAACTATACAGATTCTTAGACGCCATTCCTGACAGACGTAAACTACTGTATAAGAGACACATAATCTATAAACATGCACAAATAAAGATAAAAACGAGCAAGGTGCACACATAGAACTAAATTGCATGCACAACAATGACTGTGGAAGATAGGAGGAGGGAGAAAAGAAGGTTTTGTGACATGGCCTGCATAACTCATTGCATAGCGCGAACAGGAATTGGCTGGCGAACAATTCAAACTTGAAGCCTGAGTCAATCGGCTGAAACACGACACTATAGCCAGTTAGATACAATCTTAATTAAAAAGAGGGTCACAGCCTATTAACGTTTTAATAGACGTTATAGCAGGACTTACTGTACCGTCTTTTATATTGAAAATAATACCTTCTTTTATAAGAGTGCCATAAAAAGGTCACCTGTAATGCATGACAAAAAATATATATAGTTAAATTACACAAATTTTTTTCTTGATAATGGTTGCAATGAACTACATTAAAACGTTCTTACAATATACTGTTATGAACTTACTAAATGGGTCCTTCGGGTTCAACCTCCCTTCAAAATGACAAATAAAATAATAATATTAAATAATATGTAGTATTTCTTAGCAGAATTTTTCAAAGGATACTTCCATAACTTCATAAAATTTGTCCTCTTCATCCTGCAAAACTTTGGAGTTAATAAGATCAGTTTGCAGATGTTTTATACTGGTACCAATCTGCATAAGCGTTTTCTGAATATTTTCCACTGAGATTCTGCAAGCACTATCCACATGCCCCAGTTCCTCGTCAAACGAGATTAGGTCAGGGAACTTACTCTCGATAGTGCTGGCTAGGTAGTTTAGAAGAGTCATTTTATTCTCTGAATCTTTAGTGTTCGCCAGCTGGAGATAAAATATTATATTCAACAGTAAGACTGGCCCAAGTATTAATAGGGGTCAGACTTGCAAATAAAAAAGAATACAAACTAAAAGTATTACAATATAAATTAGAAGTAAACTACTCAATTCTTTGATTATATAGTGTTTAAGAGTAGAATGCCTTTATTAACATAATTTGGAATAAAGCTACACTGAACCAACTCAGAATATTTCTATTCTATTATATCCATCAGTTATTTAGTATGGCAGCTCTACAGCTTATGTAACGTATTTTATTTTTATAATACATAAACCTTGATCTATATACATTTTAATACATTAGTACAAAGAATGGAATGTAATTAATAAAATCACTAACCTTTGGCAAGAAACTTATTTCGAAACCGAATGCCTGTGCGTTTCTTGAACCGGTGTTCATATAGTTACCAACTAAAAGTACTAATTCCAAAATCTTTGCAAACTTTTTGCTTTCTTTGATTTCTTCACAAGCTGCTATGGCAGCAACAACAGCCTGAAGAAATAGAGTTAAAACCCAAAATTAGTGATAAAGATAAATTAAGGTTATCCCACTATAACTGCCTATTCTTCCTATAGTAGAGTTGCCAGCCGTGAAGCCTGTGTTTACACTATTCTCTGCAAATCAATAGCGTCTCATGGAACATAATTTGAATTGAATTTGTTTTGGCTCTAAAATCCTGCAATTGTAATGCTATAAATTTGTGGGTATGCAAGGGAGATGTGGCTAGAATTTCGCAAATGGTTTATTTTTATAGATTAATTTAGTTTAAATACTTAATATCTTAGATACCCAGATGCAGATGGGAGGATAACATTTGGATGGACCTGAGAGAGATAAGGTGTAATGAGAAAAACTGGAGAGAATTAACTCATGATATGGATAGGTGGCATACTTTTGTGAGTGCGGTAATGAACTTTCGAGTTCCTAATGCCATAGTGTAAGTAAGTAATATCTTTTATATATAAATATTTTTTTTTAAAACATGTGCCTTCGAAGTAAAATTGTGGCACCAGGTTCAACTTTTTTTTGCACACTTAAAGGACATTACATCTTATAATTTATATAAAATACGGAATCATTTATATTAGTTGAAAAATGACATCTGAACATGGGTATTGAACCTGGGACCCTTGGTTTTAAGTGCTAACGCTCTACCACTGAGATATCAAGGATTCGTCCTGTGCCCAGGATAATTCTTCATACATAGCTTAAGGCTGAGTTTGTGATGGACGTGTGAAATCATCAGCTACATATGAGCAACCAATAGTATCGCAAACTATCAGATACTACAGCCATCTGCAACTCGGGATGGCAGTTATGCTGACAAGTATACAATACAAGATTGTAATTTTAAAGTGAAATTCCAATGACTATCAACACACAGGTTGAAATTTATTACAAGTATGGCATTGTCCGTATGGAGGGGACCACATTTCAATTAATCTGAATTAGTTGAAAAATGACACCAAGACACAGGAATTGAAATGTAGTCCCCTACATAGAGACAGTGCCATAATTGTAATATCTGTAATGTGTGTGTGTTGATATTCATTAAAATATGGAGAGTGGCCTTTGGCATCTGGTTGAGACTAGAGCCCAGCTTCTTTAATAAAACTCAGGCACACCATTCTTGGGGCCAGTTGGGTTCGACCCCGGCCTCCTGGGTAAGTCGGGCATATTCATAGTCACTTGACATACACATTACATTTGAAAGATCTCGATCTCGCTAACCATGCAGATCTATAGTGGCATGTGGGTTCATTATTTTAGTTGTATACCCAACACAAGGTTATTAATTACTTAGTTACCTGCTTTGATGGCCGCATGGCCTAAGGTGTAACTCTTGTTAGACTAGACTGCTGATGACATAAAGATTGGTGTTAGAATCTCGGTCGAGTATACTGAGGGTGGATTTCCCAAAAATGGCTTTCCAATCTCTCCACGCAAATGTGGGTACACTTACTCTAAATTTAACCTTCCTCATCCCTTACAAATTAGCATAATCAGTACATATGTGTACAGCCTGACTAGATAATAAGATGCAGTGATAGAAAAATACTTAATTTGAATTTAAATATGAGTAGTGTAATTCAGGGACACTTCTAGGGGTGTGCTAACGGTGTGATTACACATGGCACCTTTATTTGGGGGTCCCCATGCTTGCTTAGGTGACAGTGAGGAAAAACAAGTTGGGGTAGGGGGAAACTTTTGCTTGCACGCTAGTATAATAGGGTCCATGCATAGGCAATCTAGGACATAGTGTCAGAGTGTGACAATAGATAAAAACCTAATCATGTGGTTTGGTTTATTGAACGAGTGAAGGGAGCTCTCTGTTTTAACTCCACCGATTTGCATCTGTCTATCATTGGTGGATATGTTTTAAGATAACTTTTGAATGCATTAACTGATTTAATGCCAACTTGGCACAGTTGTTCCTTGTACCCTTATACAGATAGAGTTTATTGGGGAAGCTAATAGAAAGTAGAGATGGGCTAAACAGTGATTTTACGATATCAGTGATTACAGTGACTGTGATTTTAAAATATCGGTGATTTATACCAGTGATTTTTCACAGTATCTTGATGGACCGATATATTTCCACTTTCACAGTTTGATGCTAGGTAGGAGGTTCCTAGTAGGTCTATATTTTGTCTGTCACCGCGTTCTACGATATATGTAAATAATTATATTACTATAGTATTATTATCCATAGCCAATAGCCAAGTTTATTTCACCGCTCAACTAAACAAGTAAACATATCCATTATGTCTGAAATACATAAAAAAAACTTCTTTATTGAGTTTATAAGGCACACAAAATAAAATGAGAGAAAAATAATATTGAAAATACTGTTTACTACATTGTGTGAATGTTTCTGGCCTATGATATAAAACAGCAAATATAGAGAAATTGACCAAAAAGTCACACTTCATAATTAATTGCAAGCTTTTATGAAAATAGAAAAAAATAAACCTTTGCATGTAAAACCGTTATCACACTATAAAAATGACAACAATAATAACAGCACACAAAATAAAATAAGCAAAAATAAAATTAAAATAATTACTTGAAATATTGTTTAAATTCTTAGGCCAATAATATAAAACAACAAATATTGATTAATTGACAAAAAAATTAATATAAAGGGTACACACTTTGTAAATAATGCAAACGTTCATGAGAATAGAAAAAAAATATTACAAGTATAAATTAAAAACCATTACTACACTAAAATTATGATAAAAATAATATCAAAATCCTCTGGTCTGGATTTACAAAGTCTCTTGGGATTTTTATAACACACGCTATCGTGAATTCACATTAATGAAAATTATTTGTTTAGCTTTGTTTGAACTGAGCCGATTTTGGCGTTCATTTAGGATGTATCCACCCTTTGAAAAAACTCGTTCGTAGGGAACAGAGGTTAATAAGGCACAAAATCTCTCCTTGACAATTTCACTTAGGTGTGGATAGTTATATTTATGTTCTCTCCACCATTTAAGTGGGTCATTATCACGATTTAGTATATCTTCTTCCATATACTGCTGCACTTCTAAAATGACACGAGATGAAGCTGTCCCTCGTGGTGATGCTTCAGCTACTGATTTGTCTAGGAAATTCCATACCGACAGCTCTTCTTCGTTTTTACTAAGCATTGAGGGATTTATATTTACAGTTTGAGGCATTTCTTTCGAAAGCTTTGTGGATATGGCATTTGTCACTCTCTTTTTTGCATTTTCAGCAGCTTGCGTATTCTTAAAAGCAATGGTTTTAAATCGGGGGTCCAAGAAAGTGCAAAGTGAAAGAGAATTGCTTTGTTCCAAGCTACCTAGTCTATCCTCTAAACCTCTCTTAAGTTCATGAACTACGCTCCTCACTGTATCACAAAAGTCTTTTGTTAATAGTTGTGTGCATACGTTGAGAAGTCCATTGGTCATAACAATCGCGAGTGAGGCAGTAGCATAGTTCTCTCCACTAATTGATTGTGTGACACTTTCAAAGGGTTTAAGGACCATACATAGCTCATGGGCAACTCGCCACTCCCCTGAAGTGAGCACTGGCAGCTCTGTATCCAAGAGAGCAATAGAACTCTTCACTGCTTCCTCTAGCTCACAAAATCGTTCTAACATATAGAATGTTTAGTTCCAACGTGTAGCCACATCTTGTAGCAATTTTTTGGGGTGCATGCCTGAATTCTTTTGATACGTTAAAATCTTTTCGTTGGCCATGCTACTTCTTTTGAAGTGTGCAACGATTGTCTTTACTTTGACTAATACACCTGTAGTCAACACAAGAGCATCACAAACAACAAGATTTAGTGTGTGCGCAAAACACCCAAAATAGTTCCATTTTAACTCATCTCTTATGGCCTTTTTAATATTAGCTGCATTATCAGACACAGCTAATACTATCTTTTCTTCTAATCCCCACTCTTCTACTATTCTTTTTAGTTCTTGGGCTAGATTGGCACTTGTGTGACTAACTTTTAGGGAAGCACATTCCAAAAGAAGTGATTTCATTTCAAAGTCTCTTGAAATGAAATGAGCCGTTACTGCAATGAAACTTTCATTGTTTATAGAGGTCCAACAATCGGTTGTGATGCAAACGGATTTGACAGTTTCTATTAATTCTTTAGTGGAATTATAGCAACTTTCGTAAATAGCAGGTATCATTGTTTTTGAAATAGTTTTCCTACTTGGAAGGTAATAATTAGGGTTCAACGCATTGACAAAACATTTGAAACCTCTATCCTCTACTACACTGAATGGTTGCATATCTACTGTGAACAATTTCACTAACTGTTCATCAATTATCTTCTTGCTACTAATTGTTAGTTTTTTAGGAAGAAACTTTAAAATAGAACCTTGCTGTAGTTTAGATGGATTTGATGTGTTTGCTGTAAATTCTTGGGTGCGCACAATGGATTGTGTTGATGTGGTGAAACTATTGTTGGTCATTTCTATTGTTGTGTTTGAAGTTGTTTTTTCTCTAATTGGTTCATCATTTTCATCTGATGGCGTAATCTGCATAAAAATCACCAAATTATATCTATGATGTGTTATTGTTAGAATAATAATCTAAAATATTGAAATAATTTAAAATAGAAACCCTATTACACAATAATTAAGCGTCTTGTAAGCGGACATTTGCTACATCTTAACATAAAAAATATTTTATATAGTATACAAACACACTAAGCTTACCTCTGTAGAAGTCACTGGTCTATTTTCATGATGCGGCACGGGCAAAGCCACTGTTGGGTGCTTATTTTGGATGTGCTTTTTCAAATTGCTAACAGAAGTTTTATATGACAGTCTTTGTTTACACATATCACACTTCGCAAACTCTCGATCTATTACGGTAAAAAAATTCCACATCTCACTCTTTTGCGTTTGATGTCATTCCCGCTCATTTAAAAAAAAAAATTGTCTACAAAGTACAAATAAGAAATAATGTGTATTCTTATTTAAATAGAAGTCTACATTCTCGTCACTAAATAATTACCCATATAGTTGCTAAACTGAAATAAATTCACTTTTTGAATCAACGCTGAAAGATCAAAGAACAACAATTACTTTAAGAATGAATAATATACTTTAGATTGAAAATGTAAATTACCTTATGTTTATTTCGGTTGCAGTTTATCAAAGCAAATCCCGCCACTGTTCACACCTGCTGATCACCATATCGTCAACAGAATGAAGTATGAACGTGAACTGATATTTTGTCAATCACGGTCAAGGCTAGTATTTAGCTGCTGTCTGAGTATGCGCGTACAATCGAGTATCGAGTATGGAGTATGGAGTATTTCTGAATTCTGAGTACTGGGTATTTACTCGAATAATCCCATGACATTTTGTTGTCGGTTGGAACTTGGAAAGAGAACTAAATATTAGGAAGTTTGGCGGCTTGCAATGGAATTCGATACTTAAGGCCTAACATAAACTGTTCTTGTCGGCACTGACATTGACATTATCGACATACAGCTACCTTACCTCCAGGTTTCATGTTGCCTGACTAATGTACAATCAATACAAAAGTGTGCGTTTTAAGAAGTTTCATACAATTGAAAAATAGAGAAATCAAAAATGTTATGTAATTTGGGAAAAATTAGCTATCCAACAAACATTATGTTAAATTTGAATACCAATATTAAAACTTATTTGACGTACTATGAGAAACTCATGTAATTGTGTAATTTATTTTGTGATCTGTTTTACTACAGTTAAAATTTATTTGACATTAAAAATGAACATAACATAATGGCGATTGGTTTAGGAAATGTTGTTTGGAATGCAGGTCACATATTATATTATTGTAGTGTTATTTTATTTTAAATACCGTACATCAAATAGTAGATGAACTATACATATATTAGAAGCAAATAAACCTTACATTAGACTATAGGATGATTAGTATCATAAACGCATAGTAAATATTATGGTTTATTTATATATTTTATATTTTGTTACTTATATTAATTTATTATTGGCGATTTTGGGGATAGGATCACCGAAAAAAAGATATTTTTTTTTCGTAGCTTACTTTTAAAAAGAACCCAAAATGTGATTTGCTTAGTAAACAAGCTTTTCGATTTTGTTATTAACAACAAGTATTTTGTATTGAAAACGCATGTGAATGAAACATTCAAACCATTAAAGTCATTTTTACGTAGCAATCTGTTACAGTTTTTGAAAAATGAGCTCTACGAGATCAAGTGTTTTAAATAGATATAGCACGTAAAACATGCCAGTCAATAAGGTTGATTCTCAATTATCTGGTAGAAAATATAAGAATAACAAGGGCCGCGTAGCGAGTATTTACTCGAGTGTCTTGAGGAAGCAATACTAGCTCCGTGGCTCGAGTAACTGTCGCCATCTGATGCGAGTATGGAGTATTTCCGATCACTGATATCTCAATCACCTATACTTTTGAGATCGAGTCACTGGGAGTATCGGTGATCAAATGGTATCGGTGAAAAAATCACAGTCAGTGATATATCGCCCATCTCTAATAGAAAGAATAGTTGGGGAGAAACCAACCCTTATATGTATAAAACATTAGTTAAAGCATTAGCTATTACAATTATTTAACCTTTATGGCATTTCCTGATACCTTAAATGGCTGAAAATTGGTATATTTGGTGCAAACTACTATATACACTTTGATTAATAAAAATATAAGTTTTTAATTTTAGCGGTGGAGAGGAGGCAAGTAGTTGGGAGTTATGCAAACAATGTTTGTCCAGGACCCTAGGTCCGTTTAAAGCAGCCCTGATGTAATTTAGGAGAAGGAAGGGAGAAGGAGTGTAAAACCATACCATATCAGTGTTCAGTTTAGCTGGTCAAAATTTAATTAGGACTTTCTAACTCACAATACAGTAAGATAACTGAGGTACTAACACCTTAAAAAAAGAGAAATATTTTTTCATTCTCTTCACAGAAATTTCCCCAATGTATTTGGCTTATTGGCGGCCATTTAACAAACATAAGACATATCTCATATTTTCAAAATGTCATTGGAAATTTACAAATCAAATTATAGACGAAAATAAAAAAAAACTTTGAATCTACAGAAACGTGTAAAACCTTTTGGAATAGATGATTATTTGTCTCTGGGATACTCACTGGTTTAACTTCGTTGATGGTTTCATTGAACTGCATTTTAAAGCTTAGCGATTTTAATCTCGGTTGCAATCTCTTAATGTCTGATATCTGAAATAAGATGAAGAAAGTTTATTTTATGAACAGAAAATAATGAATAAAAAATATGTTAACTGAAAAATCAAATTGTTTCTCTCTTTTAGTTTTAGCAAAAACGTGTTTTTTTAAATACAAATTTTTACTGGCACTCCTTATATTACAAGATTGAATGTTACAGTTATGTCCTCTGCTGGTTAAAATGGTTTTATGTGTGTACATGGGATCAATTGGGGACACCTACAATGTATACACAACACATTGCTTGAGAAAGATAGTATATTATGGTCAGTATTCTTTATAGATTTGTGTGAGCATTAAATTTCTTCAGAATATAGCCAAACAGTCCACCCACTTTATCTAAATTAACCGGGGTGTGATAAGATTATGTTAGCTTTGGGGAATATTTTTATATCACGCCCAGGTTAAGTAATATTTGGAGTTGTTAGGTTTGGGGATTATTTTCATATTTTATTATTATCCTCCGGTTAAATAGGGAGGCGCCAAAAAAACAATCCCACCCAGGCGCAAAAATTTACACTGGGCTATCCCTGTCCTGGACATCCAGACAGGTAAAACATAGCTGAAAAATTAAATTGTGCAGTAGGACTCATATGCATGTGCATTATACATCCCAAAATATGATTTATTAATACAGGAAAAATTGTATTGATGTTAAATAAATATCAGAAATTATCACGGACCTTAAAAAAATACTAATTTTATCATTAACAATTACCTATCCCTTATCACTCTTGAATATGCAAATCACAACAATTATTTCCTTACTAAATTTGGCTTAAAATTTCATACTAATCACTTTGGCTTCCAGCTCAAAGCTGGCAAGTGTTTGGTAAAATTGGCTGTTGTTTTAAATGGATATAGTGGGTTATTCATTTGTCTTTGAACAATAAAATAACTTAACATGATCTTTTCAAGAAAAAATATTCAAAATTCTCATAGCACAATAAAAAGTATTATAATATATGTGCGAACTATAAACATAAGCCAACTTTAACCACTCTTGTTATATACTCTTATTTATTGAGAAATAATAATTTAATGTAAAATTAATAAATCAGGAAAGGATAATTAGGAAAATTATAATACTCTGTGCTGCCAAAATATTTTAAATGGATCCCAATACTGGAGTTCAGGCTTGAAACTCAATGCGCAACTAGCTATGAATATTAAAAGATCACCAGCAAAAGGTGCAATGATTGCTTAAGTCTAGACATTCCCAGATATGGACTTGTTGAACTACCAGCTCCAGTTTATTCCTTCACCAAGACCTTCCAGCCCTTGAGGGCGCTGTTATCTCTATCTTATCTCCTTACACACTAGAGTGGCTTAGCTACCCAAGGAAGGGTCAGAAGACATACATTAAACCAGTGGTTCTCAAACTTTTTAACTTCCAGAACCCTTTGGTCAGCCCCTAAAAAAATTTGTGGAGCCCCAAAAAGATTTTGCTTGAGTGGATTCTATCTATCGATGCTTTCTCCATTAGAATTTAAAACTTTGAGAAAATCTGTAAATATATATTTATTAATCAATTATTTTTAATCATGCATATACATTTTATTTTTTTCCAAACTTTTTTTTAGTTAGAATAGAGGCATTAATTAGCATTATTGCAAATCTATTTAATATTTGGCAAGTCTTTGCATTCAATATGTTGCAATATTTTGTTTTAATTGAATTATATAATGAAACTCTAGCCCCACAAAGATTCTTAGGTCTTGAGAAGCCCTGAAGGAGTCTTTGGAAGCTGCAAGGAGCAAACTTGAAGAAATACCGCGTTAAACTATACAAATACAAGATTGAGACAATGTAAAGTATTATGTATTCAAAACATGTCTAGTGGCCCAGCACATAATATTCAAAGGAAGTAAATCATCACACCACTCTCATACATACACTTATTTATATTAACCACATCTAGTTAATATGCTCAACGTGTTATAATTTGTAGCTATCCTATAACTTAGAAAAGCAGTTGATATTATAAATGTGACTCTCCAAATTATTTGATAAGAGGCCATAACTTTCTGAAGGGATTGTTTAGTGTGATCTCTTATGATAAACAACTGCTCTGAACTCGCCCATAAAACCACCAACTGCTTTCATCTACACAGGGATTCTTTTTCAACCAATCTTCTAGCTCAAATAAGTGGTATAAAATGATTGAACAACTATGACAGACATGACAAGCAAACTTTTCAAAAGAACAATATTCTAGTTATTGAGTAGTTTGACTTCTGGGCCGAATATTGAACAACACATCAAATTCTTCACTTATTTAGGCCAGCTATGAAGGATTTTCTTCCTCTAGACTTTCATTGATTCCTAGATAATATCTTCAATTTTTACATCTCCTAACCTCCCATTTTATAATATTTTAGTGTTATACTATCCCAAGTCAAATGCAGCTAGTATGAATACCCCCAAGAGCAATAATTGTAGCTACCTAGATCTTTCAAACGCGTAATACACCTTTGAAAGGGTGGTTGACAACCTATCAAATGAGTTAAAAACTGAATGTTTCTTCATGTATTCACATTTAATTTTAAAAAACCAAACATACTCCAACTATTTGGGTAGTAGGTTAGGTAAGTAAAACAAATAGTTGTCACCCTGTCTTTACAATACTTCAGACACATTTTGAAACTGAACTTAAAGAGACCAACTCAAAAATGTTTGTGTAATGTGAGATCATTTTTAGGGGACTTGTTTATATGTTTGAAAATGAAGCAATCACATGATTAGTACACCATTCAACTATGCTGGTCTTACGTCCGCCACCCTTATTTCTGAATATACATCAGAGTAATTCATTTAAGGAAAAGTATCTTTGTATCATTGTGAACCCCCGCCTCCCTCATAGCTCCCACCACAACCTGCACTTTCCATGAAACTCGGGGGAAAAAGAATTGCACTAAATGCTAGTAATTACTTAATTACTTTCAGGGTTGTAGGGGCATTTTAAGTTTGTGTGTTTTGTGGGTATGGGAGGGTGGTTGCAGGGGGCTAGAACCAAATAAACTTAAGGCTCTTTTGGAAATGAAATTAGCCCTATTTATTTGCTTGGATTGTATTTTCTTTCATGTTTTGTAACATTTTCAGCACTCTCACTTTAACTCATATTAACTGTTAACTGATTATAAACAATCTTAGTAAAATGGATGTGTAAAAAGTGAATTCGCCAAGATGTATCCACAATCGTCAACAAAACAACAACTGGCGGGAAATAGTTGAATGTACAGGTGTGCTACCAGAAGTGTTTTGATAGAACAGCATGAGTCAAAGACTGATGCCCTTATAACATAATCCATAAACTTTACTCTCCTGTCACAAACATATGAATGCAGTGACTGAAGTATTTTTAGTACTAAATAGTAGCTCTAATAATGTAGTTTTCAAAATGTAGAAAACATGAAAATAGCCAAAATAGTGACTGATGCCCTTTTAACAAATCATGATTCAAATTAGATTATGCTACCGACAGTAAAGCCCAAACACATGTGTAAGGTAATTTGATAGGAAACTATTTTGATCCAAGTCAATCAGGCACCTTTAGAACCCAAGTTATGCACCTTCAGTGTCCATTTCAATTTTTAAGGGGGACTTGCAGCCCTGAAGCCCCTTCGATTTGTACATATCAGTACCTAATTATATCAGTTTGAAAGCGTCACTAATAAGTTGAATATATAATTTTTTAATGATATTCCAATATAAACCTTTTGAGTCAAAGAATAAGTTTTTATTGCATTTATTATCTATGTGTTTAGATCTAGAAAAATAACATGTATCTTAATTTGCAGGCATAAGATGAACTTACTGTTACTGAAAATTGCTCAGCTCCTGTTAGTTCATTATATTGAGGCTTGATTTCCTGGAACTTCTTTAATTGATCATCTGAAGGAAGATATGACAGTAGCAATTGTAGAATGCTTGATGTTAACACAGATTCATCACATCTTAAAATACTCCTCTTTATGTCTTCATATGTATATTGTTTTAAAAGACCTCCCAAAAGAATGGAAATATTTTGGGCAGATTTTCCATCTAAAATTTTAAGCTCCTTGATTTTTTTTGTTGAAATTGTAGAAGGCCTGCAAATAATATTTGGAAAAAAAAACACTTCATTACATAAACATTTGAACATTAGAAAAATATGTTATGATAAATCCAATATGATTTCATCATTTGTAAAAAAGTAATAAATAAAACACGTATTTACCCTTCAACGGTAGTAGTTTTTTTTATCACGGATTTTGTTGTAAATTTATCAGAAAGGCCCTTTAAAATTTCGGGTGAGGCCAGCTCTTCCTCTTTAACTTGAATCCAGAAAGATTTGTCTGTCATTTTTTCTGGAGTTATCTAGAATGGTAAATTAATTATTATTATAATTTGATAATGGTCTGGGCTGAATGGTCTAAGGTTAGGTCTTGTGTTAGACTGGATTGCTTATGACGGGGAAATTGGGGTTCTAATCCATGTCTGAGGGTGGTTTTTACTAATTTTTTTTATTTATTTGAGGTGTTTAATGTGCACTTTCTGAACCAAATGATTTTATTAGCACAAGAAAATTTATATGAGCAAAAGAGAAAGGGCCTATCAATTTTGCCGGGAAAGCTTTTTTCACATACTTCCAGAGTTTTTTTACATGCCGCAATTGACATGGAAATGACAGCTTTACTCCCGTCAGAAGTAAGTTGTGCTACGGATTTTTATTGCTAAAGAAAATTTTATTGAGCTCGGCTGAGTTTTAACCCATGAACATTGGATCCTGAGGTGAGCACTTTAATCCAGGACCACAGGTTGACTTTTTCCTAAATGGTTTTCCACTCTCCTTTCACACAAATGCGGGGAGATTACTTCTAAAATACTTCCTTCCTCATCCCTACCCCATTAGAGTAATTATCATATATATATATATATATATATATATATATGTATAACCTGAACCGGTAGGACGCAGTGTCAAAGAAAAAAAAATTTACTTGAATTTGATACCTTAAATATCTCAAGTTTGAAAAAACGAAATGCTGACATGTTAGCATCAAGTTCAATGTAACTAGTTTTTGAAACTTGTTGAGCGAATGATATTAGAAAACATAAAATAGGAAAATACATATACCAATTTACTGAAAATATAACACACCTTTGATGGCTTCTTACAATGAAAAAAAAATGCACTCAACCATATTAACAAATTTTTGCTTTGTTCAAAAACCAGATTAGGCCAACATATTAACAAACTTTTGATTGGTATGTTTCAATCAAACCTTTTTGATTTGACTTTTTATAGTTTTGTGTTTAATGAAGTCCTATTAAGAACTTAACAATTTGTACTTAATGAAGGCCTATTACCCTCATCAGTGGTCACGTGCACTAAGGCATCACTCTTGCAAAAAGGAGATTGCCAGTAATGGGGAGATTGAGGCTTGAATCCAGGTCAGGTGAGTGTAACTTGAATTCAGGTCAGGTGAGTGTAATTTTATAAACAGTTCACCACTGCATACAAATGTGGGTAAATGACTTTAAATGTTACCTTATTCATCTCTACCACATTAGTGTAGATTTGTGGATAGCTCTGATGGATAGTAAGATTTGGTTTAAAAAATTAATAACGTAATTCAAGAGGTAGAGATGAGTTAAAGGGAATGAATGCATTTATTTAAGTTTGTTGATATTATAAGGAAATAATAATGAAAACCACACATGCCAAACAATTATGTGTGTATAGGGCATCCATGGCAGGAGAAGTGGTAAATGACACCTACCAAAGGTTCTTTATTGAAATCGTTGACTATTTGCTTAATAATACTATATTATCAATTAAACGTTATCTCAAACGGTTCTAATAGCACTTCCCTAAGGATTACTATATAATTGGCATTTACATAACAAATTGAAAAAATAGAATATAACTTATTAATAAAACTATTATGATTTGTTTTACAGTTGTGACAACAAGAGATACTACAAGAAAAAATAAATTAAAAAGTACTATAGTAATTAGTAATACTTTCATCTTGTTATAACTGGCCACCAAAGTATATAAATGTGTTTTATAATGTAGAGTGCCATACATAATATTAGTTTCAAAATAAAACTTGTTTCTAAACATCAAATGAACACAAACAACATGATGGTTTGTAAGACATTATTAACCCCCCTTTGCTTCGGCTGGTTCGCCATTTTGATTTCAGAAGAGCATTACACATTTTAGAAGTACTAATTAGAAAAGCATTTTTAATCACAGATGCCACTTCAACAGAATAGGAACATTCAAACTGTTATTTTCATAAGTTCATGTTTTGATAATCTAAAAATGGTTAGTAAATATAAACAAATTGTTTGTTTTGTTAATGTTTTGACATTCATAATCAACAACAAACAATACAAGGTCTTGCAGATGATGTGATTTAGCAAATTGATATACAGCAACATTTACTAACTGTCAAGACACTACCTCTCCTGCCGTGATGCCATATACCTGTCTGGGTTTTAAATCCCGACCTCGCCATTTGTGGCTATGAGTTTTAATTTTAGGGTTGCACTTAATGACTATGCATAAATGATCGTAAATATTGCATCAAAGAGCTCATAAAATGCTCCCCTCTTTAAAATTTCTCCAATCGTATGGTGGTCAAAACTTCATTTAGACTGTTTAAATTTTGATTTACCAGTAATCAAAACCAGGGTAAACAACTGTTTAGAGATAAGGCCACTTGTGGAAGGTGCAGATTACATTTATGATCGGTTTAATTTACACTACTAATAGTTGAGGTAATAAGTTAAAATACAAATAAATAAATAATAATTCGGTTTTGAACACACCGTTTTCCAGTTAGCTCTTTTGGTTGGAGCTTCAACATCCCATTTCCTTTTAGGTTTGAGACCATATGGTAGTTCTACTGATTTTGGAACTGCAGTATAAACAATAGGAGGAGCCATCCCAGACATCGGTGGAGGGGGCGGTTCCATTCCGGACATCGGTGGAGGGGGCGGTCCCATTCCAGACATTGGTGGAGGGGGTGGTCCCATCCCAGACATCGGTGGAGGGGGTGGTCCCATCCCAGACATCGGTGGAGGGGGCGGTCCCATCCCAGAAATCGGTGGAGGGGGTGGTCCCATTCCAGGCATCGGTGGAGGGGGTGGTCCCATCCCAGACATCGGTGGAGGGGGCGGTCCCATCCCAGACATCGGTGGAGGAGGTGGTCCCATCCCAGGCATCGGTGGAGGGGGTGGTCCCATCCCAGACATCGGTGGAGGGGGCGGTACCATCCCGGACATCGGTGGAGAGGGCGGTTCCATTCCGGACATCAGTGGAGGGGGCGGTCCCATTCCAGACATCGGCGTAGGGGGTGATTCCATTCTAGACGTCGGTGGAGGGGGTGATTCCATTCCTAACATCGGTGGAGAGGGGCGATCCCATTCCAGACATTGGTGGAGGGGACGGTCCCATCCCAGACATCGGCGGAGAAGGTGGTCCCATTCCAGACATTGGCGGAGGGGGTGGTCCCATCCCGGGAATTGGTGGAGGGGCTGGTCCAATTCCAGACATTGGTGGAGGCAATGGCTTGTGTAGCTGTTCTTGCCAAACAAAATAACATACACTAGTTCAATCCAGTCCACCTCATTAGACCTTATCCCTATCTTGAGCTAGTTCTATCCAGTCCACCTCATTACACCCAATCCCTATTTTGAGCTAGCTCTATCTAGTTCACCTCATTACATTCACCCTATTCCTAATTTTACCCTCCCATCTTTGTCTAGATCTTCCCAATGGTCTCTTCCTATTGGGTTTGCCAATCGATACCCTGAACAAGGTTCTAGAATCTCCCATTCACACTGCATGTCCTGCTGGCCCCTGTAATCTGCAAGATTGGATTATCCTAAAATGTTTGGGGATGATTACAGGGTATGTAACTCATCATTATATAACCTTATCCACTCTCTATTACCTTCACCCCTTTTTGGACCAAATCTTTTCCCCAAGTTCTCTTTTTTAAAGTACTCTAAATTTAATATTTGTAATTTTGGAAAAGGACAGATTAACATGGGAATAGAAACTGAGACCCTTGGCTTAGCACGTCAAAGCTCTAATCACTGAGCTATCCAGGACTTGTCCCATACTTAGGGCTATTCTTTACTCATGGTTTAAGGCATAGTCTGTGATGGATGTGAAAAAATCATCAGCTAACAATGAGCTATCATTGATACCAGATCCACCGGTGACATGATGGTTGGCTTTATGCTGCTATTTTTACAATATTAAACTTGTAAATGAAAGAAAATTACAAGAAGATAAGCATATGCTCACACAGTTAATTGTACCCGACTAGCAAAGCTTAGAAGATGCAAATGATCTTTAGCTGTTGATGTAGCCATGCCAAGTGCTTTAAACTGAGAGGAAAATGACCTTGAGCATGAGATGAATCCTGGATAGCTCAGTGGTAGATCATTGGTGCACTAAGACATAAGTGTCCTGGGTTTGATTGCTGTGCTCAGGTGTCAGTTTTACAATTTATGAATATGACAATTGATACAGTTACATTTGTTAAAGTTTCTATTTTCTAAGCTTCGCCAGTAACTTATAATTAATTGTACGAGCGTTGGCTTACCTCAACCTTAATTGTATTATTATCGTATATGATAAGAAACAATGTTTCACATTCATACAGCACGACCGGTGAAACTATTGTTTGGTATGTTCCAGTAGCGTCTCGTGACCAAAATTCTTAGGCAAGCTGGGAAGGGGGTTTTGAAGGGGTCCTGGGTCCCCCTTAGGATTTTTTAAATATGATATATAATTGTGTTTTTGGGCATCCTTCTGTTCCTTGATTTATATAAGACACTAGAATCTATATAGCGCATATCCAAGAGGATGCTACCTTAAAGTATGAGTGGAGAATGACCCTGGGCAGGGGACGATTCCTGGATAGCTCAGTGGTTAGAGCATTGGCGTACTAAGCCAAAGGTTCCGTGTTCAATTCCCGTGTCCAGGTGTCATTTTTCACTTTTCAGAGTGTGATGTCTAGATGTGAGTAAATCCTCACTAAAATAAATATAATAGCTTTGGCTATTTGATTCTTCAATTCATTATTACTTTTACGCAAAGATATCTGTAGTGGGTATAATTGAACGTTGTGGTAGGGCGCGTTGTCAATAACTTGTACACTGTCAGGTGGCAAGTTGGGGATAAATTTGTTTGCCATCCACTTTTTATAGAATAAAAATGATTTTAAAAAAGACAGTAAGCACCACACGGCCGCTCACTACTCTACTAGGTTACCGATGCTGTTGGCCTGTCCATGAACTAGGCCGTGCATGCGTGCATGCTGCCTCACCACTGTGCAACCATCACAGTTCCATGTTAAACCTCATCAGCAGTAACTTCTTAAGAGATTCATTGACTTCAATAATACTTGGTTCTGGTATAGTGGTTAGCAGTATGAATTTGGACTTCTTCACCAAAATATAGTTTCCATATGAAAATGAAATTGTTTATATAGCCTACCTATGTATTCTACATTGTTTCATGTGAGATAAATAATGGTTTTTTTTTTAAGTTCTACTAACCAAAGATACTTGATTTTGTAGTAAAAGATTTTCTATAGAATCTTCGGCTTCCTTGAGCAGTTTTTGAAGATTGAGATTAGTTTCCATACTTTCTTCTAAACGTGCAGATATTTCATGTCGTTTAGTTTCACTATCTTCCACTTTCTTCCTCAAGCCATTCATTTTTATTTCAAGTTCTAATAGAGAGTCTTCTTTTTCTGTTGATGGCAAAAAGTGTAGTAATATTAATTGTAGCTTAAAGTTGACTAGAAAAATTTGTAAAACCTTTTTAAAAATATATATATAGTTCACCCTGCAGTGTGTAAGTATTAAATAGTTATTTTCTATAGCTTAGTTGATTGAGTTTATTATATTTTAAAATAGGTCGTTTAAATTTTATATACTACCGAGTGATTTTTTTTTTTTTTATTATTTTCGAAGCAGTTGTATGCCCAGATTTGAAAACTTGTCAGTATTTATTGTAACAACCTATTCATGTATAGTGTAGACCTATGTAATGTGTTTGCATGGTTAGTAGAAAAAAAGAAAAAATGGCTAAAGAAAAAGACTAAAACATTGAAACTACTTGCCTGTTATAGTTTCTAGTAAAAGATCTGTATCAACAAGAAATTGTCGAAAATCAGGGTCAACTCCATCTTTATGCAACACAATCTGAGATACACATCCATCAATTAGTTTGAAATAAGCCGGTCTGTGAATAAATAAAACAGTATAGCATAAATAGAATGATTATAGTATTCTGATAATTGTAGGCTACCAAAATAATAAACTCATTATAGTACTTTATGTATTATATAAATAAATATATATAATATGGACCATACTATTTTGTGCTATCATTTGACTCGTATACACAAACGTCATATAATTTTGCAGGTATAAAATGTGAGGTGCTATGTTTAAAACAAAATTTAAAAAGCAAGGGGAACACAAGCTAGCCTATAGATATTTAGAAAATAGAGGTGTGGGGTATTTCCAGTTCTGAATCTAAGAAGGTGCGGTCACCCCGAGGCTACCACAGAAAGGGGCCCTTACAAATATATTTAATTTTATATGGTAGATATTATCTACAACTAGGTACCAATCCAGTGACTACAGAATCTTATTTGAGTAGGGTAGGTCAAGCAAAAAAAAAAGTTTTTTATGGATTTGCCTTCCAGCCCCACCCCACTCTACCCTACTGATAGAGGTTTGAAAATAAACATCTCTAATGCTATTTGAAGAAATACTCCTTCCCAATTTTTGAAAATTAGATTATTTTTATAAACTATATGGAGTAGCCTTCCCCATTATTTTTTTTTATTTGAATGCTTCCAGAAGAAATTTGGAGTGGTCTTCCTTCAGAAAACTTTTTAGAATTGGATGCCTCTAGAAGCTATTTTGAGTAGTACTCACCTTGAATTTTTTTTTTTATTAGACTTCTCTAGAAGCTACCATTTAAAGTAATCCTCCCCAACGTCACTAAAAAAGTTACAAATATCACATTCCAAACCCAAATTGAATTCACAGCAAATAAATTTCTGTGACACCCGTGACAAATATTCAACAACCATTAAGATTACTATAAAAACAAAAATATGAACCTTGACAAAAATTACCTTTCATCACACCTTAATATAAGTGAGCCAAGAACAGAATACTCACTGTTGTCCTAAGAACGAATCTTGGATCTCGTTCACCTACAAGTGTTACAGCAATACATTTTAATTAAGCCCCGGCAATCCAAACACCAAGTGAATGATTATTTTTAGCAGCAGATAATATTGTCTCAAAACGAAAGAAAATACTTTAACCAGAATATGTGAAACAGTTAATATTTACTTTCTAGCTTGTATCACGTACTTTATAATCTAAGAAAAATTACCGGAGCGTTTTTTACCCTTTTAGCGACACACACTAATAAAATTAATCACATCTCAGGTGACCTGGTGGCTAGGGGTAAGGTGTCGGACTTCTGTGCTGGAGGTCCGGGGTTCAATCCTCGGCCCCGGCACATATTGATATGATTACCAAACCCTTCCTTCGCCTCTGACAAGACTTGTATTAATCACAATTTGTGAATGTGGGGAATGCCAGGCCTCCACCGTGGTTCGGATTCCACGTTAAACTGTAGGTCCTTCATTTCATCTCACAATCACCTTACCATTACACATTAGCGTAAGTGCGTATAACCTGAACGGGTAGTAAGACGAGGTGATGATGATGATGATGATGATGATGATGATGATGATGATGATGATGATGATGATGATGATGATGATGATGATGATGATGATGATGATGATGATGATGATGATGATGATGATAATAATAATAATAACACATCTCATGACATTACTTTTCCAATACAACGCAACTTGTTTCCCTTACTCCAATCACAACATGCACATAAAAATGCTAACTTAGAAATTGTCATCCTTTGGAGTATAACTTGTTTCGTTTATTTCCATCACAATAAACATACTCTTCGAGTGCACTCATCATCACTTATCATAGAGCGAGTTCCAATTCAAATTTATTTGCTGTGAATTCATTTTGGGTTTGGAATGTGGTATTTATAACTTTTTAATTGGCATAGCTTCATATTAAATTAAGCTAAAATATATTTACCTTATATCCACGTCATCTCTTATAAACATGAGGTGTTGCATGATAGAAAGGAAATGGTTTTCTGAAGGTGTATTCTTCACCAAGTTTTTTATGATATCATAGCAATCATCTAGTTCTTGAATATCAATGAAGACATTGTCAAACTTATGCACAAGCTCATAATAATCTTCATCTTTGTCAGATTTAAAATACTCTAACTGAATCATCAGGTCTTGAGTTGAATCATTTTCTAAACGCTAAATAGAAAAATAACATTGTAATTAATTTTTTTTCTAATGCCAGAAGGGTTTGTCAGCTTGATATGTATAGCCTTAACTTACATTGGCTGAATGTAACTGACTTTGAGTTTGGGACACCATGTAGGCGCAGTTGATGAAATGGGGGGAGGGGACGGGGGACGGGGGACTCCATGGCTTGAGCCTGTAATCAAGCTATGCCAACCAGGCAGCCGCCATTAGCAATGATAGAGTAAACTCCCTGTCTGTAATCATTCTTTGAAGTTTCGCCACCAAGACTGATTACTTGTACCTCTAACATTCTACAAGTGAGGTGAAATGACCTACCAATTTTGCCAGGAGAGATATTTTCACATACCTTCTAGGGTTCTTTTACATGCCACATGGAACCAACGGCTTTACTTCCCCTCAGAAGAATGTTGAGCTATGATTTTTTATCACTCAAGAAAATGTCTTCGACCTTTGTTGGGTTCAAACCCACAAACATCGTCTTGAGGCGAGCACTTTACCTCAAGACCACCAAGGTTGACGTTGGTATAGGTCATTCAAAAAAATGTAATATGTGTGTGTGTGTATGCACGTGTATTAAAGATGGGTCGGATCCACCATTTTTAAAATCTGAAACTTCATTTTGCCTCAAATCCCTAGTTAAAATTTGAATGTTAGAAAATATTGTAAGCATAAGTATTTAACTTTCCCAATAACTAGGATTTTCCCCTTCACTTCTGATTTTGTTTACATTAAATGGTAAATTAATTATCTGAGGTTTGGTTGTTAGGTTTTTCCTATTTTGGTTTTAACCACAAGAAACTATTTAACTATTTTAATACCTTTAAAAAATAACTCAAACTTAGTACCTATTTGAAAAAATTATTATGATATGAGTCTTGAATCCATGAATATTCCTTGTAGGTTCTAGGGTGCCATCCATAATATATACTACCCGCCTCGGTGGCGTAGTTGGCTAACGCGCTTGTCGTGTTGAGCTCGACTGCTGAGAACGGGGAGATCGAGGTTCGAATATCGGTCGGGTAAACTGGGGGTGGTTTTTCCTAAATGGTTTTCCACTCACCCTCCACGCAAATGCGGGTTCACTTCCTATAATTTGACCTTCCCAATTCCTAATCCATTAGCGTAATTAGTACTTAAAGCGTATAACCCGAACGGGTAGTAAGACGCGGTGCTAAATATTATTATTAGTATTAGTATATACTAGAATATATGCGTCAACACACTTGATTCTTGATGTAAAAATGTTAACTATGACATACCTAGGCCTATCCTAACTTTCTTTCATTTTATGACTTTGAAATAGTTATTGTTTGTTTCTGAGAACCTTTCATATATACTGGAAATGCTGGAAATATACTGGAATTTCGAAACTATAATCAGGTAGACACCCTGTGTGATTTTTTTAACATAGTATTAATATAAGTTTCAAGGGACCAAAGGAAAAGTTTGAATTAAACATGAATTTGATTTATCCAAGTTCTACTCTATATCTTGAACAAGTTGGGACAATCTGTTTGTATCGATATGTCATGAAGGGTTGAATGCTGTGAATGATTGTGTGATTTTTTTATGCTTTAATTTTTTATTGTCCCAATAAAATACAAATATTTAAATTATTTTTCATTACTTAAGGAAACATCTCAATAACAAATAATGTGTCACCATAACTATATCACATATTATGTTATTGTATTGTTAACCAGTTAATTAAACCTCATCATAAAAAAATCATTTATTGACCCGCGCTTTCAAAAATCCTGCATACGGCCCTGATTTTGATCCATACTATTTTATTATTTTTTATTTACAGTATTTATTGAAATTTATTTACTATATACTTGCCACTGATATTTTAAAAGTGTTAAGAAATGAATTCCTATATCTTAATTACTAACATTTCCATAGGCTTTTAAATTAAACCCACAGGTTGTTGTTAGCCATTTTGGAAAATGCCTATCGCCTAGATGACCTAGAGCTATGCAACGAATATTTCTTTTTAATACACTTTAAGGAACATACAAAACATAACAAGTCTTCCACCCCCAATTGGTAGGGGCCTACTGACAAATCTCCCAGACTAAATCATTACACAGAAAATCAGGGCCAGCTTTATGAATCAAAAATGCGACATTTCCTCATAACATCTTTTGTTGGATAGACTTTGAAACAGTAATTGGTTTTCCAGGTGTAGGCTGAACAAGATAAACTGTATGATAGACTCAGGCTATCATGATTACCAATTTTATTTGCTTATAAAATGTTGCAAACATTTAAGGAATTAAAGTGGAGATTAATCAAACATGATTAAAATAGTGGTTTGAAATCCAATTTATTTATAAATCATGCAAAAACCAAAAAAACTAGTCATTTACTCACCTGAAGCATCTTATCAAGTCCTGTTCGTAAAAACTCATTCCTCAGGTGCATTCGGTATTCCAGATCATGTGCTTTTGAAATAATAGCGTTAATCAGTTGAAGGCAGCCTAGCTTTAAACATCAATAACAAACATTTTTAAAATTACATAAAAGCTGACACATAAAAACCACCACCATAAAAATCACCAGATTGATAAAATAGACTATCTTCTATAAAAAATTTTTTAGCTAGTGAAAATTATACATTTTCGTTGATTATTAAATGCTTAGCGCTTAGAACCGTGCTGTAATTTAAACATAAGAATTGAATAGATCTTTATTATTCCACTGATCGTATTAATTTTTAAAATAAATATCAAAACAGTGAATGAATAGGCATTTGATTTTCCCTTCAAACTAACGATGAGTGGGAAAGTCCTCTACACACTAATGGCAATTGTAAGAAGAAAGACATAAACAACATATATGAGCAAGTATGAGTGTGTCATTTCTAAATAATTAATTACACACGGTCCTAGTTTAAGTTCACAAAGGAAATAGATATAAGCCTTCAACAAGGAATTGCCTGCAAATACTCTTCAGAAGCAATTATATATCTTTAGTAACTCAACTATACAATGATTTGTATCAACATATATTAAATTCTATAAGGATTTATATGACAGAGTTATTCCTTGAATTTTTTCACGGTATTGCAATACCCTTAAGACTTCCAATGTATTAAGATAGTATAGATATAAAATAAGTTACGTATCTCTAGCCATATCAATATTTATTATTTAAAAAAATTCTACTTACAGTTAAAGAACCATAGCCAGACCCTTCGTATCCTTTACTGATGCCTTCAACAATTTGCAAGAAGCGCTGTCTTTGGCTTTTCTCTGCCGTAATAGTGATAGCTTCTAGAACTTTGGAGTGCCCCTCTGGTACCAAGCAGAGAGGAGCCAATATTTTAACAGCTTCTAGCATAACTCCTTTCTTCGCAGGGTTCAGACACTCGGCAATAATCGACAAAGCTCGATCTTGGTTAAGAACTTGCTTGAAGCCCACTGTGTTATTCATAAACTTTTGTAGACATCGAAGACATTCTTTTTGTATACGATTGTGTTCAGTATCACTAAACAAGTTCAGACTTATTATACAGTATGTTTTAATTTATTTTCAAAGTTTTGGTCAGAGTTACCATAGCAAAACTCTATTTTAGTCGGAAAGAGCACATGTTCAAATTGATCAAATAATAGTAACTATGTTTATGAATAACATTATAAATATAAATGAAACAACCAAAGCAAATTCTAAGGTTATCTTTATATGTCAGCAGTTTTACTAAAATATTGGTCTTACTTATAATACAATAGAATGATTTAAAAAATTAAGAATGGCATACTAGCCAGAAGAATTTTAAGCCATGGTAGTGTAGGATAGTGATAGTTTTCTGGAGTTACCACATGTGTTTTAAATATTTATAATATGACAAAATACAATTTTGTCTCATTCGGAAGCCTTACTACTTAAAAACAACCATGCCAACTTGATTTGGGTTGCTAAATTTTTTTTCTTAGCCATGTTTAACACACCACTATCAATTCAGACTCTCTACCAATCAAAAGAGCTCAAAAGAGCTGACATCTATATAGCAGCTAGTTATTGGGATGCCAATAGTGGGAGAATTATATCGAAACGAATATGTGACAATCTGACAATGCAAGTGTGTGAACATTGGTATATGCTGCAAAATAGATTTCTTCTATAATTATTACTTATGAGGTTAAATTTGACATTGAAATAAAGAAAAACTGTAAACTAATTTAAAAATAGTTTTGGATTATAATCATAAGGGGGAGGGAGGAACTACATCAAAATATGTTAAAATGATTAGATGTTCCACGAATACCATATTTGATTGATGTTTATGTAAATACTATAAATGTGATAGGTTAGGTTAAGTAAATTGATAAAAAATCTCATTAGCAATGTTGTATTAAAATGCCCGAATAAGTTATAAAATATAAAAAGAAGACACTGCAAATAGAAAACTTGAATAATTATGGAATCAATTTTCACATGCGTTAAAACTAATAAGTCCTTTTTATCAAACACTGTCTTACAATATAAATGTAAATACATGTTATTAGAACCATGCATTTAATGTCAGGTCCACAATGTTTACCCTGAAAAATTATTCTATGACCTTACCTTATGTAGGCCTATGTATAGAATACTCAACCCAATGGTTAGTTTTATACTTAACAGTTCCACCGTCAGCTGTAAAGCCTAGGCAGCACTTAAGAGGCATAATAGGGAAATGAGTGAGGTAGTTGCCCGATGCTTTCCTCACTTAGCTAGAGGGTACTGTTGCACATCATTCCACCAAGCTCACCAAAATGCATCAACCAACTGACCCTACAAGTGATACCTTAACTCCATTCATCATAGGGACTGGCTGTATATTTAATGTTATTAATAGTTTCATCCATACCTCTGCCACTTTCATAATTGTCAGAGCCATAAGTGAGACTGAGACACATCAATGAAAGTATCAATATGCTCTGGCCCATACTAGAAGATATAGTGCATTGTAAACAATATATCAGACTATTCGAGTGGGGCCCAAAAGAAACCAGATTGAAAGCGTGTGGCTGTTCCTAGGCGTTGTAGAGAGTTCTCCCGCTAGGTGGGTCTACTAGAAACCTTCCCAAATTAGTTGCCCAAGCGGCGTCTGCGTAGAAGGTTACGTTTGATTGTAGTGTTGTTTTCGTCATCTGTTCTCGTTTGCTGCCTGCAAAATCGCTATGGCAGATTTAAAGGAACAAAGATTGTGTTTGAAATTTTGCTTCCTGCTTGAAAAATCGGCAACGGAAGCTTACCAAATACTTCAAAATGCTTTTAAGAAAGATGCTATGAGCCGCACACAAGTTTTCGAGTGGTTTGGGAGCTTTAAATTTGGAGAGATGAGTGTTGAAGATCATGCTCGTTCAGGGCACCCTTCATCATCTTGAAACGACGAAAACATTTAAAAAATCCGCCAAAAAATCAACGCGGATCGTTGTTTCATGATCGACGAAATTTCAGAACAGACAGGAGTAAGTTGGAGCACATCCAGCGGATTTTGACTGAAGATTTGCAAATGAGATGTGTTGCCGCTAAGTTTGTTCCTCGTCTGCTGACACGGGATCAAAAACCATTTGTCTGAATTTGAGCCAGGACATGAAAAATCAGATTGAAAGTGACCCAAACTTTTTGACCAAGGTGATTAGAGTTGCTGTTACGGATATGACGCCGAAACCAAGCAAGGATCTAGCCAGTGGAAGACCCCCAACTACCCTCGACTAAAAAAGCAAAACAAGTGAGGTTAAATGTTAAGACGATGATCATTGTTTTTTTCGATGTTTGTGGAATTGTGCACCAGGAATTTGTCCCCCTTGGTCAAACTGTTGATCAGAACTTTTTTTTGGAAGTTTTAAGACGTTTGAGGGAGGATGTGTAAAGGAAATACCCAGAACTCTGGCGATCAGGTGACTGGTTCCTTCACCATGACAACGCCCCCGCACACATGGCCTTGTCTGTGAACCGCTATTTGGGCTCTCAGGGGTGGGCTATCATTCCCCACCCTCCGTATTCACCAGACCTAGCCCCGTGCGATATTTTCTGTTCCCGAAAAGAATCTAAAAATGGAAGCGTTTTGATGATGTGGAGGCTGTAAAAACCGCTTCGCAGAGGGCACTTGATGATATCAAAGTTGAAGAGTTCCAGAGGTGCTTCAAACAGTGGGAAAAAAGACTGGACAAGTGCATCACATCTAATGGAGAGTACTTTGAGGGAGACTGAAAGAATTTTTTAAAACACCTAATAAATTATTTTTTAGAGCAAAAGTCCGGTTTCTTTTGGGTCTCCCCTTGTAGCTGGATCTGGGCCACTAAATCTTTAGGTCTACCAAATTAGAATCAAGCAACCTTGGACCTTTCAGGGTAAATGGAGAATACATGAATGGTTTTAAACACAGAACTTAATGTAAATCTAACCAGATACTATATCCAAGTAGATGCACCCGAGTATGTCATAAACAATATAACATATACACAATATTATGTTAAAAGAGTCAAGTCCCTGTGAACAAAGTCATCATTAGTAAACGGGAAGAAACCTTAGAGATAGTTGTTTTTACTATAGAGTAGTAGGATTCTTAGAAAAATAAAAGTTAATAGATTTCCAGAAAACATCACAGGTAAAGTAATTAGTGACATTCTTAGTTTACGCTGAGTGTTGGTAACTTTTTTTTACAAGTAGTTTAATACATACCGTATAGTAACATAAATATCATATGACTATTGGAGTTTAGTGATAACTTAAAAATATGACTAATAATTTATCTTAACTAAGCAGTGGATTTATTTTATTATAGTTTAAATGTAACATAGGTACAATCCGCAAAGCTAGTTAAACATCGATTCCAAACAAGAGCAGCACTAACAATATTGCAAAGAGCATTATGTGCACTCAGAAAACATGAACTGAGCCCCTAATTTATAAATGAATGTGATAAGGCTTATTAAACCAAGTGATTGCTAATTCATCAACCTGAAGGTTGGTTTGATACGCTTCCCATCCATCTGGAGCTGGGAACATGCTTCAGCCCTTCGGCTGGTTAGTTCTGTAGGTACCATCTGGAAGAAAGTACATGTACTAAAGAAGTCCAGAAAGTCTGGTGGTTTCCTCTTACCTTCCACAGTATTAAACCAAGGGCACCATTAAATCAACCATGGGTTTTACCCATTATAATATTAGATAATAAATCAATCTTGAAAGAGAGAAATGCCCCTTTTGTGTATGTTATCATGTTCTTAAAGATATTAACAATACCAGATTTTTTTCCCCATAAGCCATCTCAATCAAAACTATAAAAAAAGTTCCTAGCTTTATTTAGCAATTTCAAAGACTTTGTCAAATTTTCAATTAAAAACTAATAGTTTAGCTTTGTATTATCTGTGCTTTATTTAATATAAATGGAGTGTGATTCCAAATTTTGTAGTGTGTAAAACATTACAATTTACAGTTGCCATTGTATAGCCCCATGCAGGGTTACCCTATGTCCTATTTTACCCGGACATTCCCTCATTTTGAGATATAAAATATATGTCTGGGTGAATTTTTTTAATGATGACATTTTCTGGGTTTTTGACATGTTTCCAAAACCAGAAAAAAAAATATCAATGGCTTGATCATATTTAATATTAAATTGGTATCTTATTTGGTTAATTTAAAAATTAATGTTATCATCTGTTGGTAAACTTTATTGTTTCCTTGAAAATGCCAAAGTGTATTTAAAAATGTATAAATTAACTCCAGAAGAAAATATGGTTCAATATAAATTAAATAACGAGTCTTGTGAAAAATTTTATACTCATAGTATTCCTTAACTTCTGAAGAAATTGGAACAAGGGAAAAATACCATGGGGCATTAACTTTGCATTTTTTTTAAGATGCCATGTGAATATTTGATCAAGTGCATTTATAATTTGTTATGCTCATTTAAATCACTTTCCCTTACAATTAGTTATTCCTAAGAAATCACCATTGACGTCAGTGATCTTGGGGTAAAGTGCTCGCCTCAGGCCCGGTGTTCATAGGTTCAAACCCAGCCGAGGTTGACAGATTTTTCTTGATTGATAAAAATCCGTAGCACAACTTGCTTCGGAGGGGAAGTAAAGCCATTGGTCCCATGTTGATTGTGGCATGTAAAAAAACCCTGGGAGGTATGTGGAAATACCCTTCCTGGCAAAATTGGTAGGCTCTTTTGCGGTCTTTCATAGAAATTCAGTTTGGAAAGCAACAGGGAACTGCCACATTTCCTTAGCTCCCCTAGCACATGGTATTGATACCAGATGGTGCAGGCAGCACTAACCAGTCAAAGGGGTGAGGGCCTGATGGATAGAAATCACATAATACAAACCTTGGGATTGTTGACTTAGGAGATCACTATATTTCTTTACCAATTTCAAAAATGTTTCTTCCTTTTTCCCCCACAGAAATATGGTAACTAATTAAAATATATTAGCTATGTTTTTAGTCAAACTTAATTTCTCAAAAATCTCTTATTTTATCAAATGCTTTTAAGAGCATTCCTCCTCAACGTCTCCTTCTACACATAGTTATGATAATTTTATAATAATTTAGCTATAATGCCAACATAAGATACATTGCTGACACACCTAATTTTTTGAACAAATAAAACTCTCGTTTGGATGATTCTCTTAACTGATTGAATTTCGAATTTATAATATTTCACATATAAGCCCTACATTAGCACCATACCTGACCTTGGAATTAATTTTAAAATAAAGATCAGGTACAGTATATTATTACTACTTTTTCATTGATGTTATTTGGTTACAAATAATAAATTTAGTTTATTTTTATTGATATAAAGTTTACATGCTCTTCCATTTATTCTGAAAAACTTGCCCTTCAGACTCAATTTTCCTCTTGATAAGTTGCATTGATAGTTATTTCTCAGAACAAAATATATATTTAAAACTAAAACAATTTTATGCATTCAAGCAAAAAACTTAAACTAAAAATGATTATATAATCATCTTGATCACAAAACATCTATGAGCAGACTTGAATTTGCAGCATAATTAAAATAATAGTAATAAGAATTAAAATGTGAAAATGTGTGTAAACTCACTTCTTATTGTAGCTATCTAAAATACTGAGAATCCGTTCAAGTCCTGTTGGACCAAAGGCATGTACCCACGTGAGAGGGTTACTGGTAAGAGCGACCCTCAGAGATCTAATTATCTGAGTCAATCTGTCCAAGCTAGGGTTAGGAGCACTTAAGTCAAAGATGTAGTCTTCTGGTTGCTCCATTTTGTGATCCTGAAAATATGATTTTACTATGCTTCAAACATTATAAAATAGTAAAAAATGCAGCATTTTTGTGTGCGGCCCAAGCAATATTCCTTATCTAATATGCTTCTCAATGGTTAATCAACAAATCTAAAGCCAAGGTAATAGTACTGGTATAAGAGATTAGAATCTTATATATAAATAAGAACCAAGGAATCTCAGCGCCAGAGAATAAAGGCTCCAAACTGAAGAACCGTGATTTCAAGTTACCGTTCATAACTAGTTTTCTTAGTAATCAATGATTTTATAAGATTATTTAAAAAAATTTACATATGCAAAAATAACACTCAATCTATATATTTTATAGTGTATCAAGATGGCTGCCAAATTACATTGAACTACCTATTTAACCCTGAAAAATGAGTAATGGCTTGCCTTCACTTTCAACAATAGATAGACCGGCCATTTACATCCATGCAATACATAAAATCCATGTTGTGTCTATGTTCTTCCAGGGCTCTTTCTATCACTTAAAAACTCCAAAGGGTTGAAATTTGGTATGGATAATATTTTGGATGTCATTTTTAGGAGAAAAATCTAAAATTGAAGAATTCAAGATGTTGGATCCAAAATGATGAACAAAAAGTACAAATTGAATCTTAGCGAACCAAAATTTGGTATTGACATTATGGATCAATTTTAAATGTTCATAAATCAGTCATCAATATATAACCCTTAAATAAGTTGTATCTTAAAAACAAGTATAGTGTTATTTATGTTATTTATTTACTCTCCAGATATTAATTTTGAACGTAATTGTTATCACAATATGCAGAAAATTTATATTTTTCAAATATCAGTCATAAGTAAACTATACACAGTGGCGGATTTAAATTTTTGCGCCCCTAGGCACAATTATATTATGCACCCCACCACCCCTAAATAAAATTGTTTTTGGCAAGGGCTTTAAGAAATTTCTTGTGTTGGGGTCGCGGGGGGGTGGGGGTGGGGGGTTAAGTTAGTATTTGTGAAAAGATTTCTAGAAAAGATAATCAGGCGTTTTTAACTATTGTCAAGGGCTTTAGGAAGTTTCTAAGGAAGAGGTAACATTATGAAGACAAGGAAACTGACGTCAGTTACAAAGCGATCGCAAAATATATTTATTTAAAAATAAATATTGTCATTCTGATTCTAACTTGGACTATTTCAATAATGTTAGTCAATAATGTATAGGGGAGGTTGGGGCAGAGTGTAACATGGGGTACAGTGTAACATTTTGAATTTCGCGCGAATTATGACGAAATCAGGAACGAAACCCTTAGCGTTAGCTATGTTGACACTTCCCGCCAGTAGCCATTGTGAAGCTGAATGGTACGTGTGCAGTGCATTTGGTTTAAAACTATTTCTTTGTTTTCAGGTAAGTCAAGTATTTTCTATTAGATATCTTGTGTTGTTGACTATTCCTTAAGTTTATAATATATTGTTGTTATAATATTATATTAATGAAAGTGTTTTATTGTCTACACTTCGGTATTATTAACATTCATTAAGTAGGTTACAAATACCTAGAATTTTGATCTAACCGTTACTAGGCCCTATGGGGCACAGTTTAACAATTGGGCATGGGGCAGAGTGTAACAATGTTATAATCTGCCCTAGTGTTACACTGTGCCCCTTCTAATATTTTAAACTTAAGATTCGAACAGAGATATAATGAAAATTAAATTATACTAATGGAGTCTACAAAAATAAGATTAAAATAATGTGAAATCCCTAGAGTTAAAATATATAACATCAAGGTCGGGTAGAAAATATAAAAATATAAAATTTAATTTTGATACAATAATCATTTCAACTTAAATTAGATCACTGCATATAGTAATAATAATAATAATAATAATAACCAATATGTCTAAAAATTATGTCTGATTTGTGTTTTATAGAAAACCGTTGCAGTAATGGTTCGTCATAGGAAACGGAAAACAAATATGGGGTTATTTTTCGAAAATGATATGAGGGCAGCAGTTGATCTCGTATCCAAGGGAATGAGCTTACGTCATGCAGCAGCAGCAAAGAATGTGAACTACGGAACATTGTTCAGGTACTATGAAATAGCAAGGGTCACACAATAACAATTTCAAACACATTATAAATTAAATGTATCTTAACTATTTTAGGCCTCTTATTTTAACACTTTTTTTTAAATTTCAGATATGTAAAAAAAGCAAAAACAAATGAAGGATCTGAGATACGCATGTGTCCAAAGTACAATTCACGTCGTATTTTTACAAATGAACAAGAAGTTGCCTTGGTGTCATATTTAGTTCAGTGTGCAAAAATGTGTTATGGGTTGGATACTGTGGAAACTCGGCGTTTGGCATTTGAAATGGCTCAACACAATAGTCTTTAAATTCCTCCCAGCTGGTTGGAGAAGAAAATGGCAGGTATAGACTGGTTGTACAGTTTCAGAGATCGACATCCATGTCTCAGTCTTCGACGACCTGAGCCCTGTAGTTTATCAAGGGCAACTTCCTTCAATAAACACAATGTTGGAATTTTTTTTGATAACTTGAAAGATGTCCTATCTCGCACCACTAACTTCAGTGATGGTACCAGGATATATAATTTAGATGAAACAGGTACCTCGACAGTACAAACACCAAAACGGATTATCGCTCCGAAAGGTATCAAACAATTGAATAAGGCTACAAGTGGTGAGAAGGGCACACTCGTCACTACTTGCTGCATTGTCAGCGCGTCTGGTGTTGCACTTCCTCCTGTAATGGTATTTCCAAGGGTTCACTTTAAGGAACACATGTTCAAAGGTGCACCACCAGGAACCCTAGGACTTGCTACGCCATCTGGATGGATGAACAGTAGTCTTTTCCCGGAGGTAATGCAACATTTTGTAAAGCATTCTCATTCTTCAAAAGAAAATCCATCACTTCTAATTTTTGACAACCATGAAAGCCATCTTGCTTTAGCAGCCTTAGAAATTGCCATGGATAATGGAGTGACTCTACTGACGATTCCACCTCATTGCAGCAATAAAATGCAGCCTCTAGATGTAAGTGTATTCCATTCATTTCAGTCTCACTATGACCGTGCCATAGAATCATGGCTGTTGCACCATCCTGGTATTCCACTCAATATTTACCAAATTGCAGAATGTGTTGGGAAAGCTTTTGAAAAATCCATGACACCATCAAATATCATATCTGGTTTTAGAAAGACAGGTATATTTCCCTATGATTCAGATGTGTTTAATGATGATGATTATCTTAGCAGTGCTGTGACAGACCGCCCAGAAGATCAAAATGAAATGCTTGCAATTGATAACTCATTGTCTTGTACGTCAGGGGAAGGTAATATAATCATAAGTGAAACAGTGGTATTAAATGGGGAAACAGAAAATAAACAGATTTCTCAGATTTCTACACAAGTCATCAGCCCTGAAATGTTTCGTGGATATCCAAAGGCAGAAAGTAGAAAACCTTGCAACAAAAGGAGAAAGGGAAGAAGTTGCATTCCAACAGATACACCGGTAAAGGAAAGCTTGGTACAACGTGCACAGCAAAGAAATGCTAAGAAAAAAACCAAGGTAGAAAAGAAAGCATCAAAAAAATTGTATAAAGAAGAATTGGACACGACAGACGACGAAGATAATTCTCCAGTCTTAACATCCTCCGAAGATATTAACTGTCTTGAAGAAGATGATGAACCTATTGCAGAAACTCGAGAACCAAAAGTTGGTGATTATGTATTGGTCAAGTTTTCAGGGAAAAAATTAGTGTTTTATGTTGGGAAAATTATAAAACAGAAAGATGAGGATGGTGATTTTGAGATCAGCTATCTTAGAAAATCAGTAAAGGATCCCAGAAAGTTCATGTTTCCAGTTGAGCCAGATATAGCATCTGTAGCAGAGACAGATATAACAATGGTGTTACCACAACCTCTAATTGCAGGTCAAACTAAAAGATTAAAATCATATCTTTATTTTGGCGTTAATATGGATAACCTTAACGTACATTAATTAGAATATACATGTACAAACTACAGTTAAAAATACATTTCTGATTAAGTACAACAAATGTATTGTTCTAGAATAAATATCAATGTTCATACTTAACATTAAATAGCATTATTTTTACTTTCAATTATGTGTTACACTTTACCCCTTAGTGTGTTACACTTTGCCCCACGTATGGGGTACAGTGTGACAGACTGCAGTTTTACAAGTATCTGTAAATATAGTGAAATTCAATGGGCTAATGAAAACAATAGACCTCTATATTATTAACCAATGAATAACAACATGTTTTAAAAAAAGAACCATTTCATCTGTTACATAAACATGGAAGATACGCTAAACTTAAACTTTATTGTTACACTGTGCCCCACCCTCCCCTAATCATAATAGTATAGCAAAAATAATGTTATTCAAAATGTTCGCCCCCTAAAGCCGGCACCCCTAGGCCCGTGCCTAGTGGGCCTATAGTGTAAATCCGTTTCTGACTATACATAATTTTAGAACTAGTAGTAGTCAGAATAATTATGCCTTGAGGTATTGTCATATTTTAATCAAATAAGAAGTTTAAACAACATTTATTTGAGCAGTTTCAGCTGCATCCCCAAGTAAAGACAGACATAACTCCATAAGTAAAAATTCAACAACTTAGGTTGGTTTATTGACACCAAAAATGCAAACACAATTTTTTTTTAATATATATATATATATATATATATATATATATATATATATATATATATATATATATATATATATATATATATATATATATATTAATCGGGCACATTTGACAAGGTAAGTTTATTTTGATTTCAATATTATCTTCGGAAATTATTTCTTAATACATCCAATAACTTTAAATAGGCTGTGTTTATAGTTTAATCTAAAGAAAAGATATTCCAAATTTAAAAAAGTAAAATTGTATGCTTCTATGTAGTTTTTGATTGGTATATTATGTTCTTATCCCAACATTATATTCATCTTTGTATGTATTTGATCTAAAAATAGGCATCGGGAGGAATATATAAAATAAAATACAGATCTATACAAAGTATAATATGGATCCAGCCAAATAAGCAACTATGAGTGTTCCAATTAAAATTTAAATCAGTCACGTTAAAAAGCTACAAGTGGCACACACATAAGAACACACAGTAACCCTAACAGTGGCATTTTCCCTGAGATAAAAAGTGAAATCCTTACCTTAAGTTTCTTGAGACCAATAGGAGGCATTGTAACGGCAGTTGTGAAACCCAGCAACATTTTCTCTTTGTATTCTTTGGATCTTCGTCGAAGTGGAGCTTTCTTCTCTTCTGAAAGGTTCATTTCATCCTGCAAAATAATCATAATTTATCCACGTTTAAGAAGAATATCAGTTTAATTTTTCCCCTTGGTAAATTTAAATCCATGCGTCACTGCGACAAACAAAATAAAATAGAAAGGGGTGAATTCAGAAATATCAATTGATTTAGATAGTTGATTGATTGGATTGAGTCAATTGATTTAGATAGTTAGTTTGAATCCTGACCAATTAGTAAAAGGAGAAAGGGGTAGATTGAATCTCAACTGTGAAGATAAGGGATAAAGGTGTCGGGGTTGGGGAAGATGAAATTTTCTGCATTGGCAGCTTGAGGCCTACAAAGTAGGTGAAGGGGATGATTTGGAATAGAATAGGGGGTGACACTAAGACACTATTTTGTGTAAACAGAAAGCCATCAAACAGTGGGTTGAAGGATGAAGCGTAGTATAAAGTCAGATTATTGAATTCCAAGGGAATGATAGTAATATATAAGTATTAACATGATGGATCTACAAAGGCTTGCAGTCATTATTTTTCTTTATTTATATTAATAGCTAGAATTGAATTTAATGTTTTGTAACTATTTTTGTAGTGTTATATGCTTATGGTGGGGTTCAAACAAAAATCAGTCATCAATAAATAAAATTTATCTTAAAAACAAGTATAGTGTTATTTATTTTATTTATTTACTCTCCATCCCTATATTCATTTTGAACTAAATCATTATCACAATAAGCGGAAAATTTATAATTTTCAAATATCAGTTATAAGTAAACTATTTATAATTTTAGAACTAGTATTAAGTCAGAACAATTATGCCTCCCCCCAGCTTCAAACTATTTTAAAAATAAAACATAATACTTTTTCTATGTGGGCCTGTTTAGGCCCTATAGTGTAAATCAAATTAGGTGCTGTAAACAATAAACATACTTGTCTAAAAATTTTGGTTTTTTCTCGAATATCATTCAAATTCCAAACTTGTGTTGTTTTTTTGTTTTTTGAAATTTTTTATATTCTACAGGATTAATAAGAATACAAAAAGAGTAAGGGAAAACTTATCTATAAATTCAATTACCACTGAAACAAAAGCGCAAAAACGGAGGCATTTAAATTACTGTATGAAAAACCAACCGTACAGAATAAAAAACTAAAATACAATTACATTCAATGAAGAAGAATACAAATATCGAGGAGATTGATAAGTGGGAAAGCCAGGGAAGCCCCAAGATGTGAGCTGAGGAAAGTCCCTAGATGTAGGGGGAAGAAAGAAGTGGTACGGGAAACCTCTTACATTATTGACAGGTGTGCATTCAACCAATAAGCGCTATATTCTTTAGCCGATTCATGAGTATGTGACAAAAACTGGAATTGTCGTTTTTTCTAAAGTACAAATCAATGTGATAATGTTTCTGGTGATACCATTCGTGATTAAACTAAACAGATGTATAACCTTTAACGTTTGGGACATCTTGAGTCCATTTAAATAGCTTGATATTTTTTTACAAAGAAATTAATTAAAAACTTTTCATCTCTCATTGCTAGTCCCGACATTAATCCTCAAATAATAAAAGCATTTGTGTGTAGGTATTCATTTAGGTTGAACTTATACCTTAAAATTTTGTAATAACTAATTATATATTATCTATGATTAAATAATTTTTTGCCTGTAGTGGAGAACCGTATGAGCTAGGTGAGGTAAGTACGGTATCTACGCACCATATAAACCAAAACTGATGAATGTTAAGATACATTGGACAGCATGGAAGTGATCATACACGCCCGTGTAGCGAGACATTAGACTAGACATTTTTTAGGTAGTGGTTCTTTGTCAATGCCACCCCCACCCTTAGGAATTGTAGTTGTGTGTGTGTGTGTGTGCATTAGGGTGACCGCAAAAAATCGATGACGGAATTTTGTTCGTCTGGACCCCACAAAATGATTCCCCTTTCCAGATATTGAGATAGCCGAAATTTGAGCTCGATTAAACGACGTTAACCCGTGCCGCTCGTCGCTCCAAGTTTGAAAAAATCCAAATTTTTGGCCAAAAAGCTGACATATGCATCCTAAACTCCAGAACGGTAAATAATAAAACCACGCTTAATATCTCAAAAGAAAGCTAATGATGTTCTTCAAAATTTATATTCTATACATAATTGTTGTTATTTTAAGTCAAACAGAGTAACAACAGCCTTTGACCCCAAAAACGTGACCTGGTACCATTAGGAGCCAGTTTGGGAGTATTCTAAGAATTTTACGGCTTTTTACATAATGTATCTCGGAATTAACATTTTTTTGTTAAAAGTATTTTGGAACTCAATTTTCAAACATAAAGAGCCTTTTGTTCAAATTTAATCTTTTATTATATGGGGATTACCTGACTAGTTTACCAAAGAAAGACCCGTTTGACAGGTAAAAAGGAGGGTGAATCTAACTTCTATTTTAGGGATGGTGATTTTACTTCAGCGTACAACCAACCTTTTATTTATTCAGTTTAGTTTCTAAAGTGCCTTTGAGCTGGTTAGATCGAACAATTATCTAGTGAAGATATTTTAACGTTTTTTTAAAAATTTTCCAAGTGTGTGTGTGTTATTGTTTTTATAACTATTATAGTATTATTTTAAAAGACATTTGAAAACATTTTATTGAAATTAAAGTTTGTAATATATTTTGTTAACTGTTATTTACCTATTGGACTCTGAAATGGCATCCACATCAGGTGTACAAAGCCGGACCAAGGATAAAATATTTCTTGTGGGCTATCCCATTCACCAGATCACCGGTTGTAAACAACCCTCAAATCGTCAAGTTTTGTGTGTTTTATTTTATAATTTACGTGCTGTGAAATTAACTGTAAGAGAATCAGCAAAACTTGCCATACGAGAAGTGTTCATTTTTTGGGAGAAAGCTCGAATCCCGACTAAACATGAGCAAGATGCAGTTACTAAGCTGGAAAAACTTCACGCCGAGTGGATAACTCTTCAAAAAGACAGGAAGAAAACATCGGAAACGGTCAAGAGCAAATTTAAACAGTTTGTTGAAAAGTTGGATGATCTCTTTGATATTGCTCAACAAGATGCCTTGGCTCTAATGAAATCGGAAGAAGATAAGGCGTTTCTCGTGAAACAGAGGCAGAAGGGCCGCCCAGATTCCATGACTGGAGTGGATCTCAAATTGTCTCGAGCTGAAGAAATCAAGGCGCAAAAGGAACTTTCAAAAATGAACCGACAAATCCAAGAAGAAACTTTTGATATTGATGAGTTTTTTTATTATTATTGTTCTAAAAAATAGATAAATAATAGATAATAGATATTTTTTAAATAATACCTATTGATAATTAGAAGTAGGTAATTTATTACCTATGTATTATTACTATTCTGCTAAAACGTCAAGTTTTTATAGTCTTTTTTTCTCTTTCTTTTGTTGCTTCTTAGAGACGGATGATGAAGACAAGTTCGAAGAAGGAGAAGAAGACACTGAAGAGGACAGCATCTACCAGGAACTTGAGAGCTTGGAGGAAATGACATCCCTGAAGAAGCTGTAGAAGATCCAGGACCATCTGAGAGCAAGAGGATGAAAGTTTCATTTGCAAGGGGCGTTAAAGAGATTTTAAACATGAAATTGTCCATTTTGTTAGATCGATGTAAGGTATCCGACAGAAATGCCACGAGAATTTTAATAGCTACTCTAGAAGCACTAAACCTTGACCCTCGTGAGTACAAAGTCTCGAAAACTTTATTACAATATAGAAGGCAAATGTTCAGAGAACAATATACTAAAAATTTTTTTGATAAAGTAAACATTCCTGAAAAAGAGCCCGTGGTTGTCCATTGGGACGGTAAACTTTTACCGGGTGTTTTAAAAAATGAACAATGTGAGCGAATAGCTATTGCTATTTCATATGGCAAAAAGGAACAGCTCTCTAGCTTCTTACCTGATCACAGGAACTAAAGTGCAGTGAGACCTGTATCCGTTAGAGCAGTAGTTCTAACAAACTTTACTCTGTGGCATTCTTTACATCCAAGAGAGGAAGTTGCGCCACGACCCCTCTACCCTCCACTCCCCATCCAGTGTTGTATGATTTGAAAACAAACATTTTGTTGGTTTAGTGTACTTATTTATACCTATGCCTATTTTTACATTTTGTTAGGAAATTAGCCTAATAAAAATTAAAAATCATTCGAATTAAAACTGTTTTATATAAATAAATTCTACATCTTGTGCCTTTAGCAACTATCGCGCTCGTCCTTGGAGATTGCGCAGCACACTTTGATAACCACTGCTTTAGACCTTGGTAAATAGTTACACTAAAAAAGACTAATGTATTTAGTAACGATAATATATACTATTTAACTAAATAGGACACACACTGCCCTCTATTAACATCACAATACATCATAGCGAATGTTTCCGAACAAAACTTAGACACAGAACATTTATTTAAAGTCATTTGGCCTAAAAGTCAGTTGGCCTAAAATGTATTTCGAATACAAAAATTGTTATAGTTAAGTTCGACAAAAGTCATTTGGCCTAAAGTCATTTGGCCTAAAGTTTAGGCCAAATGACGGGTACTCGATCAAAGGCTCTGTGGAACATGTGCTTCACTTGGGACTACCTCCACTTTCTCTTATAGATAGTAAGATCTATCCAGTCTCTAGATATACCCAAAGCTTCATGCTTTCCCACATCATCTTGTGCGAGGGCAGCCTATAATGGTCTCGTGACTGTGACTGTCCACTGAAAGTATTCTTAGATGTTCTTTCTTCTGCCACGCGGGCTAAATGTCCTGTTCGTTGTAGTCTCATACTTTTCTGCTTTTGGGCTATGTTAGATGTCTTCAATTGTCTATAAATCTCTGCGTTCTTTCTAATTCTCCATGTACCGGTCCCCCAGATTTTTCTCATTACTCTTCTTTCGAATAGACACAGTTGGTTCCTTTCGCTCTTGGTAAGAGTCCATAACGCAAAACTAATAGCGAACAATGCATAGTGTACTGTGCACAATTCATAAGAAAAAATACAACGGTTTATAATGAAACGTAGATATTAAAGTCATAAGTTACTTAAATCGATTATTTTTTATCAATAGATATTGGCCTATTCAACCTCTTTACTCTAATAGATAAAGTATTTAAAAATGTTTCACTTAAGGCTTCACTCAATAAACAACGTTAGACCTAATTAATTATTTATTTGAAACATGAAATTAACCTCAATTAAGAGGGGCCTGTACTCTTTAATCAAATTTTATCTGGATTTAGTTCTGATATTATTATTGTCATGAATATTATGTTATATTAGACCTAATTCTCAATAACAGAATCCAAAATTTAATATTTCCCCTTTATTCATAATCATATTTATAATCGATTGACGCTAAAACAAATAAAATTCGTTAACAATAAACAAGTATGGCTACCACAAGGCATTTTCAACATGCACCTAAGATTTTTTTTCCGTATATAGTATATAATGGCCTTAAATTTGCTATACTCTCTGCATATAAGCCCAGCCACATCTCGTATACCTGGACCGAACTTACCAACATTTTCTCAAACATGGCTTCCTTTTCGTGTTCTGGGATTCCCTCCATGGACTGCGCCATAGCCACCGCCTTTTCGTCGTCATGTTTCTCCGACTTCTTAGACCTCCAGAATAGGCTCTGTAACACGAGAAAAATCAATCAATATCCATGTATGCTAATATTTTGTTTATAAAAAAAATCAATTCAAATTAATTTGAAAATATTTTTATAGGTAAGCCATTAGTCATAGATGGATAATTATTATAACTTAATATACGTTGACAATAATAGAAAGCTTAAGACGTGTATTTTTTATTTTGCATGATATGCTATATAGTTTCTGATAAAGGTGTACCTACAATAACATGGGGAGTATAGGCAAATGATTCAAGTCCAGGTTATTGTAATTAAACGTAATATCTCTATGTAACACAACTTAAAAAAATATTTGTATTTGAACATCACATTTTTGATTACATTCCAGTGTTCTAGCACCGATGATCCTATTATTATTATTATTATTATCAGCGTACAAAGATGAATTTTTGAACAAATACTACTTTTACGACTATACAACATTCCTGATATAAGTATTTAAAATATTCATCAAATATAGTATCTGGCTGTCTCACCAACCTTTGCTTATCAAAGATGTAATCCAAGCTCTAGAACTAGAGGGATTCAATACAATTAAATAAATTAACATTACAAAATATTTAGACTAATAGGAGTGCGCAGTGTAACTAACATTATGTTTTGAGCCCAAGATTAGCAGGGTCTACAACCCATCTCCAACGCACGCCACTCACTCCGAGAAGCGTGAAAAAACACTGTCCAACTTCAAAGATCAAATTATGTTTCATATGACGAAGTCGGAGACTAAGTTAAAAGGACTGGGAAATTACACATAACTAAAACCTAGGGATAAATGGCGTAACTAGAATAGTAAACAGTCTTAAAGAAAACTTTGATTTTATTTCAGCCAAAATCTTATTCGAGAACAATACCCTTCTTTTAACGAACCTTAGAAAGTTTCGTATAGATACAATATCAGCAAAAGCTAAAGTGCAACAATAACACTATGTTCTTCACAAAAAAATATTTATGAACATACGTTAATTAGATTTAACTGCATGGGCTTATAAAAAATGGCGTATGACAACATCTAACATATTTCAGTGCTAGTTGTGAAAAAGTAATACAAAATTTTAACCAACAACTTTAAAGTTGTGTAGTTACACAACAAACGACTAGTCTAATTGTCTAACTTCAAGATTATTAACCAACTCTGTCAACATTTGATTGACATTGAAATACAACTCATAAGTTAGATAAATAACGTTAACTAGATAGGAGTAGCTATCAACGTAATGCCTAATTATATTAACCATTTAAAAAGATTATGTCCTAATGTTAGAACTACCTTTCCCTATAAATATTACTCCATTTTGCATTGCAACACACTTTGAAAATTAACTAAATATATTTATTTTGAAACGCATAAGTTAACTAACAATAAATTATTTATTTTGAAACGCATAAGTTAACAAACAATAAATATCTTTAGTATGAAACGCATAAGTTAATTAACAATTGGAAAAATTCAGACCTAACCTTTAGAAAAACTTCCCCACATTACTTTCTTTTAACCAAAGTCATATTTTACTACAATCCTTTTGCATAATAAAAAAAATTACTCTATATTCTGTAAAAGAACGAAGATTCATATAAGATATCAACAACAATATTTAAACGTAAAAATGAACAAAATGGAGATGTGCGCGGTACTAGAAACGTTGAGAGTCTTCTGGCAGTTTCTATCTTCTTCTACACGTCCATGTTGTTATTGAGACGGGTGGCGGTGTCTAGTGGCATGATGCGGCACTAGCCTCGGAGCTCTCAGATGTTTGGGTATTGTTAGTGCGTGCTGACTTGTGTTCTTCCCGCAGCCAGTCTAGTCGGTGAAATTGGGTAAGTGATGGTTTGATTGACTAGCCCAACTTTGGTTAACTTGTGGCAATAATTGCTACAAAGAGACCAGCATTGTTGCTGATTGTGCAGCTAGCATTTCAAAGGACGCAACCAGCTTGGCAATCAATGAATCAAAACAATTATTTGTATACATAGAAGATTATTTTAGCTTTGTAAATATATTTAGTCCAGTTCTACTGGCCTTTGATTTGTTTAACTAATAGAAAATGGGATTACATTTTTATAATTTTTACTTTATTTATGTTTCTCACTGAATTGTAGGTTTACGGTAGTTCCTATTCGGGCTATACACAAACATTAATTACGCTAATGGAATAAGAATAAGCAAGGTATAATTTAAAAGGAAACGAAGGGGGAGGGGGGACATGTTTAGGACACAAATTTAGGACGCCCGACCGAGATTCGGCGCACAGGCAATCCAGTCCAACACGAGTATGACGCGTTATACCCATATAACCACCAATGCGGGATTTTGGGGATTATAATCCGGCATTCTTGCGGGTGTATTTGCTTTGTCGGCGTTGCAATTAACCTACAGACGGGCCCTTTCACACTGCCGCCAACTATCAATATGTATGAAGTAGTGGTCTGGCTGTTTGCTTCCCCTCTTATTACTTGAACTTATAGGGGCCTACTTGATTTATAATGTTTAAAAAATGATATTATTGTTGATGTTTTCACCATTTGTAGACATACTTATTGATAACTTCTAATTTTGAGTTGTATTAAATCTGAATTCCTCTTTTATTATTATTATTATTAGCACCACGTCTTACTACCCGTTCGGGTTATACGCACTTACGCTAATGTGTAATGGTAGGGTGATTGTGAGATGAAATGAAGGACCTACAGTTTAACGAGGAATCCGAACCACGGTGGTGACCTGGCATTCCACACATTCACAAGATGTCTTGTCAGAGGTAATTCCTCTTTTAATGTCACAAAATATTCTTTATGAAATAATCACATTCACTCTTGATGTGAAAATTTACATAATAAATGTTGGAGAGGGGAAGGTTCAAGTTAAATTTCTAATTGGTGTTACATGGGGGTAGGGTGGAGGAAGGATAAAAAAATTTTAAAAATCGTTACGCAGCCTATGGATTACTCCTAAGGGCTATATTGAAATTTAAAAATACTGAGGAAGCCACATTAAAAAAAATTAAGTGACATTATTTTGAGCGAAAAGAATTTAAATTTAGTAGTCTATCTTATTATTACAGCAAGAAAAGAATAGGCTCTTTATTTCAAACAATAAAAGTATTAAGGATCCTCATACTTCTGTGACACTGGATGTAAGAAATGCTTAGCAGAAAATAAATAAGGTTAGGTAAACATTGTGTGCAAGGCCGTAGCCAGCCAATAATTTCAGGGAAGGGGGGGGGGGGGGGGGGTTGGCGGCACATCCCCCAATTGCGGAAGGGTAGAAAAAAAATTATAAATGATAAATAGTTCTAGAGGTTATCTGAATTCTTTTATTGCAACTAACTGCCGAAGGCTAGGTAAAATCCTAACTATTAAACACCTCTAGAAGCTATCTTAAGTGTTTTTTTATTGCAACATAACCCCCTAATTTAAATTTGTACCTCAATTATGATATTGTTTGAATCATAAATAAAGCCATATATATCTTGTTCGTAAGATTTCAGGGGGGTTTGAACCCCCAAAATCCCATTCTCACTACGGCCTTGTTTGTGTGTGCTTCTTGTCCCAAACTATCCCCTTCACCGTACCACCCCTCCTCCTTGATGTAAGTTTCTAGTTTCTGCGATTATGTTCTTTGCCGCTGAATAAATTATCTTGATTCACCTCACCCCTCTTCTCTACGCGTGCTCAAAGATGTCATGTGAATTCTGGAGCAAAATATACAATATCCCCTCCTCCTCTACGTGATATCCCGCTGTTTCACAGCGCTGAAAAACATCCCACCTCGTGCTCTTACTTTCTCCATCCAGTCCATACCTTAGTCTCCTTCCTCCACCATTACTTTGAAAGAGTATTAACAGTCTCTGCTCTTCCTTCATATACTGTATCTCTTTCCTCTACCAAAACTGTGTTCCCCATTACATCACACAGACTATACTTTATAAACCATGGCATTATGAGAAAAGGAGTGCGGGATTGAGGTGAAATAAGAGATGTAAACACTTTTAACGATTAGGTATATTGAAAAATATATATATTTATACATACACACACACACACAATTGATACATTCTACCATTTAAAAAACTCGTACGACTCTCCTCTGAGATAACTCATCCCTCTCTGCGACATATTCAAACTATGTACATATATATGTATGTCCAAAGTTTTCACCTGGCAGAATCACTCTTCCCACACCCTTGAGTTCAATGTTTGGACAGACTTCGTTTTCTTCCAAACGAGGCACGTTATATCTCACCCTTTGTTAATTCGGTTACACTTTTTAGTTTATTGTAGGGGTCTACTCTTCCGTCTCGACTATGTCTAATTCCGCACAACATTCTTAATTCCACTGCTTGCGGGCAAGCGATTCGGGTGAATCTCGTAGTCAACTGCGTTTCCATTCTTCAGACGGTAGATTAGGCACTTGGAGTTACATTGGGCTGTATGCAAGAACTTGTCTAAGTGAATGCTTTGTTGACACTAGCGTGGGTTTGCTTGCATCATCATAGGTTAAAAGGTGGAGCGATTGTGTGCTTGGGACCACACTATCGGTCTACTAAGCATTCACTAACGTTCTTGCATACCACCCACAATCTTCCATGATTTCACTGGGCTCATACAACACTGGGCCTATATTCACTAACGGGAGCAAATAGTTGCGCCGAAGCAAGTTTGAAATATGTGCCCAAATCCCTATTTACTAAAAGGAGCAGGCGCAATTTGAAAGGAAGGTTGCGCCTTTTATTTTCCACCACTCAAGAGTAGGCGCAACTATTAAATCATGATTGTCACTTCAATAAATTTAAATGGCGGCATATTATTGTATTGGCTTAAAATACAATTAGTTACATAACTGTACTCCAATTAATAAGGAATTAATTAAAATAACAAAACGTATATCAAGCACAAAATTTGTTTCAATTTAGAAAGTGGTAACAAAACAATTACGTACCTTTTATTGTTGGACTTTTACATTCAAACAACGCAATGGTATTTCTTGCATTATTATAAAACAAAACTACGAACTGTGTAATCTTCGTCTAGATCCAAAGAGGTTTGTATTCCTTCAAGTCCAAAGACATCTCGTCACTAAATATGGCAGTTAGTATAACTTTAAAACAAGTTTTATCAATGGAACTTAAGCTTTAAACTAATAATACAAATGAATACAAAATAATATACTAATATTGTTTTTGTAAAACATCCAGAAAGAGGCCGCTTCTATTTTATTGCTAGTTTTAGCAAAATGTTTAGAAATCTTAGTATTTGCTGTCGTTTTCATTACAGACTTAAAATAAAGTAGCCTTGACTTTGAAAGTAAATTCTTCACAAGGATTGGTAGAAAAGAGAGCAATTGATGACGTTTATGGTGGCGTCACCATAATATTGCCACTAGTTTGCGCCTTGTTTAGTGAATACGGAAATGGACAAATGATAAAGGCGTATCTTTGGTGCAAAGTTACGCCATTTACAGACTTGCGTCGGAGCAGAATTGCACTCGTTAGTGAATCCAGGTCCTGGGGTCGAACTTCCCAGTCAGTGTATGGCCGAATCGTAAATTTCCGTGTAGCCTTGTACACCTCTCACACTGTGCTGTACTAACCATCACCAACAAACTACTACGCCCTTCGGTTGTTGCCCATTGCAAACCTACCAAAGACATCTAGTCTTTAAAGGAGTACGGGGCTGATCTGTGTGAGTACTGAGTCACAGTCTTGAATATTAACCTCTATATGTGATTAATCGTACATTTAGATGAAACCGATGATTAAATGGTCGAGCAGCCCTCCCCTACACGATTTCTGCAGTATCGATCCATGAATTATGTGTAGAGTCATTTAACGTATGATCTATCTCCAACACGTCTGTTGATCTTCTCTACGAAGTGCACGTCAGGATGAAATGTTTTCCTGAGCTCTTGAGCGTAATATCCTCCCTTGATTGAGTCACCCTTCATATATATGAGCAGAAACGAGCTTGCAATTCTTAAACAGTTTTACCAACCATATCAACGGATTACAACTTAATGGAACAATTTTATATATACCAAGTACCAAGATATATATAATGAACCCTCTTATAAATTTGTCTTCGTCAATGTTTTGTATTATACAAGAAAACAAAATAGCACGTTAGTTAAAATCCATTCCAAAACGCACTGCCTTATACGTTTATTTTGAATCTTGATTTGTGATCAGACTTTATTGTGTTGAAATTTGCAATAGTATTAAGAGTAACTCACTGATTTAATCAACCCTTAAAATACAAATGAAAATAAATATATGGACATTATTCTAAATTCGATGACTCTTTGAACTGGAAAAAAGACTAAATTCATAAATATGGTAAAAAAAAGAACAATATAATGAAATAAAGTTCTTAGTTTGAATAAATGGACATCATAATAATATATACAAATAATATAAAGGACTACGTCATACCAACCATTACTTACTGCCAGTAGCTTTATGTATGGTTATCAGAACCCATTAAATTAAGTTATGGTTAAAATAAAATATAGATTATACTAATTTGACATATTTTAACTTGGTATTTTAAAAATAGCATTTATTAAGGGCATATTTTAGAGCTGGCGTTCAGTGAATGGCAAATACATCAAGTGATGTAGTCTAAAGGTTCTGATATCATACACATATTGTTAATCGCGTTGATTATTAAGGCTTATTCTTGAAGTATTTTAAAAACTTCAAAAAGAGATGTAGCTGTTTAGGTCAAAATAAAATTCAAAGCTTTTATAAATGCGTATGAACGATATTTCAGAAACAACATTAATTTATTAGTCATTATTGAAAAACATATTTTCAAGATAGTTTAATAGTAAACCAAAATCTGCAATATTTCCATTCAAGTAGCAATGTTCAATTATTTCAAATGATTGAACGATGTGATGAAGATTATAAACAATGGAAGAGAACAGAAAATGTAGAAAACAGTCTTGACTTCATATATTTCATGGATCAAAAGAATGGAGAATGTTTCAATAATTCCCATGTAACAAGAACTGAAATTTGGAAACCCCTGTAACTATTCCTATTCGTGATGAGGAGTGAGGACTAAAGCTCTGTTGACGTCAGAACAAGTTTAAGTAATGTTGAAAGATTATTGGTTGAAACACATAATGTTGAACGTTGTTGTATTGTTTTGGAGTTCGGTACAAGATGACTCGTCTCATAATGACTTCTCTACTGGAGTCAATGTTTACAACTCAGCAAATTTGTCCTCAACTAACATTTAAAACATTTATAACTACGGAACTACGAAATATAGGCGGATTCGCAATAAACTTTAGTTATTTTTACTCACAGCCTATGCTTTCCCCCTCACCCCAAATGAAATCCAATGGAAAACTGGATTAATACAATAGTGGAACATATAAATGCATCGGCTCACATCATCGATGAAGATCATGTACAATATGACAGTGGTTATACTGGTTTGAAAAAAATAAGCAAGAAAAAATAATTGTATTGTACATGCCTCCTTTAGTTGCTTATCAAATAATATACAGCATTGCTCTTACTCACGCACAGTAGAAAAAATAACTTTGGTAGTTCTTACAGCTTTGCTTATACCAAATTACAAGAAAGTTATACTACCCTTCACTCCAGCAACGTGGTCCTTTTATTTGGCTTTATTTTTCTTGTGTGTTCCTTGGTTTTGGAGAATGTTATCGTATATAGACTTATGCGAAGAAAACAAACGTTCTTGAAATGAAATAATATTGGAAACATTTCGTGCTTTCCGCTCAAGCTCAGGTCCGTATCCAGAATTTGCTTTCAGGGTTGGTGTGGTGTGGGGCGGGGGGGGGGGGGGGGAGAGGCCGTTACTTCAACTAAACAGCGGTGGACGAATCTGACCTGTACGGAGAGAAAAATAAATAATAATTTCGTACAAAAAATATATTGTAGTAGACCCATTCTTGCATTCACTGATAATTGATATATTTTATATGACTCTTCTTAGAAATTTTACTAATTTTACATACATTTTTATAAAAACTGATATATTTACTATTAAAAGTGATCATTATTAGTGAATACAACCACGGGTCAACTGTAATTATTTTTTTTTTTTACAAATTTCGACATATTTTTATCTTCGTGTGTGGAGGAATTCCTGAGTATTGACCAACTTAGGCTGTAAGCTGTAGATCAAGTGACTTTAGTCTCCAGTGCTGCCAAAAGTGAAAACTATAAACTGATCGCACGGTGGTAGGTTTTAAATTACCCGAAAACAACGACACACATTTGAAGAAAATAATGGAATACATTTACACTCCTGGAACTAAAAATGTAGTTTACACAAAGTTTAACCGTCAATTTTCATTCACGATAACTTTATTTTTGTTTAGATTTCTGGGAGGGGGGCTTCAGCTCCCCAACCCTTCTATCCTAAGTACGTGCCTGCTCAGGCTCAAAATATATCTCTCTCACTTTCTTCAAACAACTTATATTTGTAGATATGTGTTTAATCCTGAATTTGTTGATAAGTAACACCTTCTCAGCTCAGATATATTGACGAGCTATCTTTCCATACCAGTATCTATATACGAACCTAACTTGAATACTGTTCAAGAGAACTTTAAAACTGATATTAAAATATATTCTTTTTTTTACCACCAACTATTACTATTGAGGTCAGTGGCGACTCGTGTATAGGTACTGCAGCACCCCCTATTTCCACTTAAAATTATCGATAACATTTAATATAATGAGTCCTTTTTTCTTTAATCCTTTATTTATTTTTGTAGTACAATATATATTCCTTAAGTATTACTTAAGTAAACATCCCCCAGTTTATGAAAAAAGATACAAAAATCTTTGTATGGAACTGTGCGTTTCACAGTGCCAGTGACGTGGTGTTTGACTGTTGCGCGTATGCGCACATAGGAGGGGAGTGGGGAGGAAGGTTGGACTGCCAGATAGAGAGAGCACTGTTGCTCTCGCAGTGCCGGCTCTAGCGTGATGGTGGAAGGAAGGTTTTTTTACTCGGCGTGTGTTGTGCTTAAAAACCGCGTACCATATTCTTGAATGTGATAAAGTGTAGAAGAGTGTAGAATTAAATTATTATTCTGCTTCCAGCTATTCTATTTGATTCATTTTTTTTTGTTCTTTTATTTAACAGAAATACTAAATGCACTTGCAGTACTTTCAATGGAGAAAAATTTCCTCAATTGTCATCCAGAGATCAAGGAGAAAATTATTGAACCTTTTACGCAAATTAAAACAAGAAGAATGGATTTCATTTTTAAATGAATAGATCAAGCTTGAACTGTAACAATTTAAGTTAAAGTAAGTAAAAAAGTTTGGTTTTTTTGTTAAGATTTTATCAAGTTCCTGAATACATTTTCTTTGTATACATTTTTTTTTCCTTTTACACAATTTTAAAACAAAGGCTAAACATTTTCTGGAGCAGCACCTTCACTAATTTTAGCTACGAGCCGCCACTGATTGAGGTAATTAATGAATTTGACCTAAAAAGAGACGTACTAATGGCTACACTACTGGATCGATATTTATTTATTCCCAGCGATGACTCGATTGTATGACTGCTATTTATCAACTATTATTACTAAAAAACCAGAATATTACTTGGGCGGAAATCCTAAAGCCCCAGCTTTACACTGAAGAATCTTATTTAACGCTACTGTACGCTTGTTAGTTTAGAACCCCATTGCTCACATCAGAGAAAGTTTAGTGTATTAATCATTCGTATTTTAGAGGCCAGTCTTATTTACAAGTGGAAAAAGAATGTAATGGATGAAAATATGTCATTTTATAGAAATAGCTCAAGTGAAGATGCCGAAGCGCTCAGTCTGGAACATCTTCATTTAGAGTTTCTTTTACTGGGTTTGGGTTTGATAACAACAACCACTGTCACCTTTCTTATAGAAATTCTCGGAATTTGTTAGGTTACGTACAGGATTTTGAGTCGGGGGAGAGGGGTTGGGCTTTTTACATAATAATTTTCATAATTACACCATTATATATTTCAACTAGATAGCTGTTGCCCGCGGCTTTGCTCGCGTGGAAGTTGATTATATACAAATACGAAAATATACATATGTATTTACAGATTTATTTAAAATATTACGTTACGTTGATGACCATAACTTGACCTCAGATCAAAAATAATGCAAGTCCGATACAAACTTTCACTCCCTTTTTCATCCCTTATTAAATAAAATTTCCAAAATTCCTGAAACACGTATTTATTTGTTTTACGTCAATAACCGAAATACAAAATTTTGTTTATGTAACTTTCAAAATGACGGACTTTCATACATATTATCATCCCTATTTTGACCCCTTTAGGGTGGAATTTTCTAAAATCCTTTCTTAGTGGGTGCCTACATAACAAAATGAATATACAGTCCGAATTTCATGCTTTGTAGCCTTGATAGTTTGCGCTCGGCGATGATGAATCAGTCAGTCAGTCAGTCAGTCAGCCAGTCAGGACATGTTATTTTATAAGTATAGATTACTGTAATATTTGGAAATTTGATTCGAAGTAGGGGGATAAGAAAGATAGAGAATCAGCGATGCCCCCTAAAAAGTGGAGAGAAAATTTTTATTCCAAAGGATGCAAATGGTAATAATATATGAGCTAATTTTTATCAAAATTGGATCCTCGGCCTGCCCTCTGTCACTGTGTACGCCACTGATTAACAGGTATGTGTTTACACATTCTTCTTCGCACCGAGGATTTGCAGTTGGTAGGGGGTGGGGGCGTATGATAATATCAACTACCCCTTCCCCTGTTCCTGATAGAATAGTGTTAACATAATTGCTCTAAAATTATAATTTCAATTACTGTATTCACTTAAAAACTTGATGTACAAAGAGTAAAGATTTTAACTATTTTTAGAAAACATTACGCTATCACAGGTCCAGTTTTCATTTCATGTTTCGATTCTCGGCTAGTACCTAGGGTATTTTTCCTAAATAGTAACTACCCCGACGTTCACCAGAGTTTGGTTGATTACGCTTAAGTTATGTTTAATTGTTTCCACTGGTTCCACACCCTCATACTCACCATCCCATCATCTCATCTCATCGGAACATGGAAAGAGCCTCCACGGAAAGGATGTACGATTAGTACATTCGGTTGTCTCCTGGGCAACAGTACATTAGTACTGGATAATATTTCCACTACTGGGCTAAAAGTGATGTAACACAGACGCACAGTATTATTATTATTAGTATTATTATTATTATATCGCCTACTTTCAAGGAATGTAAAACTCAGAATGTTTAAAACAATAATTTTACCGGTTGTTCTCTATGGTTGTGAAACGTGGTATCTTACCTTACATGACGAGAACAAATTCTGGATGGTCGAAAACAAAGTGCTTAGGAAGATATTTGGTCTAAAAAGGGTTAATGATATTGAGAAGTAAAGGAGGTTACATAATGAGGAGTTATACACCCTGTACTCATCTCAAGACATTGTTAGGATAATCAAATATCGTAGATTACGGTGGGAATGACATGCAGCGTGAATGGGAGAATCTAGAACCTTATTAGGAGTATTTACTGGCAAACCCATTGGAAAGAGACCTAAATGCAGATAGGGGAATAAAATTAGAATGTACCTGAAAGAGATAGAGTGTAATGAGTTGGACTGGATAGAACTAGCTCAAGATAGGGATAGGATGTCATGAGGTTGACTGGATAGAACTAGTTCAAGATAGGGATAGGGTGTAATGAGGTGGACTGGATAGAACTAGCTCAAGATAGGGATAGGGTGTAATGAGGTGGACTGGATAGAACTAGCTCAATATAGGGATAGGGTGTAATGAGGTGGACTGGATAGAACTAGCTCAAGATAGGGATAGGGTGTAATGAGGTGGACTTGATAGAACTAGCTCAATATAGGGATAGGGTGTAATGAGGTGGACTGGATAGAACTAGCTCAAGATAGGAATAGGGTGTAATGAGGTGGACTGGATAGAACTAGCTCAAGATAGGGATAGGGTGTAATGAGGTGGACTTGATAGAACTAGCTCAATATAGGGATAGGGTGTAATGAGGTGGACTGGATAGAACTAGCTCAAGATAGGGATAGGGTGTAATGAGGTGGACTTGATAGAACTAGCTCAAGATAGGGATAGGGTGTAATAAGGTGGACAGGATGGAACTAGCTCAATATAGGGATAGGGTGTAATAAGGTGGACAGGATGGAACTAGCTCAATATAGGGATAGGGTGTAATGAGGTGGACTGAATAGAACTAGCTCAAGATAGGGATAGGGTGTAATGAGGTGGACTGGATAGAACTAGCTCAAGATAGGGATAGGGTGTAATAAGGTGGACAGGATGGAACTAGCTCAATATAGGGATAGGGTGTAATGAGGTGGACTGAATAGAACTAGCTCAAGATAGGGATAGGGTGTAATGAGGTGGACTGGATAGAACTAGCTCAAGATAGGGATAGGGTGTAATAAGGTGGACAGGATGGAACTAGCTCAATATAGGGATAGGGTGTAATAAGGTGGACTGAATAGAACTAGCTCAAGATAGGGATAGGGTGTAATGAGATGGTCTGGATAGAGTTAGCTCAATATAGGGATAGTTGGCGTACTTTTGTAAGTGCGGCAATGAACTTTTGAGTTCCTATTGTCATAAAGTAAGTAAGTGACATAATGAATAGGCCTTGAATAAATACGTTATAAAAAAGCTAATTTGTATTTTTTTAAAGATACAATGAAATGGGAACTGTATTAACTTATCATTTACTAAGGATGATTATATTTTAAGATTTTCAACCTGTACTATGACGTGGTAAAATCTAAATTTTAATATACTAGTGTGACTTGGATACCATAATATTAACTGATTCCCTCAGATTGAAAAATATTCAAAATACATTTTTTACTCCTAGCTATGGAAAAATTGTTTTTAAACTGATTTTATAATGATTATGACAGAATTCGAAGCCCTTTTGGGCTCTAAATTACTATATTCTCGTGCAGACTTTTTTGTAATACTCATTTTTATTTCAATATCTTAAGAATCCAATATCTTGTAAATTATCGGGAATCTAATATCCGTCACCCACCCATCCCCCCCTTTTTTCATCAGTAATTGTGTAATATCATCCCTCTTTTCCGTTGTACTAGTTGCATTAATAATAATGTTCCCCTGATTTGATTTTTATTATAAAGGATGACCAAGTTTAAATAGTTATGTAATATGCTTATATATAATTATTTTAATTTTAGGCTAATTTCAGATTGTTCCAAACACAATTTTGTTTATATATATTATGTAGGCCTTCCCATGGTATTCGTTATTTATAAATACATTTTATTTTTGATTGTATTTTCTTTAAATAATTTGCATTTTTATATAATTTAATCACTCTTCTATACTTTGGGCACGCAGACCCGGCGCGAAGGTTTCATGCGTCCTAGTTGTATTTTGTATCATATACATAAATTGAACTTTCTGCGTGACAAAATAATAATAATAATAATAATAATAATAATAATAATAATAATGTGTCAAAATACATGACAAAAAATAATTTAAAAAGTGATAAGTAAATAAAAATTAATTATAGTGACCTCTCCTCTCCGCCTTCAATCTATGTGTACAAAAATATTATCCCTTCTTCTCTTCTTTTTCTCTTAATATTTTCGGAAGCTTATAATTAAATATCAAAGGGATTTGCCGACAAAGCTACCACAAATATGATAAAACCATAAAAGTCATTTTTTTTAAATATGTTAATAATACAAGATAAAATATTTAGGTGTTATTTCTTTATGGTCTATTTATAAAGAATTATTAGCACATTTAAAAAAATATTTTAGTTTTAAACACTGACAATTTTGTTGTGATTGGAATGCATTCTAAGGGCCTATGCGTCCTGACAAGCACCAAGGTTCGCCTACTATTATATGGGTCAGCCCTGTGGGCACGCGTGCTATAGGTTTACCAAGACTTCTGCTCTAGGATATAGATAAGAAAACTATGTTCTAAGACTTGAATTTGTTTGTGTTATTATCTCATCGCAATCAAACTGTTGGTGTTTGAAAAAAAAAACTACGTTTAAGGATTTGTAGAAATAACTTTAATCTTACAGTTAAAAAAGTTACTAGATCTACTTTTATGTATCCATGCGTCAAGTCATGTGATCTGCAGCTGTCACTTTTTATATATATTATCAACACCTATTAAAACACTAGTAACCAAGTAAAATGCTATCATTGTTGACCGTCAAAAAAGTTTGGGTTTTCTACTGGTTATTTTCTATCAAAATACTAATACATCATTTGTGTGTATCTTCTCACAATCAATATTATAAGGTTCATAAAATAACAATGAACACCCCCTCCTCCCCACATCCACATGAACACGGGCGTCACCTAATATTTTTTCAGAGGGGATGAATCATCCCAATTTCAATTTGAGACCCTTCGAATAAGTTTTAAGCTAGTCGTTTATTACTATGTTTAAAATATTTCCAAACGTTTAGTTTTTAAAACTAGGCATGCCTGAGTTTTGGTTTTTATGGAAAAGCAACTGTCCCCAGATCATTTGATATTTCATTATTTCTAAGGAATCGGATAACCTTAAATAAATTAGACTTCTCTATCGTTCTGGTAAATGGTAGGTAGGAAATTAAATAAAAACACACTTAAGAATAGAAGTAATTAGTTTATATACATTTCAGGAATAAAAAAAGTTGATTTATGGATTGTCTAACCAAGGTATTCTAATACGTGTTTTCAGGGTCTAAGAAAATGTGAAGCCCGGGGCAAAAAAAAAAAAAAAATCTGAGGCCCGCCTTTGTACGGCAGTTTTTTCAGTTTTAGCACTGAACGGTTATAATATATTTATAGATAGTCGGTACTTATGCTACTTAATAATTTCTCATGTTTTATGGAATATTGATCAACCCATTAAATGACTACATTATTAAACGCAAACAAATTGAGTTTAACAAAGGTAAATTCCTCTTTGTACTATTGCACTGTTTGCTGTCTGTAAACCGACAGTGGTAGCAAAATGGTGGCGTATTCTACTTGAGCATATTACTCGAATAAACTAAATCTTATATTATATGAAGTTAGGGTTTGCAGGAATCTGGAATGAAATTCTATCGCTAAGTAAATACTTATTGCTGTTAATTATGTCTAGGCCTACACTATTTGATGCGAAATTCAGAATAATAACTGTAATTGAATTTAATAATTTTTTTGAGGGAATGTGGCCCCCTGGGCAATTGCCCGCTTTGCATCCCCCCCCCCCTCCTAGACGTGGCCGTGTGTATTTGTTACAAGAATAATATTTCTTTGATTAAAAAAAACACTTATTTTTATGATACTTTTATTCTGTATGTGCCAATAGTATAATTAGTTTTCCATTATAATATAAATAGCATCTCAGTATTAAATGAACATTGTAAGTGGTTAAGTGTAAGAAAAGGCGCTGGCCTTAACTTCGCCCAAATAAAGACGATATTAAACTTATTACCTATAAAAAGTCCCCCCCCCCTCCCCCCCTCCAAAGCGATAGATCTAGCTATGCCACTAAACGTGTAACTCATCTTTCTCGCTTGACAAAGCGTTCAGATTTTCTAAATGTTGTTCTACATTGGATATAATATTAAAACTTAGAGGTTCACAGATATATAACTTTGCAAGCTACCGGGGCTTCCTGATGACGTCACCCGTCTAAGAAATAGAAATCGACTTAAGAAGACGAGCGTTCATGATTTAAAAACAACATGCTTTCTTCGTCATCTCTTTAACTCAAGTGGGGTCGCTAGTAACTGGGAGCAAATTTACAAAATCTCCCGTAATTAATCTGCTTTCGCACTTTGTGAAGACTACATTTCGATCTTATCAGTTTTCTCAGAGGTTTTTGTTCAACACCTGAGGCTCGACACAACGGTATTGATCAATATTTATTGTTAAATAAAAACTCGAGTTACTAATGAGATATTTCAAGATATTAACTAGGCATTAAAATTACTTGTTCTCTTCAATAACGCGCGGTAAAGTATCTAACCACCGCAACCATTATTGTTTCTCTACTTACCGTCCTGTCTCCTTTGGTGTTGTGTTTTTTGGTGCGCTCGAAAGTATTCATGTCTCGACAGAAGACACAACAAACACGATTAATTCCACTGTGTTCTACCTCTCATCCTCACGATACACGCCTAGTTTAGGAACGGATGTTGCCGATAAAACGAGTTCACTTCCTTATCACAAAATTAGATAAGATACACCACGATGTGTCTTTAAGAGCATGCATCACATACCATTCATCATTGTGACACAATCGGCTGGAAATATTGAATGTACACGAACACTATTGCAATAGGATCATTTCTGATTAAACATTAATGGAGAAAAGAGTTAATAGAAGTTCCTAAAATTGAACATTGTTGAAATATTAAATGATATTTGAATACAAACTGCATTGAAAAGGCCGTTTTTTGCCATTCTATAATGGCTTCACAGATAAGCACTGTGCACAAATCTTCATTCTGTCATAATAGGGATATACTTTTGTTATTATATTAACAAGAAACTTTGTCGCGTTGTTCCCCATCGTCAGTGCGGTAAATGTCGAGTTATCATTCAATTATTATTATTATTATTATTATTATTATTATTATTATTATTATTATTATTATTAGCACCGCGTCTTACTACCCATTCGGGTTATACGCACTTACGCTAATGTGTAATGGTAGGGTGATTGTGAGATGAAATGAAGGACCTACAGTTTAACGTGGGATCCGAACCACGGTGGAGGCCTGGCATTCCACACATTCACAAGCTGTGATTAATACACGTCTTGTCAGAGGTGAAGTAAGGGTTTGGCAATCAGATAAATCTGTGCCGGTACCGAGGATTGAACCCCGGACCCCAGCACAGAAGTCCGACACCTTACCCCTAGACCACCAGGTCACCGACCTTTATCATTCAAATACGAATGATCTGCACACATTTCTGGCATATCGTGTTTGCTTTTCCCTTTTACTCCCATGCCTCGCACGCACACATAAACGAGCCGGGAAATAAGTTGGACTTGCTATGACGAACGCTCTTAAGTCAGGAGAGCCAACTTAACACTTGTTGTGAGCGTATAAATCTGGCAAACCCAAGGAATTGATCATACAATTGTTGGTGTTGGTGTTGGCTAACTTTACTTAGCATCCAACTGTGTAATGATATTAATTATGTACACGGCGTACAACCAAGGACATAGCCGGGAGAGGGGAGGTTTTGAGGGTTCAAACCCCCTGCGAAATTTTATGAACAAAATATATGGGGTGACCTGGTGGTCTAGGGGTAAGGTGTCGGACTTCTGTGCTGGCGGCCGGGGTTCAATCCTCGGTCCCGGCACAGATTTATCTGATTACCAAACCCTTCCTTCACCTCTGACAAGACATCTTGTGAATGTGGGGAATGCCAGGCCTCCACCGTGGTTCGGATTCCACGTTAAACTGTAGGTCCTTCATTTCATCTCACCCTGTCATTACACATTAGCGTAAGTGCGTATAACCCTAATGGGTAGTAAGACGCGGTGCTAATAATAATAATAATAATAATAATAATAATAATAATAATAATAATAATAGAATATATGGCTTTATTTATGGTTCAAACATTATCAAAATTAAGGTACAAGTACACATTAGGAGGCTGTTTTATCGGAAAAAGCACTTCATAGAGCTTCTAGAGGTGTTTGATATTTGGAATTTTTTTCTAACCTTCGGTAGTTATGGTGTTATCTTGGCAAAAATAAAATACTTCAGAGAGCTTCTAGAGGTGTTTAATATTTAGAATTTTTCCTATCCTACGGCAGTTATGAAGCTATGTTGCCATAAGAAAACACTTCAGATAGCTTCTAGGGGTGTTTAATATTTAGAATTTTTCAAAGCCTTCGGCAGTTTGGGGACTATGTTGCCATAAAAAATCAGATAGCTTCTAGAACTGTTTAATTTTTAGAATTTTTTCTAACTTCTGGCAATTGGGGGGTGTGCGCCCCCCACCCCACTAAAATTATTGACTGGCTACGGCCTTGAGTGCAACGTATTCTTTATAACTCAAGTTCGTTGTGCCTCTAATAGAAAAGAGTGAAATATCATTTCTACTTATCATAGATGGGTTGAAACTTGATTTCAATTGCGTACCCAGAGGGTGGTGAGAGGCTTGTCCCTTACCCACCGTTATCTAGCCTATCCCAAGATTACATATCATTTTAATAAAAGCTTAAGAGCTCAAACATACTTTAACCAACGAAGGTTAACGGACCAACAAATGGGGAAAAATATTATGGGCGGAAAAAGAACTAACTGAATTTCTCGTAACTATTATAAGCAGGTACACTCCGTCGAAATTGTAAGGTAGCAACTTATTGGCCCAGCCCATTTGGTATGCTATACCGCCACACATGACTGCAGAATAGTTTGCCTAGCTACGCCCAAGGCCGTATTTAGAGAAAGCCTTGAGTCCTTAAATTATTTTTTGCCTGTAGGGAAGGAGTGATGGGGGAGAGATTATGTCTTTTTGCGATGTTCAAATAGTTTGATCAACTAAATTAATTTTACTTTTTTGTTCCCTTCATAATAAAATCAATTATTCATTACATACTTAGCTAATTAATTATGTTTAGTCTCATTAATAAATTAGCCTTTTTTAAAGCTGTTAATGATTAAACCACGCCACGCATTATTTTGGCAGCAGTGCTACCCACATTTATTGGTTTTACATGGTAACATAAATCAGATCTCCCTCTTTTCAGAATCTTTATTACTGTGAATAGCTAATTATGAATTTATTAATGATTAATTATTATATTACACATATGTAGTGCAAATAATAAATTTAATCTAAAAGATTTTTACTTAATTTTTAAGACGCTCAGTTAAAACAAAACTTATTTAATTTAAGGGTACCAATCCTGATTTAAAATTGTTTATATTATTTCCGGGTGGACAAAAAAATATATATATTTGATAAAATCTTATCCATTGGACATATTTTAGTTATAAAAGGTAATTTATTTTGTTTCTTCAAATTTACTATGACTGCCTATATAACTTTGTCGTACCATAGTTCGATTCCATACTTTATTTAATGTTACCAAAACAGCCACAATATAACGATTAGTAAAAAGTTTTGATAAATACTTTGATTGATAAAATTGCTGTTTATTAAGATTTACTTTGATTATCATTTTCTAATAAATTAAATGTATAATGTTAATTGTTGTTTTTTTTCGGTTTTTTTACTAAATAAATTCTGGAAATCCAAACCATAATAATGGTTATGTCATCTACAAGTATTAAAATAATATAGACGCGGGAAGGTTTAAATGAATGAAAAGCAGGGATAAATTTTGTTTTTGGTTTACGAGTTTAAAAACACTCTAAACGATATCTATGGTTTTATAAGGTTTGGAATGTAAATATCTTTAAGTAATAAAGTATTGTAAGTTCTTTAATGTTTTTAATGGGACCTGGCAGTCTAGGGTTAAGGTGTCAGACTTCGGTAATCAGAGTCCAGGTTTCAATCCTCGACTCCGGCACAGATTTATCTGATTATCCAACCCTTCCTTCACTTCTGACAAGACGTGTATTAATCACAACTTGTGAATGTGTGGAATACCAGGCCTCCACCATAGTTCGGATCCCACGTTATACTGTATGTCGTACATTTCATCTCACAATCACCCTACCATTACACATTAACGTAAGTTCGTATAACCCAAACGGGTAGTAAGACGTGGTGCTAGTAATATTATACATATAATATATTCACTGTTTTAAAAAAAACGTCTGTCTGTTGCCAAATATACATGAAACTTCATAACCGGTTGTGGTGCCTTTATTTATATTCGATAGGATCTAGCATACATACAGTCAGGGTTTGAGTCTCTGTTGAAGATACGGCTGGTTTTATTTAAATCTGTAGCTTAGGATATATGGAACCACTTAACCGATTGCGGTGCGGTTTTTACTTTTATACTGGACCAATATCTAACCAGATTTTAACATTATTTGTATATAATAGGGTGTTTCAGTGTGAGTCTCGGTGAAGGTCCAGCCGATTGTTTGTATACATTGATGGAACCACATGATTACTGTGGTGTGATTTTTATTATTCCGTAGAGTATTTACCCAGGCATTTTTCAGTGTAATAATTGTAATCGGGTATTTTAGTGTAAGTCCTGATGAAGTGTCAGCTGGATGTGTGTATATATCTCTGGAACCACTAACCGATTGGGATGTAGTTTTTTGTATACAATTTACCCAGACATATTTTAGCATGATATAATCAGGTTTTGTGTTGTAAGTCCCGGTGAAGGACCAGCCGGATATTTGTGTATATCTCTGAAACAGCAAACCGATTCCTATGTAGAGTTTTTTTACATTCTGTAGGATATTAACCAGGCAAATTGTAGCATGATATATTTAAGTTTTGGGTTTCGAGTCCCTGTTAAAGTTTTGTATAGATGTTGTATATATGTTATCTAAGATATTTATAACCACATAAGCGATTGCAGTGCAGTTTTTTTCAATTATGTAGTATTTATATCCAGGCACATTATAACATTAGTTTAATCAAGTGTTTTGCTGTGAGTTCCTGGAACTGCTGACAAGCCTATTGATAATGGATTTTGTGGGTCAGCTGAAAGGTGAAATTCCGTTCTTCAGCGAAGAGGATAATATGGTTCAGAGTGAACTATATGATAATATTTATATGTAATATAATATAATATATTTCACCCGCCTCTGCTACTCATCTGGGCTACATGCCTTAACTAATTGTTGTGGGATAGTGATGAAGATGTGGGTTCACTTCCTCTAAATGCAACTGTCCCAATTCCTATCCCTTTAGAATAGTTAGTACTTATGCGTATTGTTCGAACGGGTAGTAAGACGCTCTGCTAAAATTAAAAAACTCTCAACAAAAATGTTTACGCAATTCCTTTAAATACTCTTTCCTTGTTCTATTGATTTAAGATTGACTATTTGAAGGTTATCTGAGAAAAATAACCAAAAAATATGAAATGAATGTTATTTTACAAAGACAAAGTTTGTTAGGATTCTATATGTGATCAATTAATAAGTAATATGTATTATTCATAAAGACAAACAAATACATAATTTTGTTGATCTCAATAACCAATCTGTAAATATAAATTTTAAACTAACTTGTTCTAATATATATTTAACAAAATTAAAATTTTCCAAATAAATTATTTGTAAATTAGCAGAAACTATTTGGTATTTGTAAAAAAAAAAAAGTAGGTTATTCTTAAATATCATGAAAAACTAATCTATGATTTTCATTTTTGATTCAATTTTCCTGGTTAATTTAAAAAAATATCAAATTGACGCTAATAGACTAGGAATTGGGAAGGTTGCACCCACATATGCACGGGGGATGGCGAGGGGAAAAAGCAGCCCAGTTCACCCGTCAAAGATTCGAACCTCTATCTCCCCCGTACTCGAATCAGCCGCGTTAGCCAACTGAGTCACCGAGGCGGGTATCTATCACTCTTCACTCTTTATAGAGAGTTATTAATCTTTACGAGGCTGGTTCTTCTCTATGTACACTTCAACCAAACCAAATATTACAACAGTTTGAAAGAAGTAGAACCACGATTCCAACAGAATTAGGAATTGGGAAGGTTTAATCCACATTTGCGCGGAGGGGGAATAGTAAGAAAATGTTCCAACGTTTTCGTGGAGGGAGAGTGGGAAACCATTTAGTGAGAACTACCAACAGTACACCTTGGCAGATATTCAAATCCCCCAACACAGATTCGAACCCAATATCTTTTGCCGGGTGCGTCCGTTTACAATACACACCCACAGCCTCCCATCGTTCTACATGTCTAATATTTAAAACAAGAAATAATTAAGGCTGCCGCGTCTTACTACCAGTCTGGGACACAACCCGTGGAGGATGAGTGAGAAATCCAAGCTCAGTACATACGCACGACAGGGATTTGAACCTTGAACTCCCTAACCCGTCACCATTTATTTAGCTAACACGTGGTACCCGGTGATGCTCTTATTCCTTTATAGATTTGGTTGTATATTAAATAATTATTTTCAGGACTGCACTAATTAACGAACACATAATATAAGAGTTTAATTTTGAATAGCAAAAAAGGCCAGTACGCTATAATATTTACCATTATTAACACGTGCTTTTTTTTTAAATTTCAACTTTAGCGAACCAATATGGAAACTATTATCGAGCATGCTCTGGAGGGGGGCCGTCCTCCCGACAAAAGCCTACCAACATTGGTGTTGTTGTCACCATGTACGTGTGAAACGATTAAGTACTAATTACGCTAGCTCATTGATGATTGGGAAGTTTGAATTTAGATGAAGTGAGCCAGCATTTGCGTGAAGATAGAGTGTAAAACTACCCTCCAGGACTAAGACAGCACTCTCAGTATACTAAACTGCAGGTGGTTCGAATCCTGGTCCATTTGATGGCTGCCACCTTCTTGGGTCAGTTAGGGGGGGGGTCTCCAGCTCTAAGGATTATATTTGACATAGGTTTGGTAACAACATAATTACTTTTATTTTGAAACAATGAAAATTACTCTCAGGGGCTAAGGACAAGGAAGTGAACCCCGCATTTGCATGGAGAGCGAGACCGGGAAGCACCTTACTCTTGCGTGCCGGCCCGCCCGTCTGTGCTATCCGCATTCGGCTTCGAATCCCGTATCCAGGTGTCAATGATGGAGTAAGCATAAATAAATAATAGCTTTGGCCGTTTTCACATTTCAACTCAGCACAAATGATGCTACATCACTAATTTTATTATTCTGTCTCTCTCTCTCATTTGATTCTCACACTTGCCCGAAGAGGAAGAGATTAGTTTGAATCCCTGTCGCGCGTGTGTACCGAGGCCGGTTCCCCCCCCCCCCCCCATCGTCCTTGTCTTGTGCCCCTAACGGGTAGTAAAACGCAGATCTAAATACCGATAAGCTTAACTTCTTGGCTATTAGCGGGAGAGGTAGGGGGGGGGGGGTGTAATCCAGGTGGTCCGTGTCGCTCTGCCTTCACACAAATGCAGGTACATTTTATATCTTCCTCGGCCCAGATATTACCTAAAAATTTATGCAGTTGACCATGTCGCTCTGCCTTCACACAAATGCAGGTACATTTTATATCTTCATCGGCCCAGATATTACCTAAGAATGTATGCAGTTATATATTATTTCGTCAAAATATAGTTGCGAACATTAATACAATACTCTTGCTCGTAAATAGCGTCTCAAAACACATTAAACAATCTATACTAAATTTACCTTCAAGTTAATCTCAAATAGTCCTGGCACAACCACACATTTTTTATCAAACAATACTCCAGCATAAAAATGATCACTCAGGAATACGATCCAGCAAATACACATAAGAGTTTAATTACCCTAACTGACAGCTCCCGAAGGTCAAACAATAACAATATAGTTTCATATAACAAAATTCCTCTTAATAAATAACAAGACGAATATAATTCCTTAGAATATTAAAATAAAGAGATCTGTCAAACGACGTTATCAGGTTTTAAATGACCGTCCCAAAAGGCGGTACCCAAGGGGAAAAAAAGACCCATCCGCTAAGCGGATGAAAATAGTTTCAAACTAAGGCACAGGATCAAAATGTCCCCCATAAGTATCATAATAAAAGGTGAACACGGTTTGAAATAACAGCCCAAAGAAACTTAATATTATCACGGCTTTACGAGCCCAAAATTTACAAAGTCCAGATAGTGCCAACAATTAATAAGTTTTAAATATGACTAGTTCAGAACTAACATTTTGAATAGAATAGAAGATGTTAAGCCAAAAGTGAGTTTCGAATAACCTAACATTTAAATCAGCCTCTGGCCAAGTCGCTCACCTTGTAGCCAGTAAGTAATATATGTCTACAACGCAGACACACCATCATTATATACCCTAGAAATATGCCACGTGCTCTCGAGGTGCGGGAACAGCAGGATCGAGAAAGGGGGTGGGGGCAACCATGCGTCCAGAACATACTATAGCATGCTCCAAGTCTCCAGACGTGTATGAAAGAACAGTTCTACGAGTTGGCCGAGCGCAGCCGACAGAGCTCAGTGAGCTCGTGCATATAACTCTTCTTTTTATTTTTCTGTGGGCGTGGTTCGGCACTGGCGTCGGGAAATGAACCTCAGGCCTTGCTTCAGTCCGATGTTAGACCATACCACGATGTGTTGTGCAGTTATGGTTTTGCCGAGACGGGTCAACTGTGGACAGGATGGTGAGTAAGACAACTTCAATGTCTATATTTCGTAACCAGGTTGCATTCCCATTCCTGGCCTATATTATGATATAGGCCTATTTAACGTTAGATTATGTGAAACACACACAACGACGTTTTGAGATTATTATATTGGACTAATGAGATAGCGGGTTTAAATCAGGTAACACAAAAACCCTAATAAATTACAAAACCTAGCAAACATATCCTCGTAACGCAAACCAAAGGACAAGTAAAATGTCTGCGCAACTTAGCGTCACTCTACTAGGAAAATGTTTGAGCTCGCAAGGAATTTGCTTTCGTAAAGTGGTCGGCCATAATAACATTTGACTCAAAGCTTAATGTCTTTCTGCTAACGGTCGCGAATTCATTTTGCGTCGTGGTCATAATAGCCCTGCAGGAAGAGATCCTGCAACATAGCACTACTACCCCTCCCATCACGCCCCTGCATTTACAATACAGTATATAGATAGTTTGAAAGTACTATAGACCTATTGTAATCTAAACATTACCCATTCCAGTACCTACCTATGTTATTTGTGTATGTGTCTTGTAAGATATGTATTATTTACCTCGTCACATTAAAGTATAATATTAATTTATATGAAGTATTGGTTTTCATTCCTTTGGTACAACATTATTTCCACTCTATAAGATGGATTTTTTATAACTTGGATAGATCCCCGCCCCCTTTAGTACAAGCTATCAAGGGTTGACTGTATTAACAAACACTCATTAGTATGGCAGAAACTTAAAACTTTGGGAGAAGGTAAAGAGAACACCCCAGAACAGTTTTAAAATTTGAAAATTTCTAAACAAAGAGCAGTGAAATATAGAGGTTGTAAAAACCAAAACTTATAAGAGAAAAAATAATTAAAAAGTGTGAGAGAGAGAGAGAGAGCGCTCCTTATACGAAATTGTTCATATCATCAACGTTTATCAGGATTTTGGTCGCTAGGTCCTGTCCGAAATGCCCAAATTAGAAAACTATGTTCAGGTTCCTAATGCAGTTTTAGTTTGAAATAAAAGTTATGCGGTATTACTTTATACTTCTGTACGTCACTGTTTTCAATTGCAAGAAAACACGCTGTCACGTTGCCATTAAGAAGGGGCTTTGCGACAACTTAAAATGTTATTTTATACTTAATACGATCTATCATTTTTTTTTTCTTCTTCTTAACTCGATAGAGAAAGGATAGATATTTTAATAGTGCATTGACTTGGGAATGTAATATATAGTTTTGGTCTGACTTTGTGACACTTTATGTGTTTTCAAAGTCACACCTGCTTACAGTACTGTTAGTTGAGAAAGATATTAAACTATAGGATGGCAATAAAGTTTGTTACTGTTTTTAACATTTCAGGGCTGGTTTATTATAAATACATTTTTCTTTATAGTTACTTTTCAGATTGGCATATAAATGTTTTAGTTTGGACCTCTACTCACACTTAACTGAATAAAAATCGACAAAATTGATATAGAAAAAAATCGAAGCATCGATAACTTGTTAAATGTTATTTACTTTTGATCTCAAGTAATTAAAGTTAAATGAAATAAGTAACAAACTTAATTGTCATCCTGTACTTTACATGAGGAGGTAGGTGAGGGATAGATTTTAGGAAGGATAGGGAAGAGAATCTAGAGGGTTATTTCTTTCTCTCTCTTTGGTACCTAAGAGACATGCTTGGACTGCCGGTACTATAGAGATACAAATAAATTTTATGACTGACCCTACACTTCTTCCGTCAGTTGAAATGGAGAATCAATCAAACTTTGGGGAAATGTTCTTTAGACAGCTAATAGAAACTATAGTCGTAGCTGCCCAATATAAAGGTAAAGTGTTTATCACCTACAACTTGTCCCCACATGCATACATGTTGTTTTGTCACTGACGCTCCTAAAATGTAAACGATTGATGAGGGTCTATCACTCGCTAACAAGTAAATATCTAACCTTAGGTACCAGTAGTACCAACCTATGATATTCCAAGAATGAAATCGATGGTTTCTAAGTAGGCTTATTATTACAACAAAATCACTAAGGGGGCCAAATTTAAAAGAAAACCCTAATTGAAACACAAATATTAACCTGCTCTCATCAATGTTAGCACAGAATAACAAACTGAAATTAATCTTAACTCAATATTAAATATATAAACTAGCCAAACTTGTATGTGTGGAAGATGTATGTAAGTATGTATAAAAAAAAGCTCATTTCAACTAAAAGCTTGGTTTTCAAATTTTATTTCTTACAAAACTTGATTCTTCTCTTAGCATATCCGAATATACTAAAAAGTACAGTTGCTTTGAAATTTTTAAATCTTCAAATTAACGTCAGAAACTGAGCTACACTCTTTGTTATTAGAAAATTTAGTAATGTCTAGTATCCTCAGGGCAACCAACATATCAAGATTACAATAGGGAACTTGAAGCCTTTTTCATCAAGCCCACCGAAGCGGGTACATATGGGTAGGTGCGGCCCTACCCCTGTGGGCTCGTCCTGTTAGGATAGCTTGCGGGAGGGGTAAGGTTGCAGGCAAGGTAGTTGTTTGGGTTCAAAATAATATGCAGGTTTGTGACTAAAGGATGATACAAAATGTGATGTTGGTCGTAGGATTAAGAGTAATAAGAATGGACACCCGTGCTCTTAGAAGAAGAATTGGCTTAACTTGTGAATACTTAGACCGACCAAGTTGACTGTTATTATGTGGTGCCTCTACAGAACTTGATCCCAGAACCCTGGACTCCAATGACGCCCTCTAAGTACCAGTACTATCGATGACCCGAATATGTCATCTGTATTGATAAGGCGTCGGGCGGCGTTACTGCCCGCGAGATAGACCCCTTTATGGCCAAAATTAAAGGTGTTTTATACCACGATATGGGCCCCTTTTGGGTTGGCTGGTTCAAACATTGTTATGAATTGTCAGCTCTCTACTGCAAACTCTGGATTATGTTACTTCATACATGCTAAGCTAGAAATTATAACACGTGCGTCCAACTGTGTTATGTATGTGTATACAGATCCCCACAACTTTCACAACAGTCAATACAAATATTTAAATATTGCTAGGTGATTATGGCTATTTTTTAAAATATTTCATAGTTCACACTCACTTAACTTCTCTTTACTTCTTGGAGAGGGAAATTTTGTAATCGTAAGAAAACCGAACACCAGATATTTATAAATGTAGACGTTTCATGATATCCTGAATTCAAAAAAGTTGTTTTCGTGATGCTGTCTGGAAGTCTGTATGTATCTCGGCCTAGAGGTGGAACCATTTTACGGATCGGACTCAGACTTGATATCTAGAGTATTCATAATATTCTAACAATGTCTTTTTGGAATTGGATATCTAGTCCTAAAGAGAGAATAAAAAAAGTTTTTTTCTCAAAATTAGATCCAACGATTTTGATTAAATTTTGTATCTATGCCCTATTTAACATTACAAACAAACCGTTAACACTCATTTTCCCATGAAAATAATTTAGAGGGTAGGGTATCTGACAGCGTAAAATTTCCCATTTTGATCATATCTTCGCAACTATTTGAGACACAAAATAGCTTACTATTGTGAGGTTGTAGAGTTATTAAATATAAGAATCTTTTATTTGAAATATATTTTAATAGAACCTATAGTTTTTTAGTTATAATCAAATATATTGCCCTACATATTTTTTATTCAGGTATTTGAAATGTGAAACTGATTACCATACTCTTTGGTGGACAGATGTGTTTTTAATTTCTCAATGTTTATGTAACAGTGTATATTATTTCATTAATGCTCTTTGATGTTTCGTTTCACAAAAAATACGATGTTTTAGTAAATATCTATCATAACCCTCGAACAATGATTGAATGTTTGGTTTGATTTACATTACTCTAGTGGACTCACGTGCTTAAAAGTGCTGGCTTATCGTGTGTAACATAATGAACTAGAAAGAACGAAAGAGAATACTGACAATTTATAACAATATTTTGACATCTGGGCTGTCACAATTCCATCGATATCACAGGCAGTTAACGCTTCCCAAAGCTGGACCATATCAGACGACATCTTCGGATCATCAGTAACACTTGTACTTAGAGGGCATTCGTCGAGTCCAGGGTCCCGACCGAGATAGAGATCTGTAAGGGTACGTGAAGTGTCAGTCAATTCCATTGGTCTAAGTTCCTACAAGTGAAGCCAGTTCTTCTACGAGCATGAGTGTCCAGTCTCTTTATTTCTTTACCTCTCATTTAACATCACACTTTGTATTATATTTTAGTAACTTCTATTGAATCAAAACTCGTAACCCTACATACTATATTGAACCCCCACAATTACCTTGCTTGCAACCTAACCCCTCCCGCAAGCTATCCTGACCAACCAAGCCCATGGAGGAGGAAGGGGGGGGGAGGAGGAGGAGGGGTAGTTCGTGAAATATCTCTATTTTAAGATAAAAGAGATAGAAAGTCTGTGCAGTGCTTGGAGCCATTTATTTTAACGATATAAATATAAATAATGTATAAAACCATTTATTATTCTTCATCAATTATTTATTTACTAAATATATATTACATTACCATCAAAATGTATGTGTAATTTAGATTTGTTTTTAAATTTCATCGGTGTTCATAAAAATGAAATATTAATATTTATCATTTACACCTTTTCAGCTTCAACAACCAGATTTAATATGATATTTTCCTTGGTCAAACAAGTCCCATCACAAAGTTTTATTATCACTTTGTACTGCTTGCCAAGAAGTGGAGGGAAGGCATTTTCATCAACCGCCACATTAGGCATTCTGTATCCGCCCTGAAACAAGACGAGTTGAATACATCACTAAATGCACATTTCAATCAATTTCAAAAACAATACAGGCTTTTAACATTGTTAACTATATGCTTTATGACAGGCTATTAAAATTCCTCTCCTCAATTCTTGCTTTATTATACATTCGCGTGTTTCATCCATTCCTTTTTTGTCTTATATCCCTGTTTAGTCATACGTCCCTGCTTTGTTATCCGTCCTGTTTTATCTTCCATCACTCCATCAGTAGTATATGAACTTACTTTCAGAACAGACTTTGTATATGGCTAACCAGGCGTTAAAATATAAATGGAACTATACGCCTTATTTCTTGGCCCAATTTCAGAACAGTTAATCCCCCACGTTAATCGGTTGGTGTTGATCCTTTATGAAAAAATACAAAACATTAGCCCTGTGGCTGTAAAGAAAACTCACCTACGAAGATTGCCCTCTTGACCTCAATCACCTAACAGTTGGAGATAAATAACATCTTTCGCATGATCGAAAAATGTTAGTATTCTTTTTACAATATAAAATAAGTGTTGGGAGGCATCATGTAATTCAGCTTTTTATGTAGATAAACATTATCTTCTACGAGAACGATTAATATTAATTGTATTCAACAGAGCTGAAGAACAAAAGCAGCTCTTTCTTGAACCTCAAAGCTTATCATGACTTTGTTATTCACCAGTCCATTCTCCGAAACTCTCCCTTCATCGTTGACAAAATAATTCTACACACCTGTATTGATAGATGTAATTACAATATTCTGAGTTCTAAAATAATTTAATGATAAACGTTATGTTAAACTCTATTACTGTATGATAGTTTGTATACGGGTATGCTCTATTATGTTAACCTTCAACCCATGCAAGAACAGATATATGGACACATATGTTCATGCACTATGACCTAGATTGGTGGTGATCAAGATATGAGTCTTAAAACATATTGTTGAACGAATCTGTGAGAAAGAGAATTAATTTTTTCTCCAGAATAATAAATGAAAGTTACTACTCTTTGAATGATGATACGCAATAGAAAATGAACGAGGGGAACAAAATAGCATAGAGTTATTTCTTAATTTAAACATAGAGAGAGGAGGGAGGAATATAGATTGAAACAATCCTTATTGTTGTAGGATTTAACTCTGTAGTTAAACGATTTTTTTTAACAGGAGGAAGAGTTCTGGACCATTGAACCTTGTTTAAAAAAATGAGGGCGTTTTAGGACAAAATTGGTATCGATGGTGGCATAATGTGTTTACCTCTTAATCTTTATATTCCCACCTAGCCAGTAGTCATAAGATCATATAAAACAATATGGGATCATAGAGTACCAGTTCCAGCTCCTCATAATCACAAAATTGATAACGATTGTAGCATAATGTGTCACCCATTCATCTTTACGCCTAGCCAGCAGTCCTAGGGCCATACAAAAAGAGTACAGAATCATAGGCTACCCATCCCACCTCCTTAGAATGGTGGGAACTTTCCCATTGCGCAAATGTACTTAAATAGTCTGATCGTTGGGCTAACATGGCACTCACTGACCGAACCATACGTCATTTGACCCTCATTCAAGGATCATGGCTATGTATCGTAATTATGCAATGTTGGATCATTAAATTGAACTCTGCATCAAACTTAGGCTTGATAATACTCGTGCATGATACTTACAAAATATTTGTTCATTGTTCAGACCTTTGAATCCTACTCAAATAACATTTGATCAATGATTTATGCCCTTGTACTGTTGGTTATGTTATAAACTGACCAGTTTCTATCGACCTTGAAGCTTCTGGTAGTGGCGAGTAGCGAGGTCTGTCTGACAAAGTTTAAATTAAAGAGCAGTACTTACGGAGTAGGTGGCGATCTGGATGGGAATTAGTTGAACTAAAGTTTTTAATCATCTTTTCTAAATGATAAATTCAATCTTTGCTAATTAATTAAATCTCTTTGTACATTTTTTTATGTATTTAATTATACCTTAATGTTTTTTTTTGTACCTTGGGTTCCTTTTGCGTATATTTGTTTTCTGAGTATTTTGTAAATGTCAGGTCTTCAACTATAATGCCATTGGTCCTTTTTATCTTGCAGAATTGTCGATGATTGGCCTCACCAAAATCCTGATTTCCTGTTCAGGCAGATGACGCCGTTGACTCTTTCACTCGCTCTTTGGATTCAATTGACGTGAGACATAAAATTTTTGTTTCTTCTATTTTAACTAGATTGGTGAATTAACTCAAATTTAAAATGCAGTCTCTTTCCTTTTGTTATTATTTTGTTTTGGTATTATGAGGTAAAGTTACCGTGTAGTTATCTTTATGATTTTGACCTTTTAGGTTTTATTATTTTGTATCTTTTGTATAATGATGTAACGTTAAATGTGTCGACCATGAGACCTGTTTTTTTATGTTGCTATTTTGTATCGGTCGCAATCCTATATACCACGCGGTTTAAATTATAATCACACAGGGGATTAGGTATGATGGTTGAAGGCTATTTTCTTTATCTTTATTAATGTTATTTTTTTGTTCTTTGGTCTTCTACTAGAGACATCTTTTATGATGTAGCCCTTTTTTACAAATCGGTAAAGTTGTGAATGTAAATCTTTTCTCTCTTACTTTAAATTAACAGTATAAAATGTTTTAATATTTATTTTATTTTGTTATAAATTCTAAAGCCTTTTTTTGTAAATTGATTTTGATTTAAAGATCCCTGTGGGAAACCACGTGTTTTGTGTAACCCTCTAAACCTACCTTTTGTTTTGTTAATTAGTATTTTACTTACGCTCTCTTTCAGTCTTGGCTAAGTTGGGTAAGGAGGGCCTTTAAATTAAAACTTTTCACTAAGCCCAATAAGTGTCGCTGGTTACCTTTTAAAGAGGCGATCAGTACACACTGCATAGTACTTATACTTGATCAGAGCTCTACATCAAACTTTAACTTGACCATAACCATGCATGATACTATATTTTATTTTATATTTTATTAAAGGTGACCTGGTGGTCTAGGGTTAAGGTGTCGGATTTCTGTGCTGGGGGTCCGGGGTTTAATCCTCGGTCCCAGCACATATTTATCTGATTACCAAACCCTTCCTTCACCTCTGACAAGACATCTTGTGAATGTGGGGAATGCCAGGCCTCCGCCGTGGTTCGGATTCCACGTTAAACTGTAGGTCGTCCATTTCATCTCACAATCACCCTACCCATTACACATTAGCGTAAGTGCGTATAACCCGAACGGGTAGTAAGACGCGGTGCTAATAATAATAATATTTTATTAAAGCAATTCTTCATATATAATTTAATGATTTATTATATCTCTACATCATACTTAGACTCGATCATAGCCGTGTATAATACTTTAAATTATAAATAACTATAGATCAAAGTAATTCTTCAAATTTAAACAATATTAATTTGATCCTTGATAAGAGCTCTACATCATATTTAAAACAATATTTGATCATTTGTTCTGAACTCTACCATATACTTGAACTTGTACAGAGCCTACACCATACTTAGAAATTTTATTAGCTGGGCATGATACTTAAAATATATTTTATGACATTTAAACTTCTGTTCTGGCAATGACTTATAGAAGTTTGGTAACTTAACTTCCTTAAACAAATCCTCGAATGATTCAATTGAAGATAGGTCGATCACTTCCAGCTAGAGCTTAGGCAGCAAATCTTCGACTTTGTAATTAAAAGTATTTTTAAAAAGTCTTATGTTCCCCGAGGCTTCATCAAAATCTTGAAAAGATCCTGAAACTGCTGTTTCAGCTGTGGAATCACGTCTAATGCAAAACAAATAAGAAATGGAACACATCATTCATTTTTGTACCTATCACTGCTTTGGAAGTTAATTAAGTTGTTAGCACCAACCGGCTTTTCAAAAAGACTTAATTTCTCAAATCTTAAATGAAAGAATGTTCTCCTGGAAGTTTCCAATTCAGGCAGTTTATATGCTCGGTCAGGTCAACAACAAATGTAAGTTTCCATATCCACTAGCTGTCTGAAAGAACAGTCACGTGGTGGTTCTTCTCATTCATGAAAATATCAGTTTCTGCTCGTAGTTCAAAAAACCTTTTAAGCACTTTTCTTCTGCTGAGCCAACGAATCTCACAATGATACGGCATTTATTGGTATTCACTTTCAATTTCGGCAAGGAAGTTTTTAATTGACATTGGACGAGTGCATGGGATCGGATAAAATTCACTGTGCGTACAATAACATACATCACAGGAGATAACTACATGTGCCTACCACATAAAGCCTGTTGATGGACGATGCAGTGAAGAATCATTGGTTTCACTGCTCCGACTTGTTGAACGGCATTAAAGATATTGCCTACTAACCCGGTTTTGGTTTCACATATATTCCATCCCCGTCTCTAGTTACACACTTCAGAGTTCTCCAGTCAAGTCTAAGGCTAAATACAGTTTCCCTGACCTTTGAAAATAGGTCATTTCCAGTGACAGTACAACACTCTACTTATCTCTAAAAACACGGCACTCCGCATCAACTTTTCTCTGATTAGCATTCGACATTATTAATATCTCAAATCAAAACACAGAATCTTTGAAACAACACAAATGCCACGCACTAAAGACGTAGCACTCAAAATAAAGTGTTTCCAACCATAGTAGATGTTTCTAAAGACTAAAGTATAGAGGCTGTCACTATGGTGGCTGAACTGAGAGCTCGCATTTCTTTAGTCGACTGGTAAAGCTCGCCAGATGCATTAAAAGTAACAGGTTCGTCCTCAGTGGTTTGGCCACGTAAAATAATCAGTTCACCTTTATTTTAAATCTGATTATCTCAAGGGTGGAGGAAATCTATTATTATCATAATGTTTTCAATTTGTTTCACGGACTGGTCAAAAGCAACCTTAGTCTGTCGGCCATAGGTTGGACAGCCCAGCCTTAGACCACTAGGCCACTGAAGTGGGTCATTGTTTAGTATTATTTAAGCGCCACACATAAATATAAACATAGCCTTATCTACGTAAATCAAGGATCAAATGACAGAATTTACTTATGCGCAATTTTTATTTGCGGAACACTATCTACCTTCTAATGTGAATGCATAAAATGACTCGAAACATACCTCCATAGCACTCATTACTAAATAGATTTATAATAGGTTTGTTTTTATTTCCAAACCCCTAATTGCCAAGGAGACTTGCAAAAATGATTTATAGATTATAATTTAGTGTATTTGTATTGTTACAAATTTAAAACGCAAATGTAAACTCACGAACAGTCAATTTTTTCGAGACAGCTTCGCTTATTGGTGAGATAGCGTGATGGTATATAGCTAGCCCTATTTTTTTTTAAATACAAGCAAAACAACAGAAGAAGTCCCATCTTGATCTGATAGCTTTTTGATTTTACTGGAAACAAACAAAAGTAATCGAAAGTACAGACAAATTTAGAGTCTTATTACAGGAATAGATTAATGAAGAATTCTTGCGGATATTATTTTGAATATTTAATATTTAGTGTCAATTCTTGAGGCTAGGTTGTTGACTATTCAATATTAAGGGTGCATTCTTGCAGTTAAGATGTTGAATATTCAATATTAATGATGCATTATTGAAGCTATTTTGTATAATGATTAATAATAATCACGGGATCCTAAGTTAGAATAGTAGTTGTGCTATGATACAACTCTGCGCATTCTAAGTGCAAGTTATATATTTGTATCTCTTAAGCATTAGCAACCTGAAGTATTAATTTTAACAAAGTGTATACATTCCCGAATATAAGATCAAAAAAGGAAAAAAAGGTTAAAATAAAATACTTACAACCGGCCAGGGGCAGGTGGTGGCAAATGGAACATTGCTTTTTCCAAACAGCATATTTGATATAGGTTGGTTAAGTCTAAACCATTCGCAATGTCCTTTAGGCTCCAATTCAGATTGTTTCCATTGCTGAATATTCTCCATGAACTCGTTTATCCTAATATCTAGCTGCAACATACATATTTTTGAGTAGATAGTACTTGTATTATTACCTTAGACAGTTACAAATAATTATAATATTCACATAAGCATTTATCAATGTATACGGACGGGGAACAAGTTCTATCAAAAGGTTTGTAGTTCAATTTAAACAACGGAAATTACAGCATAGCCTACCACACACTCTTTTCTGGAAGGGGTATTCATATCATGAACAAGGTTAGAGACATCACGGGGAATCCTAACTAAATGGGTATCATTTAATGGTTTTAAACCTCACCTTTAATCTGTCCACCCACATCAAATCTCATTGGAATTTGACGTGACATGGATCTCTGAGCATAAAAGTGAGCTTCACCCATGTACTCACTGAAACCGTCAATTGTATCATGATGGCAAATTTGCCAACATCATCAACATCAACAAGGACAGAAACCTTACAACTGTTTTTGGAAGTTAATATAAGCGACGTCTCACCCCATTTCACTATTATTTAAATCTTGAATGTGATTGAGGATTTACATAGCTACGTCGACGATGACAAAGAATGTATTGTCAAGAAACTAAGTCTTTTATCAGTGTGTGGCACAAACATTTACTATTGGGTGTTAAAAACCCCTTAACCCTATGAGGAACTTTCCTCTGTGGCTAAAAACTAAGCCAAATATATCATCAACACGCTACATGGGATTCCCTGTGATCTTGGTGATTTAGATTACAACCTGCTAGAATCTCTCATCTCCGTAATACACTGCATGCAGAAATAGTCTACGTCAAAGGGACAGAAAATAAAAAGTTTCTAGCAGAATACACACCTTCACAAATCGTCGAACTGTGCGACAAACAATGTCATCTTTGAAAACTCTTAAATTGGGTCACATCACAAGCATGACAGCGCTGTGTGGAATTTATGTTAAGTCGCCATCGTTTGGGGACTTCAAGACTATCTGATTGAATATGGAGACCCACACCGTAAGAAATGCGCTGAAAACAAGCCCGTGCTTCTATTTTGCAAGTTTGGTTGCTTTCCCTAATGATCAACTGCCAGCAAGAATAAATGACTACCTGTTTCAGTGGACGCCTGTTCTAAGGTGCTAATTTGGCATTAGACTAGACTGCCAAGGACAGGGATATCAGGTTTCAATTCCCGTCTGGTACATTGAGGGTGGTTTTCTAAATGGTTTTCCACTCTCCCGCCACGCAAATTAAGGTACACTTCCTCTAAAGTCAACCCTTTCTGATGCTTAATATATTAGTGCATTTATTACAAATGCGTATAACCCGAACTGATAGTGAGACGCGGGGCTAAAAGAGAATAGTGTGCCCAAAAGCTTTCTTCATCAACACTGATCCACACACCAAGCCTAGGGCACATTGGTTCGCAATCTTTATCAACAAGAAATGCGTGGAAGAGTACTTTGCCAGTTATATATTTTACCCCCTCTTGTAAAGTCACATTTTGTATCCATACGCCAAAACGTTTTCTAATGGTCTAACAACACGGTACGACTTCAAGGCATAGTATTAGAGGTTTGCGAACATTATTGTTTCATGTACTTTCTCTACCGTGACTATAAAACTCCAATGAAAACATTCCTGTTCCTATTCTTATTCACCAATCACACATATAACGACGCTAAGATGTTTTGGCATTTCAACGCATATTTCAAGACCCCAGCTACCTATCACCCTTCAAGAGGCTGCGTCCAATCAGCGTGTGCCTCCTTCCCTCGATAGCTATAAAATAGAAACCCGATGGCGAGCCACCTATAATCACGGCAATCGTCGAAGCGATCATACAACTTAGAAACCCAACAAGTACCTTAAGATGTTTGCAACCACAATGATGAAACCACACGCCAGAATCATATTTTCAACATGCTGTTTCCACTTGGAGTTAACTTCAAAATAGTCATCGAGTGTCGAGAACAGCTTTAAGCCCTTTGTCCAGCTATAAAATTGCGTAGGGAATTGTATGACGTTCAACCGTTTAGAGTGCAAAGAATTGAGCCGCTAAAAGTAGGTCATATCAAAATTTTAAGCATCCCACAGCCTAATCAGAAGATAAGTTTAACTAATCATGAAATCTCCCTGAGACGCATGTGTGGTGACCGTATGGTCGTCACCAGTGAGATACATTATATCTGATTCAAATGTAGCACTGAGCTAGGCGCGTCATTGCGAATTGTGAGACCTCATCGACGTCGCGGTTGACCGAAGAGATATGTGGTTATCACCCTTCACCAGATATTTCAATGATTTTATCGACACACTCGTCGTGGATGTTTGCTATACGTTAACAGAGACCGTGGATTTCATTGATCTCGAGAAGCCTACGGTGGAAACACAAATCATAATCCTGGATTTGATCAGATATGACTACATGTCAAGTCGTAGGTTTAGACTATTACATGTTGTATTGTGAACTAAAAACCATTTTACTGACATATCTAAGAGAAAATGTTGACAGACATATGAATAAATATATAAATCATTCGTGTAAACATGTATAGTAAATAGATACGGTATGTCTATTATATTATGTTTTATTCACATAAAATGAACTCCTGTACCAACATTACCATCATACTGGAGTCAGGTTTGACATCATCACGCCAAAAACCGATTCAAGGTTATGTCAATAAATGCATGCAGAATCAGGGGCCCCTTAGAAGAAGGATGCTACACTGATATTCAATTTTGTCGGGTGCAGAAGAGGTCAATAACCCATCAATGGTCATCAAAGCGTTGCCTATTCTTGTATCGACATGTTGGTTGACAATATGTTGACAGCTACGAGTCCAGAAATAGATTCTGACGTCCTCACCCTTGGCCTATTCCTTTCGCAGTGTGCTTTTTCCCCTATTCGCCACCAGATATGAATCATATTTCTAGAAATAGATTCTGACGTCATCAGTGTTGTGACATTAACCAATTATTCCTGTATCAACGCGTCGAGCCATCAATCTGTCGCCAGGTTTGAGTGCAGAAATAGTTTTTGATATCATCAGGGCTGTGACATTCTGGATAGAGGTAGTGAGAATCCCGAGCGTGCTCCCTAAACCACAACAGATGAAGTAAAAAAACTCCAACGTCCTCTCAAGGATTCGAACCAAAGTAAATGGGGCACAAAAAATCATATAAGGCAAACAAATTGTGCAAAACGGGGCAGCAGGGTTGCAACAGGGTCGATGAATTCACTAAAGCAGGATTGAACAGGTACGAACAATTTCGTCACATGGAAAAACCTTGAAACTAGATCACAAAATAGATTACCAACTCATATCGCCTGAGGGGTGTTTTAAAATGCCACTCGTCGTACTACTGACAGTTGTATATTGTGAAAATACCAGATCATTGGTTTTATATCTAGTTCGTTGTTGACTAGCTATAGACATAGACTAAAGATACGCCAGATACTTAGTTTTTGATCCAGGCAATTATCTAATTATATCTTATAGTAATATCAAATAATCAAATAGCCAAAGCTATGATATTTTTAGTGAGGATTTACTCACACCTAGATTTCATATTCTGAAAATTGAAAAATGACACCTGGACACAGGAATCGTACCCGGGACGTACTAAACCAAAGGTCCCGGGTTTGATCCCCGTGTCCAGGTGTCATTTTTTCAATTTTCAGAATATTATATTAATATCAGATACGTAGTTTTAGATATGTCGTTATTGTTGCCGTCCCCGCCCCTCATCACGTAAGTTCGTGTCAGGAGGCCCCTTCGGGAGTTGGATTTTGGGTTCTACACAGGGGAGTGTTAGTGTAAGGCTGGTTATGGTTAGATGACTTGCTTAGTGTCTTTAGTAGGTCAGGGTACAATAGTGAAGAGGTCGGATAGAAGGTATGGTCATCGTTAGTCTGAGTGTGTCTAAGTACAACTACTTCTGAGCAGCAAGCAAACCTTCAGAGCTCTTGGTATTACAATACTATACACTATCACTAAGGAGCCTGACCGGACTCATCACACACGACATTCCATGTCAACTGTCAACAGCCAACTGGTCAAAACTACCTCTTTCTCAAATTGTTATCATCTTGAGTTTTATCTTCCACTTCCATCCACGAATTAATTGGGACGAAGCTGTTGTCCTTCCCAAGTGGGCCGAAACTGTCCGAGTCATAGATCCTCACGAGAGTCTAGCGACAACAGCGTAAAACGTACGATACGTGCTTCTGTGCCTAATTCCTTCTAATTACTCGGGTCACAGCCAACCTACACCATTATTTAGCTTTCGGCTCACAATACCATAACAGTTATAAGTTGAAATTAAACATACTAGGTTGAGGGCATCACATCCAATTATAGCTTATAGTAATGCAATGATCGTAGTTTTAGATATAAGTAGTTATCTAATTATAGCTTATAGTAAAGTCAGATACGTAATTTTAGATTCGGGCCGTTATAAATTTGGTTCATGCCAGGTGTATGTCTTAGATTTATTTCTGTATCACTATGCTACTTTAATGAGAACATGTTAGGAAGGACAGTACATGACAGCTACAAATATTACTAAAGCTACTCTCATATACTCGTACATTAAGAAAGTCAAGTGATCTACAGGTGTCCAATTCAATGACAATTATCGATAGCAATAGAATTATAATGTTGGAGGGGGCTCACATATACGAATAAAAATCGCATACGTATAAAAACCACAAATAAATATAAAAATCACATATACGTATACAAAATTTAATAATAAATGGTGTTGTCCTACACCTTATCTCAGGCGATAGCGTGTCTGCCTACTGAGCTAAGGCCCAAGGGTCCTGGATTTGATTTCTGGCATAGGCTAAAAACTTATAACTGGTGGAATTGGGATTTGAATCCTGTGTCTGTTTTAGATATAGGTTAGTTTTTAAATCGAGTTACTATACCGGATGTTCATTTGAAAAGTTTCCACCAAAATATCTAAAAAATAACGTATTGCAGAAAAAAACGTTTTAAGCAAAAGTTGTTTGGTTCTGAGGGGGAGTAAGGTGGTACGGCTGATGACCTTGGGTGGTGTTGCTAAGGTGACATTAAGGTCACTTTAATTTTTTTATGAGACTCCCTACTTTTTAATACATATTACTATACATAAAGTTGTGCCACTTTCAAAATGGTGGTTTTAAGATTTTTAGAGTAAAATACATCATGAGGAATGAGCCTCACAAGTTTCTGAGTTGCTGACACCGGGTGCGGCATTAGAATTTGGGCTATCCAAACAGAGCTCGGGACGGTACAAGTGTTTGTATGTAAGTTCTTAAACACACCATTGTTTTTACCATCAATGCCAGTAGAATCCATTAGTTGTCTCGTTTGAGTTCGATTGTTAGCATACAATCTTGGAAAATGGCTCACAGTCCGGAAGAGAGAACAGAATTGATTTTTCTGTATGGAGACGAGGCTCAATGTGCTTGAAGAATGGCAATACCTTTACCAAAGACATCAGGATAAAAATGTATCACATAGTTATGTTTTAGAACTTGTTTCAAAATTTAAAGAAACTGGATCTGTTGCAAACAAAAAACGGACTGTTCGTACAGTAATGAATGAATTAACTTAAGTGGACATTTTGGGCACTTATGTGGCAAATCCCAAAAGTTCAGTGCAGTAAGTGTCTAAAGCTACTGGTGTATCTATTGGTTTTGTTCATAAGACATTGAAATTAAATAAGTTTCATCCGAATAAAATGCAGATATATCAAACATTAAGCGAAGATGATCCTGATAGGCGAGTACAGTTTTGTGAAGAAATTATTGAATTATTGAATGGAAATCCATTGTTATTAGAATTTATCTGCTTTTCTGACAAGTGTACTTTTTTCTTAAATGGTTTTGTAAATAAACACAACTATCGTTATTGGAGTGATCAAAATCCTTGTATTTTTACTGTCAGACACACACAATGGTCAGAAGAAATAAACGTTTGGGCAGGTATATTGGTATGATATTTACTGACGGAAATTTGACAGGGGATAAATTCTTGGAAATTCTTGAAGAAGCTATTCAATCCTCTCATAGTGAATGTCATAGAAAATCAACTAGACAATCATAGATACATGAATCTTGATGAAGATCTTTTAAATTTTCAGCAAGATGGAGCCCTCCTCACCATACACTACTCGTTCGTCAATGGTTAAACAACAGATTTAATGGACAATCGATTGGCAGAAGAGGACCAATTGTGTAGCCAACAATGTCACCTGATTTAACGTGTTTTTTTTAATGGGGGCATTTATAATCAAATATTTATGGGACTAAGCCAGCAAATATCGAAGAGCTAAAAAATAGGATAACATTGGCATGTAGAAATATTACAAAAGAGGCCCTACGAAAAGTCAGAAATTAATTAGAAAATAGACGATATAATTGTTTAGCTCAAAATGGAGAGAATTTTGAAAACCTCCTTTAAACTTAAAATTAAAAAAGTGTTTTTCTCAATAACTATTTTACAAATACACATAAACGTGAACAAACATACGTTTGCGAGCACACAGCACAAAAACACTTGTAGCTTCTCGAGATATGTTTGAATGGGCCACATTCTAATTCCGCGCCCAGTGCCGGCAACTCAGAAACTTGTGAGGCTCATTTCTCGTGATAGCTTTTACTTTAAAAAGCTTCAAACCACCATTTTGAAAATGGCACAACGTAATCTACAAGAATATGTAATAAAAGATAGGGAGTATTATTATTAAAAAAAAAAAAAATCAACGTGACCTTAACGTCACCTTAGCAGAGCCACCCAAGGTCATACCAAACTTACCACCTTACTTCTTCCTCAGAACCAAACTTTTTTTCTGCAATGTGTTGTTTTCGAGATATTTTAGTGGAGAGTTTTTAAATGAACATTCAGTATAATCAGTCAGCTCAGAAAGTGTACGTTAAATAATAAATAAAAAAAAGAATAGTGTTTTTTTTTATCTGCGAGTACGATTCATTTTATATGCAACTAGCCAAATACTAATAACTATTTTTTAATATTGAACTAAATAAATATTATTTATAATTTATTATTATAACACTAGAACCGTCAACATACTAAGCCAAAAATGGTTTTTACTTCATATAATTATATAAGAGAATTACAAGTGAGTTTCTTGGTATGCATATGGATTGTAATTTACCCAGTTTTAAAAAAAATCTTTAGTTACTTTGTAGCAGGTTTGTTGACTGACCACTAGATAGGGCCAGGCTTGTTTAAAATGTTTTCCTGCTGATCTGATAGAGTGTGCGAGTGTCAGGTGGTGAGCGCCCATTGATCTCTATAATATAACTGGATGGACATCTGTTGCTGAAATTTTCAAGCTGTCGTCTGCAGACCATTGTGTAAGAGAGCAGAAAACTTTCGGGTATCTCTTTCTCTCTTCCACCCTTACAAGGCAAAATGGCATTTTGACATATCTCATTAATTTGATTGAATATATGAAGTACATCAATGTGTGATTAGTTAAATGAATTAAATGTGTTATTAATAGCTTTGAAGAGCATAACAAAGTTCAAAACTGGTGAGTTTTTTCTTTAAATAAGTTTATGTAGGCTAATATATATGATGATTTTTGAAGGAAGCTCGTTTGTAAGGCTTTATCTCGTACCAGAATCCTACCTTATAGTAGTGTTTAGGTAGGGTAAAATACCTTCCAGAAGGGAATTTCTACTTCCATTCTAAATGACTGTTTATCATACCAAAATACTAATATATAATAGTATTCTAGTACAAAATAAAGCCTTACAAATTGGGATTCTTACTAAAATCAGGGTTTAGTAGATACCGTACTTCCTACAAGCCTATAGCCTACATTATCGTTTGAACATGAGACTTCTACACAAAGTATGTCATTCAAACAAATGTAATATAGATTTTTAGATAACTTGTTTCACTATAGCTATCGCTCTTTCAACATAATATGGTTTATGAAAGCAATATACAAGATGTGATCCAACTTTTAAAAATATGGGAATATAATACTTTCTACAAGCCTATAACCTAAGTGAGCGTTTGGTCGTATGGCAACTACACAAAATTTGTCATTCTAACAAATGTAATCAAGGTTTAAGATACCGTACCTTATTCATTATATTTATCGAACTTTCAATATAATATGGTTTCTGAAACCAATATACAAACTAATAGCCAACTTTAAATACAAGTGTAGTCTTGGCAGACTGTAAGTAACATGGATGATAGCTACATATTTAAATATATTAAAGATTTTATTCGTAGCCTATTTGTACAGTACTACCTGTAAAATTGAATAGTATATATTTTAATGTAAACGATTTTTCAGACAAGTGTGATATAATACTTTGCTATTTTCAAACAATAACACTTTTATTCATCAGATACATGTTTTCGCATAAGAACATGAAATAAACCGTTAAATCTTTCCCGCCACAATAAAGCAGACGATAAATTTGGAGCGTCACGTTTTGGTCCTTGGCAATGCGTATGTTTATGTCCATCCAGTATAATATAGAAATCACTGTGAGCGCCCCTATTACTCCCTATGACACTTCTCACTACACAGCATGTAAATGTTGATAGGACTTTGAAGATTTTTATTTGCATACTTCGTCACAACATATAATAGCGCTTATTGCTGTGTATCGTTTCTGTGAACATGTGACGTTTAATAACAGTTGTTTATTATTGTTTTAGACAACATCTATGAGGAATACTCCACGTAGCTGGGATAAATAAAGATTATAATATTATTATTTAAAATCTAGTAATATATATGTGTGTGTGTGTGTGTGATGAAGCACTAAAATAAATTTAAAAAATACTTTTATTTGAATTGAAAGTTGCTTTTAATTATAGGCCTGGTTAAGATTTAACGGCGGAGTCAAAACAAATGAGCAAAATACGAATAATCATTATACTGTACAAAACAGTAAAATTTAAATATTTGTTTAAAACATATATTTATGAAATTCAGAGGGTTTTGGTGTACATAAATGGTAAAATAATTTTAAACAGTTTACTCCTTATGAAGTGGAAACAATTGGAGATTAACAGTGTGGATTTGACGAGAGAGATCAATAACGGATAATATTTTTACTTTTTGGTTAATATTGGAAAATAATTGGGAATACAACATGACGGTTCATCAATAATACAGAGTTTTTAAAAATGGCGCAGGGTATGGATTGGATGTCGCTTATGCAACAGCCAGTTCTGTTGTTGCCAAAGCTCACGGTGTCTTCTTCGCACATTTTCGCGCAGTCAGTGCAAAACGTCACAATACAACGCGGAATTGACTGTTTGACCTGCTGGGACGAATTATTTGTGCAAAATTCCCTTTATGTCAAATAAAATTATGAGCATGCTCTTAACATTGCTCTTCACCTTTCTGGCCTTTTTGGTCTTGGTGAGGTTGGGATTTTCCTTTGGGTTGATTGTTGCTTGGTCCCAGGGTCATAACCGTAAACCCAACTCTTATCACCAGCAATAACCCTGGTCAATAAGGTTGCATCGTCGGAGGTTACCTGAAGAATATCATTGCAGATGTCGAAATGCTGCTGTTTCTGGTCAGCTGTCAGGATCCTGGGCACACATTTGGCTGCGACACCGCGGATGTCCAACTCTGAAATCAGAATTTATTGGAAGGCTCCAAAACTAATTTTCAACTCCTCAGCAATGTCTTGAATGGTCCGTCATCGATTATGACTAATGATCTATTGAAGCTTTGCAACCATGGTGGGTGTTGTGCAGCTGCTGGGTCTTCCTGTGTGTTCGTCGTCTTCAACCTATGTCCGACTGGCCTTGAACTGGGCATGCCATTGAAACACTTGTGTATGGCCCATGATTTCTTCTCCGAAAAAAATTTGAATCATTTTTAGAGTCTCCGTTGCACTTTTCCCTAGATTCACACAAAATTTGACGCACACGCGCTGTTCCTTTTTTAGATCTATCGTGAAAATCGCCACAGGATATGTACACGACTCTAAAAACACATACGTGGAAAATCAACACGACAGCCTAGATGAATGAAACTTGATACACTTACTCCCAAGACATGCTAGTGTTACCGTCTAAAGTTGCATTGCACTACTACAACTGCTTTCCAGATTGAAGCACCAGGTCGGAATTTTTTTGATGCCCGTATAAGCGTTGAAGATCATCCGAGATAAGTTGCATCCTGGTCTAACATCTTTTACTAATTTAGCTTACCCTTCATGCTCATTAACTCTAATTATTACTCTCTAATTTTTGTATTGTCTGTATATTAATTTTCAGTGGTTGTACTTGATCCCAGGCTTTCTCAAAATTTCAAACCTTTTATTCCATTCCACTTTATCAAATGCTTTTTCAATACACACAAATGCAATGTGCGCATTATTGCCCTTCTTTATTTGTTTTTCTGATAGCTTCCTCAAAGACAGGAAGGTATCTCTCGTTCTTCTATTTTTCTAAATACACATTGATCCTCTCCAATTATTGCTTATATCTTCTGGTCCTTCTTTTTTACATTATTCTTGTACGTACTTTTGATTCAAATGTCCTAATAATTAGTGCCTTATATTCTTCACTTTTAACTGCCCCAGGATTCTTTGGTAGTGCAACGACAATCTTACTTTCAAACTACTCAAGGCTATTCTTTGTTCTGTACATTTACTTACACATTTGATAGTTTTTTCCTTTACTTCTTCTCCGCCACGTTTGAGTATATCTGCAAGAATTACATCCATTCCACATAGTTTGTTTTATTTTAACTGATTTAGTGCTGCTTTAAATTCTGATTTGATTATTTGGTTGCCTCTTTCCTCTATGTCAACATCCTCTTCGTTTTCAAAACCATCTTCCCTTATTTCTTCTTTGAAAATGTTTCCCTAGTTATTCGTTCCATGTTCTTTTTTTGTTCTCCTCTTCAAATGATAATTTTTTATTGGTGTTCCTTAGAGAATTAGGGCTAGGTTTTTTTTTATCTTGAAAGTGTTTTTTCCCATCTTTGTATGCTAGATAAGCTCTTACTTTTCTTGGGTGTTCTTATATGGTTCCGCATTTTCCTTCAATCTATTATTCTTTGGCTAATTTAGCTTTTCAATTTATTTCGTTCTTTAAAGATATGTATTATTTTCCTTGGTTGTATATTGAGCTCTTGTATTTTATTCTGCTCTCTAGTAAGTTCAGTATCTTTTCTTTAATCCAAGGCTCCCTTTCCTCAGTGTTATTCTTCTCAGCACTTCCTCTGCAGTCTCTTTTACTGTTTTATTGACGTTAGTCAATCTTTTTCTTAAGAGTTCCATTGTTTTGTTTGTTTTTATATTTGTTACTACTTTTTCTGCCAGTGTTCTGCCTTCAGTTTTCACAAGTACGACGTTTGTTGTATATTTCCTCTGGATAACATTTTAAAATTAATTCTGGATTGCATTATTACCAAGTTGTTGTCACTTTAGATTTCCGCTTCAAGGTAACGTTTGCATTGCATTATTTGGTTCATTAATCTTTGTTTTGGGATTATATAATCTATTTAGTATCTTCTTGTTTCTCCAGGTATTTTACATATATATCTTTTTTTTTGAGATTCTAAACAACGTATTTATCATTGTCATTTTGTGCTGTGTACATAATCCTATTACTCTTTCTAACTTAACATATCTTCTTACCAGCCCATACTTACCTACAGTTTTATCATCATCTCTTTCTCCAACAATCGCATTCTAATCCCAAAAAAATAAATACATTGTCATCTCCTTTTACCCTTCTGATGATTTCATCTATCTTTTTGTATACTTCTTTAACTTCATCAATTTTACATACTGTAGTATACTTGACTTATTATTGTGTTTGTTCTGATTCTATAGTTCTCATTATAATCCTCTGTATGCATTGATAGTAACTCTTAGCTCTTTATGCACACTCTCTGTAAGAATAATTCCTACGCCTGAATATCCATTTATTCATCCTGTGTGGATAGCTCTAAAATCTTCACTGCAAAAATCCCCGTCATCTAGCCATCGCATTTCACGCACTCCTAAGATTTCAATCTGTAGTCTCTTCATTTCCACCTTCAAACTCTCCAGCAGTTCCACATTTTAGAGTCCTCACACTCTAAGCTCCAATCCACTTTGTTCCTACGTATGGTTGACCACCCCACCCCTAAGGCATCATCCAGCTGAAAATCTTGAATTAATTGACTTAATACGTACGTGCCATCATACTTCTGAAGCTTTTACGGGAGTGCCACAGGTTCTTAGGATTTTAATGAGGTGGTTTCCCTTTCCTTCCACATCGCAGTGCTATGGCCATCATAGTGGCTGCCCTTCTCACCCATAGGTCTCTGGTGTATAGCTGTACCGGTCTACCAACCTTCCCCTATATCCAATACTGAAAATTTTGCTGACCTTTCCCAGTCTTTTTGAGTCAACTTTCACGACCAGCAGAGATTACTGAGGATGTATTCTAGTTTCCTCATTCACAGAGATCTTATTAAATCTAAAACGTGCAAGATCTTTAACCAATGGCGAAAGAGTTATATTCTGATGATTATGTTATATTATCATATAAACTTGATATTTAAATAAGTTATTAAAATGTGTTTCTATTTTTGCAGTAAACAACTTTTATTCTTCTTAAAGTTTGGCGACTTTATTCTTTTTCACTTTTATTATGTAACGTTGATGCATGAAAGAAAGATGATTATTATCATATCAAAGTGAAGGTAAAATTGTGTTTGTAGAATCGTGTCAACATAATTTAAACATAATTTAAGATTAAATAGATAAAATGTGTGGAGCGTGATTACGTATGCACTTAAGACGTAGCTAATCATAAAGAAGGAACAAAGGTCTTTGGAGGTTTTTAACATGTGGCTGTGGAGAATAGTGGATAAGGTAAGTTGGATGAATAGGGTGAGGAATGAGGAGGTGTTGAGGAGGGTAGGAGAAGAGAGGGCCCTGATAAAGACGAGAAAAATGTCTTGGTTGGGCCACACACACTAGGAACTGTTTAATAAAAGGATCATGAAAGGGAATTTAGCGGGAAATAGAGTAAAAGAAGAAGGTTTGAAATGATAGCCAACATAAAGAAAGGAAGAAGCTACAGATGATGGAAAAAGACACTTAGGACCGATGCAAATGAAATAAGTCTAGTTGATATCTGTCTCAGGACAGATCCACAGATCCAAAAGAAGAAAAAAGAAATAAATTGAATTGCTAAGAAGCTCTGTTCCTCTTATTTATTACGTACCATCTAAACAATTAGTACCTAGATAGATCTACCTTGATTACGACCGTGTTTATTAGGTGAAAGTTGGCTGAAACAGCTGACAGCTCGAGTATACGACCAAAGAAAGCGAATGTATCCTGTTTATTTATTTATTTCAACACTAAAAATTAAAGTAGGTTACAAACACCTTTGGCCTATATTTGTTACTAGCAATAAAATCACTAATTAGTTTTGCAATTTGAAGTTTGTTGAATCTCTCAGGGTATACTTTAAGCAGACACAGGTGATTTAGTCTAGGTTACTTCATCGTGGAGCGAATATAGTTTATTTTTATGCGTTTAAGCATTGAAAAACTTCTTTATGCAGTAGCTGGTGTAGCTGATATCATTATAAGTGTTTTCAAAATATCTTCAGTGTATGTTCCAAGCATATTTTATTTTTATTATGTTAACTTAGTGTGAACTTTGCATCTTGCCTCAACAAGGTCTTTACATTAGCTAAAAGTTTTATTATATTATTTTAGGGGGTAACATTTACCTCCGTACCCACCAGTTCCTGCGCCACTGCCTCTCTTTAAGGTATCAAAATAAGATATCTCATCCCAGTGGTTTCCAGCTTGGAAGTCATGAATTCATTCTGGGTTGCAGCATGTATGGGTGGTGTTGCAATGCTTGTTGAAACTATAGCTTTTTGTTTATATTTTAATGTTATTATAATGACTATAGGATGGAGCGCAATTCCAATAATAGTTAAGCTGTCAAATTATAGTAAAAACACTGGTTAGTTTCTCAACTCTGATATTTGTTTTCTATGGCAGTCTCATGTTTAGGTGAGAGGCTCTGCTATTATAATATCCAAAAATACCCACTAGGCTCGTTAATTCTCTTTTAAGATATCTTAGTTGCATGCGTATAATCATTAAAATAAACAATTTAAAGTAATTAAATCAATCATAGGGTGGCATGTGTCACGTTTGTTTTGTTTGTTTGTCAGTAATGAGGTTGGGATTCAAATTCCGGATTAATGTTCTGGGGATTGGGGTGATTTTATTTTTATTCTATTCTACCTTCCTCATTTCTACCTCATTAGTGTAAATATGTGGATATCCCGGACGGGTAGTAAGACGTGGAGCACGGTACTATTCTACCTTCCTCATCTCTACTCCATTAGTGTAAATAAGTGGATGGCCTTGACAGGTAGTAAAACTCAGGAGAGTTATAAATATATCTTAAACAAATTTTTTTCAATGATTCAATATTTTGCTATTTGAATTATTTTTTACAATATTTTCTTTTATATCGTATCGTTGATAATAATGTACATACAGTGTAACTATGACTATTATAATCTATTCGTGACAAATTTGATTATAATAATATTAAATTCGAAACAGTACTTCAAATAATAGTACACATCCACAAAAGAAACACAATTGTGACACCATTATAATGCACTATAATAATAATAATAATAATAATAATAATAATAATAATAAAAGCAAAAATCATTTACAATAGATTAAAAATCAAATAATGTAAATATAAATTGTACATGAATGGACCGGAATAACGACCACGTGGGGTGACTCATGGAACGTCGGAGAGCTAGTTATGTACAGGAATAACAACCACGTGGGGTGACTCAGGGAATGTAGAAGAGCTATCTATGTACAGGAATAACGACCACGTGGGGTGACTCAGGGAATGTAGAAGAGCTATCTATGTACAGGAATAACGACCACGTGGGGTGACTCAGGGAATGTAGAAGAGCTATCTATGTACAGGAATAACGACCACGTGGGGTGACTCAGGGAATGTAGAAGAGCTATCTATGTACAGGAATAACGACCACGTGGGGTGACTCAGGGAATGTAGAAGAGCTATCTATGTACAGGAATAACGACCACTTGGGGATACTCAGTGAGTGGAGGAGAGTTAGTTATGTACAGGAATAACAACCATGTGGGCTGATTGAGTGAGTGTGAAGGTGGTGGAGGGGGGCATTACATTAAAGGCCAAGACCGTATTTCTTGGTTGCGGTGATGTGGTGAATTGTAAACTCAGATAATCGGGAATTGGATAGTTTGTACTCTACCGTAGTATGCTTACGTCAAATTTAGCTGACAGCTCTTTAATCAGAGAGAAGGTAACGTTTGCTCCAACATCATCTGGGTTATCTGGAGCCACTTCAGTTAGATATGCTTCAGCAAATTCAAAGTAGATTTTATCTATATATTTGATTGTAATACTTGTGAAGACCAACATGTATTTCTGAAACATATAAAATAACAAAATATGTTTTAATGATTAAACCGGCACCATTGGGCACATTAACAAAAGCGTTACCCACTTCGGTGGCCTTATGGTCTAAGACAGCTACTTTCCAACCTTTTAAACTCACAGCACACTGAACAAGGCAGTGAAATTGTCAAGCCACACCATAAGTTGTTTAAGGGGAGATTTTATCACTAATAAACTCGCAATAATATTATGTATAAGATTCAATAGCGAAAATCACTTTCAGTGTTTTATTTAAAGTAAATGGTACGACACACTCGCACAAACTTTCACCATGTTGTTTATTATACCTTTGAAGATAATGTTCAAAAAAAGATTTTTAGTAAACTACCCTTATCAGGTTTTACTCATAAAAACAAATACATCATCTTTTTAATCACAATAATCACTCATTATATTTAAATTTTAAAACAAATTGATCAAATAGAACTATATTTAACAAAATTCAAATTTTAAAACTAAATTATTTGTAAGCTACCCTAAAATTGTTTGCTATTTGTAGAAATAAAAACGTATTCTTATTTATAATGAAAAGCTATTTACATATTTCCATTTTGATATCAATATTCAAGGTCAATTTACAAAACATTAAAATTTTCTTATAAGTAAACTACCCTTAAATTAATTTAATTAAGATAAATAAAGATACATTATTATTGATACGTAAAATAGTCTCCCGATATCAATTTTGTTCACCTCTGACAAGACATCTTGTGAATGAGGGGAATGCCAGGCCTCCACCGTGGTTTGGATTCCACGTTAAACTGTAGGTCCTTCATTTCATCTCACAATCAACCTTCCATTACACATTAGGGTAAGTGCGTATAACCCGAACGAGTAGTAAGACGCGGTGCTAATAATAATAATAATAATAATAATAATAATAATAATAATAATAATAATAATAATAATAATCAATTTTGTTCCAGATCGCCAAAACAATTTTTTTGAATATTTAAATTTAAAAATTAATGATTAGAAAAATACCTATATCCTATTCCGGCCCCCAAAACAGCCTTCTTTGTCATGTTATTGTCAAACACTCCACAGATATAATTTAAGCAAAATCGGAAGCCATTTTCAAACTAATTTGAATTTTCAAAAATGACCCTCAGTAAACGGTGCTTTCTTGATTTTTTACACAAAACAAAGTATACAGGGTTGTTTATCATGTCAACACCACAAAGATACCCATCTGGAACCAAATTGTTAGGGCCCATTTAAAAATATTCCCAGTTTTTGTAAAATAAATAATCAGTAAACAACACATAAATAAGTTTTACCCCAAAAACAAATATATTGTGTTAATTGTCATGTCAAACATCCCCAAGGTACCCATTAGAAATCAAATCGTTAATGCCAGTATCTACACAAACCCTACTAAGATACCCATTTGGAACCAAATCGTTAAAGCCATTTGTAAAATATTTCAAGTTTTTGAAAAATCAATCATCAGTAAACTACCTTTCAGCAAATTTTTGCCCAAAAAAAAATAATTATAAAGTGCCAGTTGTCATGCAAAACAAAACCTAGATATGAATTTAAAAAAATCGTTCAAGCCATTTTCGAATTAAAAAAAATTACTAATAAGTAAATTACCATTAAATGAAGGGCTAGGGTAAAAATAAACCATTTTGTGGTAAAACCCTATAATATATAAATATCAAGTTTGAACAAAATCCATCAAACTGTTTTAATCTGTGCCCAGAGACAGACAGACATACTTTTTTTGGAATCATGTTATAATAAAACGCAAAATTTGGTCATACTCTCAAGATCGATTTTTTTTACGAGCACAATATCTGGTCTTGTTATTAGAAATTAAAAATAATGTTTATCGGTGATTGCAAAAGATTTTGTTTTTAATTTCTCAATATTTTCTATCGCTTCTTTTTGACTTTCCCCCAAACTCCCTCGGCACACCGGTGGAAAAACGCTTATCTAAGTCATCACTCTCGTAATAGACTGGGCCCTTCAATGACTGGGCAATCGAGATTCAAACCCCAGTTGGGCATATTAAGGGTGTTTTTTTTTTACTAAAAAGGCTTTCCACTCTCCTTCCATGCAAATGCCAGTACACCTTCTCTAAATGCAACCTTCCTCATCTCTTAACACATTATAGTAATTGGTTTATATGCGTATAACCCGAACGGGTAGTAAGACGCGGTGACCAAGGCAAAAACATAAAAGGCGTTAGTCTTATATTAATCTTGTTTAACTTAGACAGGGAGCTTGGGGCTCTGATCTCACGGCAGTACAGAGTTTTTTTTCTCAAATGGTAATCCAGCCTCCCTTCACTAATATATGAATACATTATCTCTAAAAATTCTACATTCTTCAATTTAGTAAATATGCAGATGATTACCAAGTGACCGAACTTAATCCAACAGCATTTAGTCGACTGCTTTCCAATCTATGAGGTCAAATTTAACTCTTTGGTCTCAGAGTGAAATTGTGAGAAATTGGCAGATAAATTCTAGTATTATAACTATTATTTCCTAAATTAATACAATGCAATTACCAAACTCCAACAACATGGTATGGGTAATGAATGTTTAATTAAATTTTACACAATTTTTATATTTTGTCAAAAAAATCCAACTTCGTAGATGTCTTCTTAAAAGGAGACATATTCACATTGCCAATTTTAAGTAAGCTTTTAATTATACTATTCAAGCACTAGAAAAGCCCAATACAGTTTTAATTGTTTTTATAAAACTTTGGAGTAATTCAAATCAAGAATAGAATGATACCTTATAAACCGAAGGTGTTCTTGTTATAATACATGTGTCATACTACATATGGTAACTCAGAAAAAAAACCTGCTTTTGTGGCCACATGGTCAAATGCGTCACTATTGCAGAAGACTAGTTCGCTGAAGACAAGAGGAGATCAAGGTTCGAATCTCAGATTGGTGTACTGAAGGTGGTTTTTCCCAAATGGTTTTCCACTTTAACTTCACGCAAATAACATAACCGTTCTCATCCCTAAAAACATTAGCGTGATTAGTGAATAAGCGTATAACCCGAATGGATAGTGAGACGCGGTGGTAAAAAAACACTCAGATCAAAATTATTATGTGAGTATAATAGGCACACGAAACGAGCCTTCATCATAGCAGGCCAAACTCAGCTCCCTGCTCGCGCGAGGTATGGGAGTAAAAGGGAAAAGATAAGACCAAGATATTCCAGAAATGTGTGCAGTACATTCATATTTGAGTGATTACTCGAAATTTTCCGCTGTGACGATGGGGGACAATGCGACAAAGTTTCTAGTTAAGAACTACAGTATGTCCCTATTAAGACAAAATCAAGATTTGTGCACAATGCTTAGCTGTGAAGCCATTCTAAAATTGTAAAAAACGACCTTTTCAATGCAGTTTTTATCCTAATATAATTTAATATCACAACAATATTTTGTATTAGGAACTTCTATTAACTCTTTATCTCCAATAATGTTTATTCAGAAATTATCCACATGCAATAGTGTTCGTTAAATTTATTATTTCTAACTGACTGTATCACAGAGTTAATTGGCATATGATGCACGCACGCACGCACGCTTTATCTAATTGAGTACTGACACAAGCTCTCTAATTATTTGTGTGAAACTTGTACCCAATCATTAGATAAGTGAATACTAATTCAAGTTCCTAAATTATTTATACGATATTTGATGAATACCCAATTTTTTTTATAAATGACAAGTGGCACAACTCCCAATTTTTTTTTTAATGTTGCTTGCCAAGAACACAATCTTTATATAGGTAAATACTGTAATAAATCCTTAGATTCTTTATATTATGCTTGTTGAGTACCAAATCATTATATAAGTGAGTACTGGTTCAAGTTCCTAAAGTTTTTAATATACTTGTTGAGTACCCAATCATTATATAAGCGAGTATGTGTTCAAGTTCCTAACGTTTTATAAATATACCTGTCGAGTAACCACTCATTATATAATTGAATACTACTCAAATTCTCAAATTATTTATATATCACAGGTTGATTTGTCAATATTTATATAAATATATACTGTTTGCTGTTACTAAACATACATGTGATTTTTGTTAAGTTCTCAATCTTTATATATTTTAATACTAGTACAAGTTTCTAAATGTTTTCTAACCTTAGAAGAAAAGCTTCATATTACATAAATTGTTTGCATCTCTGTCTTATGGAATAGCTTATAAGTCAAATTTACAAATAAAATCAAACACATTTTTGGGGAATTGTGCTACTTATTTATTGTTAACCTAGAAATGTGTCATGTTTCGGTGGTAAAACGGTAAGAGACGGTTATACTGTATTCATAATAAGACTATTAAAACCTGGCACTATAAACTCTTAGGATTCATTATTCTCCGTTTGAAAGCTTACACTAACTATTTGTGGTTGGATAACTTGCCTCTACTACTCGTGGTTGGATAACTTGCCTCTACTACTCGTGGTTGAATAACTTGCCTCTACTACTCGTGGTTGGATAACTTGCCCCTACTACTCGTGGTTGGATATATGGCCCCTACTACTCGTAAGTGGATACTACTTAAATAAATGTAAATATAATATTCTTCGTCTTAGTAGCTCAAACATTAATACAAACACAACGCATCTCATTTCAGTAACAAGCATTTTCAATCTACATGCTACATTTTAAAATCAGGCTAAGATATATGAGCTATATTTTAAAAATATATTGTAAAAATAATTTATCATAAAAAAGATATAAAATATGTTATAATATTTTAAGTATATAAATGACGAGCATAATAACATTCGACTTAAGCTATTTATATATAGCCTAAGTTGAACGTTATTATCTAAAATATTAATAGCTAATATATTATAACCCTATATATATATTTTATAACCCTATATATATTTTTATAACCCTATATATATATATAGTTATAATATTTTAGATAATAATACATATTATGTCTTAAGTGACATTCCATTTTTGGTATGTATTTATGCCGAAAATATTATAACATTATATATAGATACATACCGACAATATTGTAGCCCTATAAACATATCATTCACTAGCCCCTTCCCCGTAAAAAAATATTGTAAGGAATCCTGTAAAACAAAGCATCAAATCATCCATCATGTCAATATAAAAAACAACTTTTTTTTACTTATTTTTTTTAAAATACAGTCCTGCCATCACTGTATAGCCCCTCCCTCTTTTTATACTCCCTCCTATTTTCATCTTACCCCTACCCCCCCGCCCCCTTCACCAACCACACTTTCCCTTCAACAACTTTTTTTTTCCAACGACTATATAATATACTATCGAAATTTTTATGAGGAGTAAATTAAATTATCAAAATAAAATATAGCCTATGTTACTCGCTGATAATGTAGCTTTATATTGGTGAAAGAATTTTTAAAATCGGTCCAGTAGTTTTTGAGTTTATCCATTATAAACAAAAAAACAAAAAATCAAATCTTTCCTTTTTATAATATTAGTATAGACAAGCACTTCTCCAACAATTAATTCGGTTCTGGTGTAGGCCAGATTTGTTAGTACTTAAATGTTTAAAAATGTTATATACGTTTACATCTCCCTCGCCTGTACTGATTTAATGATATAAACAGTTTGATGGAAGTTTTTCCAACTTAAAATTTACCAGAAACTTTTCAACTCTCTATTTAATATAATTTTATTACAACTAAATACTTATAAGTTAAAAAACAGCTAATATTGTTCTAACTTTAAGAGTGTGGTCATCAAACAATAATTACTATTATTGTAAAGTGAAGGAGATTTTTCCTGACTCCCAAAGATAGTGTGGGTGGTTGCTAAGCCATTCAATTATGGTAGATCTCAATCAACTGTTCTAGGAAGCCAAGTTAGATACACTTAATGGAATATATTTTAACTGGCTAGACTACTTCAGCATTGAAAGCTGATCTAATTAAAATAATTCAGAGACCTGTTCCTTGCAGATATTTAGTGCTTTGTGAGTTTGTACTGGCATTTTATGATTTTTTTTATTTAAACATAGAAACTAGACTTATAACTTGACTAATACACATTTTTAAACATAATTAATAGAAGTGGGTATATTCTTATAAAGATATATATTTTTATTTACTACAACCATTCAAATCCCTTGAATAATTTATAAATTTTGTGTTCCATCAACCCAAAATCTAATCATCTAGAATAAATAGTTGAATGAGCAAAAGTGACAGGATTAACAGAATGAGCAAAACAATAAGGTTGACCACAATGAGCAAGAGGATAAGAATGAGCAAGGTGATCAGAATGAGCAAGGTGATCAGTGAGCAAGATATCCAGAATGAGCAAGGTGATCAGTGAGCAAGGTGGTCAGAATGAGCAAGGTGATCAGTGAGCAAGGTGGTCAGTGAGCAAGATGTTCAGAATGAGCAAGATGTTCAGAATTAGCAAGGTGATCAGTGAGCAAGATGTCCAGAATGAGCAAGGTGATCAGTGAGCAAGGTGGTCAGAATGAGCAAGGTGATCAGTGAGCAAGGTGGTCAGTGAGCAAGATGTTCAGAATGAGCAAGGTGATCAGTGAGCAAGGTGGTCAGTGAGCAAGATGTTCAGAATGAGCAAGGTGATCAGTGAGCAAGATGTTCAGAATGAGCAAGGTTATCAGTGAGCAAGATGATCAGAATGATTAAGATGGTCAGTGAGCAAGGTGATCAGTGAGCAAGATTATCAGAATGAACAAGGTGATCAGAATGAGTAAGATGGTCAGTGAGTAAGGTGATCAGAATAAGCAGAAGGATCAGGATAAACATAACACTCAAAACAAACTTGATATATAACATTTCCGGCATTATATGTATGAGCAGAAGAGCAAAATAATCAGGATAAGCAGAAAAAGAGAAACTATTTAGATAATCAGAGTCATCATCAAGATGAGCAAAATGACCAGGATGAACAGAATTAGAAAGCTGATCAAAATTACAAAGTTGTACAAAATTATCAGCCCAAGCCGAATGATAAGTATAAGCATGAAGAGCAGAAATAGCTGGATTATCAGAAAGAGCGGTCAGGGCAAAACGAGAAGATAGATTAGATTGGTAACACCCATGTTGGTAGTAAGTAAAACAAAAAATCTAGATTGTTTGTGCTTTGCGTCTTACTACCCGTCCGGGCTATTTATATAATTTATACAATAATAAAGTAGAGTGTGTAGAGGTGTAGTTGGAAACCACTTAGGTAAAACTACTCCCAGTACACCCATTTAATATTCGAACTCCACCACTGTCGATCAAGTGTATTGCGAGAGTAACACCCTAGAACATGCGACCACCAATTCGGACCAAAACACACAATTCAATTAGATCTTATGTATGAATTGAAACACATCTTACCTTATCATCTGTGCTCCCAAATACAATGCAAATAGCAATGATTCCCAGACCTAGAGCATAGGGTAGAACGTTATTCTTGAACATGATCATTGTCGACGCAATAATAAAAGAAATTAAATGTGCTTATATTCCCGGATTCATTTATATAGTGTACGTGCAGACACTCCTTTACACAATACATGCATTGACTTCCGGCCTTGCGCAGGAATATACTGTCCGACACGCTATTCACGTAGCTTATCATAGTCTCTGTCAAACTAAAACAATGTTGTTCAGTGATCATGATATAATGAAATCCTGTTTATTGTTTTGCTACCAAACAAATACAATTTCGCATAAAATAGTTTTAATTAAATAACATCAGTTTTGAGTAATGCTACAATTTCCCTCTACTCTCTATAATATTTATTCTTTATCTATTATATAATTAAATCTATTCTTTATGAGACCATTTAATTCATGTCTTGATGTTGCGGCATTCATATTATTTGGCTATCGTTTGAATAAGTAACTTCTTACTACAGCTAGCCTAGCCCAGGAAAATTCAGTTTATTTGATAAATTTTTAGATATATCGAAAATCCATAACGTAAACTATATCTATGAATTTTATTTTTTAAGGAAATATTGTGATATTCAAAATTATTAATACATTAAAATTTTGTTATATACGTTTGTTTAGTCTTTATTTAGCAGTCATATTTCCCTTAGCAAAAATCAATCAAACAAATCCAACAAATTACAATTGATTTGAAAGAATTAAAAAAAACATTTGATCGGTTTTCTATAGATTATAAACGTTGCTCATTTCATAATAATTGTGTTTCTATAGATTTACTGCAAATGTCTGGTATTGACTGTTAAATATTGTGCCAAAACGTTCTAGTAATTTTAGACCTTGAGACGTGTGGCTTTATTAAGTTTGGATATTATTGGAATCTAGTTACAGCATACGTGAATATATACATTTTTATAAATGAAGATATCAAAAGAAAGGGAAAAATATTTGTGAAGTTCTTTTTAAACTATTTCTGAAATTACTCTATTTTTTTATGTGTTCCTTAATAAACTTGGGGAAAAACACTTTAAGATATAGGCCTATCTTAAAAATCATACAGTAGTAATACTGTTAAGATTATTTGTCTCTTAAAGTGGTGATTAGGTAGGGCATGAATGATAAATTCGATGCATCTTTTAGTTTTGTGTTGAAATCATAAAGTAAAACATTCAAATTTTGGGAATTTTAACATTCCTGGAGCAAGAAATGCATTTAAGAAAATAATAAAACACACCAAAATGTAAGTCTATGAATATACTTATTCTATATGAAAACCGGATCGTAATTTTAGTCTACCATAACATATCATATCATACCATACCAAACCGTTAGGAATCTCATATCCATATAAGTGTTTTGAATTCGTAGTGAAAGATCGTATTTAAAAGGTGACATTTTAAAAAGTGGAATCACTTTTGAGATCCCAACTATAAGATTTCATTTAGTTGAGGTATTTAACGTTCATTTTCTGAACTGAATGATTGTATAATCCAATGAGAATTTCTATGAGTGAATTGAAAAGGTATATCAATTTTACAAGGAAAGCCATTTTCACATATCTTCCAGGTTTCTTTTACATGCCACAATCGACATGGGAGCGACAGCTTTACTTCCCCTCCGAAGGAAGTTGTGCTACATATTTTTATCGGTTAAGAAAAATTCGTCGACCCCTGGTGGGTTTGAACACACGAGCATCGGGTCCTGAGGCGAGCACTTCACCCCAAGACCACTGAGGTCGACGACCCCAACAATAAGAACATTTTAAAGTGGGACGGATGAGAACCCGATAAAGACCAGTGTTTTTTCAGTTATAATTGCAAAACTTTTTTTTTAGCCAAAATAAATAAAATATTGCTCATTAGAAATAAAGTTTAATTTTCTTCACATGTTGATATCAACAGTTGTTGAATACTTGTCATGAGCATGGTGTCATTATCTAACAAACTTTTCATATGAAGAGAAATGTTTGTCATTAAATTCAAGAACACTCCTGACAGATATTCAAGAGATTTTGAGGTCACCATGTGAAGAAAATTAAACTCTATGTTTGTATTGGAGCAATATTCTATTAATTTTAACAACAACAAAAAATTCATGAAAACTGCAAAAACACTGCCTTTTTCTCGCGACCACTTCTATCTCACCTTAATCAGCTCGGTAAACCTAGTAATTTAATCTTGGGTCGGAAAAACATAAAAAGTACTTGAAACGAATAACTTCACACATATTTGTGCTCAAGATTTGGTCAATATCGGTCAAATAGTTCAAAACGATATAACTGCTACCCTAATAGAACAAACAATGTGATAAGTGATTGGCGCATGCAATAATGAAAGGCAGAAGTGAATAAAATTGCACTAATTGTATATTTTATTAAAGAATTTAAGTGAATTTAGGTTTGCTCCTTAAAATAAGAGCAACTTTTAAAATGTTTTTGGCAAACGACTTGAAACTCCTCCGGACACGTGGATATCAATATTTTAATTTCAATAACCACGCTAAACAACTTGGTTACTAATATTATTATTATTATTAGCACCGCGTCTTAATACCTGTTAGGGTTATACGCACTTACGCTAATGTGTAATGATAGGGTGATTGTGAGATGAAATGAAGGACCAACAGTTTAACGTGGAATCCGAACCACGGTGGAGGCCTGGCATTCCCTTTTATTATGTTATAGCAACTTTTTACGGATGAAATGCCATGATGTGAAGTATTCGATGCATTGAAATCATGACAAGTGAAGATTGGCATCTCAATAACAAGGATACCATTTTGGACTCTCCTAAAAACAAAGAGAAACATTCCAAAAGGAAGGTTGACATTATGATTAAAAAAAACTGAGTTAAGTTTTCATAAATATATATATATTTAATATCTTTTATAAAGTACGACTAGTAGCTCTATGAACAGTAGACCTCCCTCCATCTTATTATCGTTACTACAGGCTTACTAGTAGTTATGTGAACAGTAGACCTCTCTCCATGTTATTATCGTTACTACAGTCCTACTAGTAGTTCTGTGAACAGTAGACCTCCCTCCATGTTCTTATCGTTACTACAGTATTACTAGTAGTTCTGTGAACAGTAGACCTCCCTCCATGTTCTTATCGTTACTACAGTATTACTAGTATTTCTGTGAACAGTAGACCTCCCTCCCTCCATGTTATTATCGTTACTACAGTCTTACTAGTAGTTCTGTGAACAGTAGACCTCTCTCCCTCCATGTTATTATCGTTACTACAGTCTTACTAGTAGTTCTGTGAACAGTAGACCTCTCTCCCTCCATGTTCCTATTATTACTTAAACAGACTTGTAGTTTTGTGAACGGAATACCTCACTTCCTCCATGTTCTCATTGTCACTGCATCTTTTTATTTATTTGACTTTATGAATTGACTGATTATATTTGCACACGAGAATTTCAATAAACGACAGCAAAAGGGCTTATGAATTTTGCCGGGAAATATATTTTCACATACCTTCAAAAGTTGTTTTAACCACACAATTGACATGGTACCGACGGCTTTATTTCCCCTTCAAAGGAAGTTGTCTTATAGAATTTTATCCCTCCAGAAAAATCCATCCACCTCTGTTGAATTTTAACCCACTAACACTGGGTCCCGATGCGATAATTTTTGCCCAAGACTACCGAGATCGAATATCAACACAATAGTCTTAATATTTCTCTTTGGATTTAAAGTTAAAATATCTCCTATAATTTCTACTTTGATTTGAAGATGATATATTATCTTGGCGAACAAGTTAGGCAAAAAACAAATGAATACAATACTAAGTAGTACATTATATTGTTAGAAAATAGCAATTGCTCGGGTCGTTTAAGACGCCAGTCTCACAATAGATGTCAAAATTAAGGATAAAATTACCATATAAATAAATCGTTTGGCCTAGGTTCATCGAATGTCCTGATCAAGTTTTGTTAAAATTGGTCCACGCATTTGGTAATATTAGTAATACACATATAAACATACAGACCAAACGCAAAATGGTCAAGTAAATACAGGGCCTCGCTTTGTTTGGTCAGTACTATATTATTTATTTACCTTTTTAATATTTCAGTTGGTAATTATCTACTTTGCACAAACAACTATTTGTATATTATCTGTATACCAAGTCTTCAATACTCACCTTTAGCTGCAATATTAGTCATTATTTTTTATTACTTTGTGTAAAATGTTATTTTATCACAGCTAAATATTATTATCCTGATCTGTATTAAAACTAAGAGCAGAATACAAATATGACATCATAAACATAATAAGCCTAATTATAGCTAAATATAAGGGACAATCAATAATATTGGAGGTCTGGGGATGAAATTAGGGTTTTTTTTTGGGGGGTAGGAGGGGGCCTTTCTCACTACCTTATATAAATTATACTTATATCTCGTAAGATATGTGACACAATAAAAACCTTTCTATAAAAATGAAATGGGGTAAAAAAAACCCATCGCATTTAACCTAAGAATATACATGAAATAATATACACTGTTACAGAAACATATTATTTGGTCTGTGTCTTTCCAACTCTCAATTTATAGAAGCTCTATTTTTTTAAAAAAAGTACTTACAACTCAGAAAATATCTAGTTTGTAAAATATTGTTTCGAATAAAAGTTGTCTACCAATAAAATTCATACAATTTGGCAAAGAAAAGTTATTTATTAACTTAAATAGATGTGTAGCTATGATCTTAATTGGAAATTTCCGTGTATGTAAAATACCCTCAAAGTCATTTTTATGTAAATGAGATGCGACAATTTATTTGTAGTGCTAAACAATGCCTATATACGAAGATTAAGCAAAATTGTTAAATGCGATTTTGATCAAATCTTTTTTTTTTATCTTGTCGCTCTTAAGTAAAGTATATTTAATTCTAGGGTTAGATAGCTAGTTAATTCAAAATATGAAAAAAAAAAGTCTGAGGAACGTTTTGAAAACTCTATATAGGGGCCTACAAAGCCCTAGCTATCAAGTTTAATCCTGGTCGGTAACATGGTTTCGGAATTATAAAAAATACTTTTACGAGCTAAGGGGGTCATTAAACATCATTATCCATCAACATTCCTCGTTGTTTAGTGATCAAAGCCCGGGGCTGCTGACTTAGAGGTCACAAGTTCGATTCCCGGTTGGTAGAAGGGGATTTTCCTCAAAAGAGGAATATATCCCGTGGTTGCCAGGGTTTGGTTAATTACTCTTAAGTTAGGTTAAGTTCTTCATTGGCTTCAATCCTCCATATTCACTATTGCCATCATTTCATATCATCGGGACATGGAAAGAGCCTCCACGGAAAAGATGTACGATTAGTACATCCGGGTGTCTCCTGGTCAACGGTACATTAGTACTGGATAATCTTTACACAAATTGGACTACGAGGGATGTAGCCCAGACACATCATTATTACTATTATTATTACTATTCAAAATTTCTAATTCTATTTTTCGACAATCACAATACTTCCTTTGTCCCAAAGGTAATGAAGAGGTAAAAGTATACTTGATATTTCAAATAATATTCTCTTTAAAGCCTACACACGTCAAACCAAAAGTGTGGTTTACCACGAGTGAGTGAAGTTCTAATCGTGATTAGAACTAATTGCTGTGAGGTGTGAGGTAGCAATTTAAGGGCGTGTGAGGGGGAATTCAGTCTAGACCAGGGATGTAGAAACTTTTCAAACCAGTGAACCACTTAAGTTGTAGATTAATTTTGTACTAGTCTAGTGTGCCAACTCTTAATTAAGATTTTTTATTAATATTTTGAGCGTATAACCCGAACGGGTAGTAAGACGCGGTGCTAAGTATTATTTATTAATATTTAAAAATGAAAACTTGTTGAATATTAAGAAATGTAATGGATTACTCAAATCAAATAGTAAATATTTTAATAATGCCTAAGTTTTAACGAAGGAAAATATATATAATTGTTAATGTATGTGTCTTATACAATGTTAATGTCATTACATTAAAGTAAAAAATTTAAATATGTGTTAAAATCAACAAGGTGATCTGGTGGTCTAGGGTAAGGTGTCGGACTTCTATGCTGGGGTCCGGGGTTCAATCCTTGGTCCCGGCAAAGATTTATCTGATTACCGAACCCTTCCTTCCCCTCTGACAAGACGTGTATTAATCAAACTTGTGAATGTGAGGAATGCCAGGCCTCCGCCGTGGTTCAGATTCCACGTTAAACTGTAGGTCCTCCATTTCATCTCACAATCACCCTACCATTACACATTAGCGTAAGTGCGTGTAAACCGAACGGGTAGTAAGACGCGGTGCTAATAATAAAATCAAACACATACATAATCATTATATTATTATTATTATTATTATTAGCACCACGTCTTACTACTCATTCGGGTTGTACGCACTTACGCTAATGTGTAATGGTAGGGTGATTGTGAGATGAAATGAAGGACCTACAGTTTAACGTGGAATCCGAACCACGGTGGAGGCCTGGCATTCCCCACAATCACAAGATGTCTTGTCAGAGGTGAAGGAAGGGTTTGGTAATCAGAAAAATCTTTTCCGGGGCCGAGGATTGAACCCCGGCCGCCATAATCATTATAATATTAGTTTGAAACTTGTATTCTGATAGCCAAGATATGTTTGGTTTATAGTGTGTTGCCTTAAACATCACACAAGATGCACTTAAGTACGAGCCAAGATGATTTTTAGCCGTTGACTTAATAAAGTTCACGGTGACATGACATTGAATGACATGGCTGTCAAAATATTATTGAATTCAAAAAATTATTCGACTTTGGGAAAAGTTTTTCATAAAGTTAATTTTTTTAAATATTGGCGTGTCATCCAAATCGTGTTTGCGTGCCATTCATATTCCATGGATAAATGGTACAAATTAAAAGGAGAGAGAGATAAAGTGAATAATATGACAATATATTTAATAGGCGTGTGCGAGCTTAAATGTTGAAGTCGAAGGTCAAATCTGCTTTGCTTCTACTTCGACAACTACAGTAACCTACGAGGCAATTTTATGGGAGAATAATACTTTTATATAATATGGACAGATTTGTGATAGCTCATTAAATATTAAACGTTTCAACATTGAACCAATTGTCCCTTTTAGAGGAACATATTCAATAATATTAATAAAGAACATAAAGTCATTTTAACAATTTAGATTTATTTAGTAAAAACAAATTAAGAAAAATACAAGTTTTACATGAATATAGGAATATTGATGAGAATTACTTTCTTCCAAAAACAAATTGACTTGAGAAATTACTTGTATTGTCGTCAGGCCACATGTAGACGCATGCAGTATCAATTCAAACTTGCCACAGTGACAAGAGTTTTCTAAACAAGGAGTAAATGAACAATTAGTTAAAGAATAGCAAAGAGTAAATTCAGAAGATATCATTTATACAATCTCACTTGGTAGCGTTAAGTATTTATAGAGATCCATAAAACATATTGGATACTCAGCTGATATATCCAGCTAATTGATGGCTAAGAAACAGGCGTCATTTAGTACTACAGCTGGTCATTTTCCCATACGGTACTGCCAGAGCATTCAATAGTACGTCAGCACCTATCCAGATCAATACTAACTTAGAGGCCTAGTCACGGGCAAAAATAAAATAGATTTATTTTGCGCGGACCCCACTATGACACTAGTGTAATTTCCTTAGGTTGAGCACCCTCGCTAATACTCTACTAGAAGAGTGACTACAACACCAAAACTCTATTACATATGACTGAGTTGCATAAGGCAAAAGAAAATAGGACATCCTGGTGCTAACCATCAACAACAAAACTAATGTTCATGACGTTTAGGACGTCATGATTAATTTAGAGGTTGTATTGGACTTGTGACTTAGCCTAAGTCACTAATCTAACATAAACATAATTTCTAAGCCAGAGGCTTTAGCGTTAGAACAGTTTCAAAGGACACATAAACAAACCAAGGAAGAAAACTTCCATGTTGAAGCTAATTACGTAACAGTTAGACTCAAAAGATTCTAATTGACATTTTCCTAAACCTTGGCTTCTCGCCAAATAATAAAATATAAATTTCCTTTAAAACATAATAAATTAGAACTTCTCTTGAACTATACAAGAGCCCGAGTCCTACAGACTTGGTTACGACGGCTGGATACGAAATACCACAGTAACATCGTCCATGTTTCCGGCGAGTCGGATCGGGTGTTCCATCATCCTATCGACACAGCTAAGGTGGTGAATCCGACGTCACGGACTCCATGTTCCTTCGTGTTGCTGACGGGCGGAGTTCCCTTGTTGATTCTTTTCGTAGTTAAACCGCTCTGAACCGCTCTGTACCTTTTCTGTACGTTTCTGTCCGTTTCTGATACCTCTGGCGGACCTATATATACTGTGGAAGCAGGTCGGACATGACAAATAAGGAAGGGGGGATAAATTACGAAAAACAGGCAAAAACAAAGAAGGATAAAAGTGTGATGAAAAGAAAACAATTGAAACAAGTCATGAGTTCTTCGAACGACCACCAGGGTCGCTATGAGCGCAGCCGGCCTCTGAGTCGATCCCCGACTTAAGTTCTTCTCCGGTTGAACCAGGCCGTGTAACACGTGGGTCGGCCATGATTGTCAATCTTGTAGTTTTTTAAAGGTGAAATTGATATCTGCAGACATCTTAACGGGTTGAGTTAGTACACAAATATCTTATATCAAAACGTATCTGTATTAATTTAGTTATTTAATATCCACTATTATTTTATGAGAAGTAGTAATATAAATGTATTTTTTATTATTATTCGAGTAGACCACATGGCAGGTGTAGACAAGTCTAGCGTGCTAACCATCATCCAACGGGAAAAGCGAAGCGTTTTAAGTATATTATTCATAAATACACTAATTTAAATCCTCTTCTTAGACATTTAGTACAACAATAGTCCAAAAACAATATTTGTTTGACCAACCACGTGGTTGAATGTAGGACAAAACATAACTTTTTCAGATCAGAAGATATAACCTTAGAGGCAGTTTATATTAAATATGTTGATATAATTTTCTATCTTGCACAAAATCGTCGAAATAATCATTTTTCTCTTGTAGCTGTTCAATCCATTTGATTGACACGCTACAACATATAGTCATGTTGATATTATTAGGTGTTCTGTCTTACGGCAGGTCCCTTCCTTTTGTCAGTGAAATCCAGACCTACAGTGCTCCATGAACTCTGTCTCCTTCAGCTCCCAGAATTGTCTTCTCTCCTTCAAGTCATCCAATATTTGAATCCTCCTTTTTATGTTCCTCTTTCCTTCAAACTTGCCTTCTATGACGCCATGCAGAAGATACTCCTAAAGATGTTAATAACAATTCATTCACTTTATTTTACACCGAATAGTAATTAAATATAACGCAAGCAAATATAAATTTAGGTTGTAGCATGTCAATCACACAAAGTGAACAGCTACAATTAAAAATCAATATTTTTATAATTTATGCAAGGAATAAACTATATTAATTGAATCTACCACGAAGTTTATTTTTTCTGCCGATATGCAGTCTAAGAAAATTACGTATTTCCCTGCATTCAAACACGTGGTTGGTACAAAATATCGTACTTTTATAAATACTGTACGAGATATCAAAGAAGGGGATTAATATTATCGTATTTATGAATTAAATACCTTAACGCATACCTGTTCCCGTTGGATGGAGCCAGATAAAATTATATTATTTGCCATGCTGTCTTCAAGAAAGTATAATAAAGGACATTTATTGCTGAATTAAGTTTACCATAAAAGAACTAACATATAATTTAACCTCATATACCTAGGGTATGGTGGAACAATATTATGAATTAGAGCAGAATATCTGTCAAATAAATACCAACTTGACACAAATTCTGCTCTAATTCATAATATTGTTCCACCATACCCTAGGTATATGAGGTTAAATTATATGTTAGTTCTTTTATGGTAAACTTAATTCAAGTTATGTCAGTGTGCCATGGATTTTCTATTCCTGACATAGATTCTAGACCTAGAGCCAGAGAAGATAGTGTTGCTTATGATCGTCCTCATTATGAATGGGATTGACTCTTCTCAGACTTGTTGTGAGGTTGGTCAGTGTGTTATAGACCTCCTCATCCCGGTAAAAAAAATCATTATTGACAATAATGTTGAGGAGAGTGAATTGATTTTATGCATTCCCAGGCATGAGCGCAGGATACACCAGCCATAAAGAAATAAAAGGAACAAGGCCAGAATTCAGTATTAAAATATAAATTTTAAATCATCATTATCAATCCTCAACAATCAATAATTTAATAAATATTATATTTTTTGATTCTTGCCATATTTACTTATCCATCTTAACCTAAAATATTATGTTTTTTAATTTTTAATTAATTTATTTATTTAATATGTTATATATTCATGTTTTATGTAAGATGGTCCTATTCTTGTAAAATCATATCCATTGTCAATATATTCTTTTATCTAATCAATTTATATCTAATTAATCCACATTCAGTTCTTTTTAGGTTACATTAATACATCAATATTGTTATTATAATCATTATTTCAACTTTAACCATCATTGTAATTTTATATTGAATTCTACTTTTATAATATAATTTATGTTAAAGAGCTAGCTTCATATATTATAAAGGGGATGGGAAAACTACGTTATTTCAATGAAACGGGTGGTTGTTTGTGAAGAGGAAAAAAGAGTATAAGCTTAGACAGAATGGAGAAGTAGTTATAGAAAACGACACGCACTATTTTATTTTAAGTCGTTTGCCCTGACGGCGATTGAGAATTTCTTGCTGACCAAGGCAAGTCCTGTAAAATTTCTTAAGGATTCAAATTGAGAAATTTCCTCGGTGATATATTTCGACATGAAACAAAAATTGTATAGACCGTTAACTTTCTCAGGGCAACGTCGAGTACTTGCCATTAGTATGTAAAATACCACTGACTTTATAACAAAAAATAAGAAAATGTAACCATTAATAAACATCGATACATTACCTTAGAAGGAGTGTTGAAAATATTAATATAAAAATTTCACTCGTTCTCGAGAAAACTGAAATTTCCAAACATATGATTTTTCCTCAAGACCTGGGCAGTAGCTAGCGCCATCTACCTTTTCCTTTATGCAGCTGCTTATGTTGGCGCGGAAGGATACTTTGGTCGGCTGTGAAGCCATGCCACGCCTTTCACCGTCCCGCCCACCATCCCAAAAAATTGGTTTTAGACTTGCACTCGGAAGGGCAAAGGGCCTTAACATTTAATTTATAGATAGACGTTAGATGTAAGTATATGAGTGGGTGCAAATGAAACTGACCTAGTGGAACCAAGCATGGTAGAGATTGCTGTCTTTAAGGAGTGTGTTTTGACCAGTGTGCCACGGCACATTAAAATTTGGGGAGTGATAAAAAAAAAATGAAAAAATTTGAGGAATAATAATAAATCTTTTTAAATCCATGATCAACTTTATTTTTAAAAACAACCCATAGTTTTAATTATTGAACTTTTAAACACAATATTAATACTTTTTTTTAATGATAAAATCACTCCTTTAAAAAGTGACAGTTTTAACGCCTTGTTTAGTTTGCCTACTTGAAAAAATAGGTTAAATTCTACAAGGAAACCACTGTGAGAAGGATTGAGACCTTGTGAGGTTATAATGTTTTGATAGTGATTTCAATATATGGTGGCAAGAGGGGGTGAAAGTGGCAGTGGCCAGCCAACACAGATTTAACCTTTCTAGAGTTAATATTATAAAGCACACCTTCTTAAACTGTGGGTCACGACCTCATATGGGGTAACGTAACTTAATGTGAGACTGACGATAGATTTGGTAACAGTAAAAGGTTTCTGAACGTGCAACGACCAAATATTAATTCAAAATCAAACGTGTAATGAATTCTAGGTGTTTCTGAAACCACTAGCTGGTGTTGCATCACGTGACTTCACTGCAGCCTTGGTTCTAAACAAACAACATATTGTAACATATTTATGTTAAAAGTTAAAATCGAAAGTTTTACTAAAAATATTAACGTGAGGAAGATTAGGACGGAAAATAGTTATTTAGAAATGTTTACGGCTACAGATGATTTTATAATTGAAAATAACCTTTCCAAAGATTTAATTGTAAGCATTATAGATATTTGATCAATTGAATTGCCTGGATACACAGTTTCAGAAATATTTCCCTTCAAATTTTGATTCTAAAAAACTAGTTTTGGTCCATAAACCATACTCAATTGAAATAAAAAACGACAGTTATCTTACATTAAAAGTTTAAGAATAATTTTCTGAGATATCAAACGAGACAGGTTTAAAACTTGAGTTCTTAAAAAGATTGTTAAATGAATTTTGGCTGGGGATTAGGACATAATTTCCAACAATTTCTGAAATGGCCCTAAACATACTTCTGCCATTTTGTATTACGTATTTATGCAAAGCGACGTTCTCAGCCAATGATGTTTATAAAATCAAAATATTGATCAACTCTGAAAAACGTTGGAGATGCTCTATGTCCTGCAATATCAAATATTCGGATAAGATTTAATTCTTTATGTAAAAACAAACAAGCACATTCTTCTAATTACCATGAAAATTTTATTTCGTCCTTAATAAATGGTAAAATAATATGTATACCAAAGTATTGTTTTAATTTTTTTTAAATTTATTATCAGTAAATGTTTGATTGCTATACCTGTTTATATACCTGTACACCAGGGGTCGCGTAAAACTCTATCGGGAGGAAAGGGGTTGTGAGTGGAAAAAGTTTAAGAAGCCCTGTTATAAAGTATGTAAATACCTTTAGAAGGAACTGCCCCTTCTACTCTCTTCACTTACCAAGACCTATAATGTTTAATTTTTAACTTGTACCTACTTGCCTGTGTGACGTAGTTAGCTAACGCGCTAGTTTCGTGTTGGGTTAGACTGCTGAGGACGGGGAGATCAAGGTTAGAATCTCGCTCAAGTGAACTGGGGTGGTTTTCCCTAAATGGCTTTCAACTCTCCCTCCACGCAAATGTGGGTTCACTTCCTCTATATTCAGTCTTCCCAATTCGTAATCCACCAGCGTAATTATTACTTAAGTGTATAACCCAAACGGACAGTAAAACGTGGTGCTAAATATTATTAAATTAATATGTAACTCTGTAATGTTTGCACCGGAGTGTTTTAATTCCGATCTGGAAAATCTTTATGAAGATTTTGAAAAGTATTTATTGTATTGAAATCTATATTTACAAACTACGTGCTTAAAGAAAAATAAATTTGAATAACTACAGAAAGCAGGTGACCTGGTGGTCTAGGGGTAAGGTATCAGACTTCTATGCTGGCGGCCGGGGTTCAATCCTTGGACCCGGCAAAGATTTATCTGAATACCAAACCCTTCCTTCACCTCAGACAAGGCGTGTATTAATCACATCTTGTGAATGTGGGGAATGCCAGGCCTCCACCGTGGTTCGGATTCCACGTTAAACTGTAGGTCCTCCATTTCATCTCACAATCACCCTACCATTACACATTAGCGTAAGTGCGTATAACCCGAATGGGTAGTAAGACGTGGTGCTAATAATAATAATAATACAACAGAAAGCACTTTAATTAGAATAGATTAAGTGACAAATCTTTAGGATGCTTTATTTGTAGTTGAAACATTTACTTGGTCAACTTTTCGTTTTTATTACAATAACTAACACCCATACGGTGGTCTCGTGGATAAAGGCGTCAGTCTCTCGTATCTGGTCTACAGACTACGAAAATTGTTAACTGTCTGAATGTACTGAGGTGATATTTCTATTTATTACTAATTATGAACCACTGGTAGCATGGAGCCTGGCACATCCAACATTAGCAGATTATGAACCACTAGTATGTTGGTCCCTGAAACATCCAACATTAGCAGATTATGAACCATTAGTATCTTGGTCCCTGAAACATCCAACATTAGCAGATTCTGAACCACTAGTATCTTGGTCCCTGAAACATCCAATACTTTTTAATATTTAAAGTCAGTAAGACAAACGAAACTCGTACATTAATGAAGTATATTGTAATATTTAGATAGAAAAGAGTACTGAATCAAGCACGAGAGTGATACAATGGAATATTTTCTCAAACTCCGAAAAAAATGACCATCAAAAGGAAGAAAAGAGAGGAGAGAATTATTGGAAAAGAGACATGAGATCGATGTCACTAGCTTGGATCTCTCCCGCCTACGGCTTACTTGTGTGATTCATTAGTTTGGTAATCCTACCCGGTCTCTGCTGGCAAGACATTATGTCTTCTGCTACTGGGTGTTGTGCCTACATTAGGTACAGTCAAAACAAGAAATTTCTTGAAACAGACATTTCATCTATAGTTTTACAATAATCAATTCAAGCCCATTTATAAAATTAACGCATACAGTCTTAATAAAAAAAACAAAAATTAATTAATTAATTACTTTACCTTAACAATGATACTGGAAAAGCATCAAATAGAAAGTTTAATCCCTTATCACTCGTGAACTGTAATGCTATTATTATTATTATTATTATTATTATTATTATTATTATTATTATTATTATTATTATTATTATTATTATTATTATTATTATTATTATTATTAGCACCGTGTCTTACTACCCGTTCGGGTTGTACGCACTTACGCTAATGTGTAATGGTAGTGTGATTGTGAGATGAAATGGCGGACCTAAAGTTTAACGTGGGATCCGAACCACGATGGAGGCCTGACATTCCTCACATTCACAAGTTGTGATTAATACACGTATTTTCAGAGGTGAAGGAAGGGTTTGGCAATCAGATAAATCTGTGCCGATACCGAGGATTGAACCCCGGACTCCAGCACAGAAGTCCGACACCTTACCCCTAGACCGCCAGGTCACCCAAACTCTAATGATATGGAATAATTGAATCACTATTTATAACTTATAATTTATAAACTTGTTAAAATTGAGCAATAAAAAGTTAATGGTCGTATGACCTTCCAAATTAAATGTTCATATTCTTGAACACTAAAAAAAATTCCTTATTTTAATTTTCTAATAAATGGTTAGCTGCACTGCACATCCTCTCTTGCTCCTAAAAATTGATAAATTTACTTAAAACTGGCAAGACATTGCTATAGAAACATAATGTAGAAAAAAAGCGAACATCACAGTACAACAAATAGCACGAATGGAATAATATACACTGTTACAGAAACATATTGAGATAAAAGTAACAGGTCTGTTTACAAAAGAGCGTAATAATCAATCTCCCAGATCTCAATTAATAATATATATTTGGAAATATCTCAGAAATTGAGGGTTTTATAAAAATATATTTCAAATAAGACTGTTTAGTTTTATGGTAATACAACGTTGCAATTATAAGTTATTTCGTATCTCAAATTGTTGCAAAGATATGATCAAAATTGGAAATCTCCACTTATGTAAAGTATCTTCGAATTCTTTTTCTTGATAAAGTAAGAGCTGCAATTTTGTTTATAACGTTAAACAGTGCCTAGGTACGAAAATTAATCAAAGTAGTTAGAGCTCATTTTGATTAAATAGATTCTTTCTCTTTTCACCCTTAAGTACGCTACCTTTAATTTTAGACTAAGATAGATAATTACAAAAAAAAACCTCTAAGGAACTCTATTAAAGCTCTAGCTATCAGGTTTTAGTCCGATCAGTAAAATTGTTTCAGATCTAGTCACAGTAACAAACTGAAGGCATTGAAAAAAAACAAACTTTTTCGGGTTCATTGAGTCGACATCCGTCAAAATCTCGTGTTAAATTTTTCGATTATCACAATACTTTCTCAACCTAAGGAGTGCGAGAAAATAAAAAATAGCACATACTTTGAAAGAGTGAACGAATGAAAAAGGGAAGAGTCTGAGGAATAATCAAGCTTGGTCTTTGAACCAAAATACACCAATAAGCTATATGTTCTTGGACCCACCTCGGTGGCGTAGTTGGCTAACGCGCTTGCCGTGTTAAGATCGACTGCTGAGGACGGAGAGATCGAGGTTCGAATCTCGGTCGGGTGAACTGGGAGTGGTTTTTCCTAAATGGTTTTCCACTCTACCTCCACGCAAATGCGGGTTCACTTCCTCTAATTCAACCTTCCCAATTCCTAATCCATTAGCGTAATTAGTACTTAAAGCGTATAACCCGAACGGGTAGTAAGACGCGGTGCTAAATAAAAAAATTTAAAAAAAATGTTCTTGGAAGCTAAGAAAATTAATTTTTATAGTAATAGACACATAGACCAGCTAAACGGTTTTTCCAAGATATGTCCACTAGGAAACAGACTGAATAGAGAGTCCAATATTTGGAGCATCTCTTTGTTCTCAGTGTTCAGCTTTGGTATTTGTATCCCCGAGAGGGAGTTAGTACTAGTTGTGTTTGATAGCAAGGTGCGAGTTAGGTTAGATACCTTGTTCTAGAATAGTTCCACAACTTCTCCCTCCCTTGGAAATCTTTGACAGCAACTTGACGTGGTTGGAATGGCTATACTCATTAGGCAAATCACCAGTTCTTAGTCAACAAGACTTGTACGGAATTACTGCCAGTTGGAAGGTTGCTTTTGGTATTTGCTACAGCTACGGTATCAAGGGACAAAAAAAAAGTATTTGGGATGTTGCTTATTTGAGTATCAAATTGGCTCATTTGTTTGGGATGGTTTTCTATCTGCGGTTATATTAGATGTGTGTGAAGTTAGGTTTTTTTTAACTGCAAGGTGAAGTCGAAGCGATGCTTGGGATATGCGAAGCAAAGTCTAAGATAATAAATTACCTGTTCAGATCCATTCACCACAAAGTGACAACATAGTGAACCTAGCAACGTAAGCTAGCTATTCTTCAGGTTAAACGAGGATTACATACGTTCACCTGATCTAACATGGATTTTTTTTAGCACCCCGCCTTAGTGCCCGTTTGGGTTATACGCTTAAGAGGGAACCCCCATACCTTCTATTTTGTTTCAAATCCGCTACGCTTCGTGCTTGTAGAGAACTTTAATTCCATTTCCCCCTCTGTTAACTCTCTTGTGTACAGCTAGACATCTCGTCGCCTGTAGGGTTGACTGACTGGCAGGTATAAATTCTTTCCAAAAATAGATTCCGAGACAAAGAAAGTAGAGAGTCGGTTTCTTCTTTTTTTCTCGGCTAATGTTTGGAAGGCCGGGTTTGTGTTCTATCTCAAAATTATACATAGCTGTAGTAGTTTTCATTCAACATTATTTCAGTGTGTACACATGTATAATATAGTATATTATTATTTATCAATAATAGTATATTAGATTTGTGTTTATAATTAAGGTGTAGGCCTAAAACCTTGATATTATGCATTAATTAATACAATAAATAGTTATAATTGAAAGTTAATCGTTAAAATAAAAGGTCCAATAAATTAAAATGCGGGTAAATCTTTTAAATTGTTTTAATATTAATTCATAATAGACCAAATTAAAATTACTTTGGATAAAAACAATTTATTTTTACATAAACATTATATACAAGGATTTTGCTTATAATAATTTAAAATTAAGAAAGATTGTTTATTGGAAATGCACAAACATTCTTCTGACAAGGATGTAAAAAAAGAAATGTGATAACTATAAAGGTGAAAACCATCCCCCAATGCGTTTGGCCAGGTATACTCTAATTCTTTTAGGAAGAACAGGTTTAGAAAATACAAATAAATACATAACAAAAAATTGTGGTCAAAGTTGATGACATTTTACTTAATTATTATTTTAAAGGTAGGCCTATTTATAATATATATAGAAAGTTAAAGATGTAAATCACATTACTTGAGCTATGAATAAATCAATGTAGTTTTACTAACGTTTGTGACATTCATTTACTCTTTTTACGATCAAAATTATAGTATACTCAACCTAAAGACAATAAAAATATAAATTATATTAGTTAAAATTTTACAATACTTTACAAAACAATTGTGAAAAAGTTAATACATTTCCATATGTGTTTAATTCCCATAGTATTTACAAAGTCCAGTCATTTAGCGTTAGGGAAATAACTATAAATAAAACCAATGACAAACTAAACATTTATTTATTTATTAATAAACAAAAATCTTTATAAAGTGTCTAATCTTTAAAATTACTTAAATTAAGTATTAGAAGTTAGTGATTAACTAATGTTGAAATGAAATATAACAATATAAGATTTCCTTAAATGATTGAGTAATGATGTTTTTGGGGTTTCCTATTGTTTACAAGTATCAAACAACGGTATGTAAAAATGTAATTGAAAAAGTGGTCTTATAATAAAATTAAATAAATTTCATATAGAGTCACGTCAACAATATAAGTTAACAATAAAGATAAAAATGTAAAGGTAAATAATATGGATGCAATAGCTCTTTGTTACAATTGCATATAATTAAAGCAAGTATATTTAGCTAAGACAGGGTTGTTACAATTCTATCCAGCCCCCCCAAAAAACACATGGGTTTTAATTAAAAATACCCACTTAAAATAACAAAAAACTTATTATATTTTGAATACAAAGCAATTGTCTAATTTTTTAAAGTAGTTAGTCTGTTTTCCTTTTAATATTTAAAATATGATTAATTACGTTAAATAAAAATGTAGATAGATTGGAAACGGAATTAAACTATCAAACTAATGTTAATGAATATTTTAATAAATACACATACAATTTAAATTTAAAACATTCTTTTGTAAGAACCAAATTTTACTAACATGATTGCATGAAAGTCTTATTTTGAATTTTGTTAACTAATTTATATTGTTTTAATTCCTTAAAAAAATTGATTTATAAAATATAATATTATTGCTAGGCGTGGACTTTTTTTTGGTAAAGTAACAGTCTAGGCACTAATTAATATGTTAGAATGATTGGTTTAATCAGATAACATACATAATACTTTTAATCACACCACAACAAACCCAATAAAACCTAATATAGCGCAAATTCTTTTTTTAAATAGCCCGGAGTTTTTTTAAGCCTGAGCTAAGAACTATTCATTGAGAATAGAACGGTTTGAATTTCTAAAAAGTTAAACAATTAAAAATAACAATTCTAGAATCGTACTTGTGTGTGTGTGTATGGTATTTGAACACACACGCACACATATACAAGGACACAAACATGTTTGGTTTGTGATCTTCCTCCTGCCCACAATTTATAAGCGAAGGGTGTCCAAATCAATGTATATACTCGTTCGAGCTCGGTCATTTTCGGCTTTATACAATTGATATAAAGATTTAAACAAAACTCATCAAAGTAGGCATTTCTTTACTTGAACACCATACTTTAAAATTAGCAGGATCAATTTTGCTTAAAGTGTTTAAAGGTTTGAAAAAATAAATAAATGGTACAGTGCACCGCACAGACATTCCCGACAAATTATGAAAATTTCTTTCCTAATTGTAATATACAATGGAAGTTAACCAACTCTTGGTTAGTTACTATATGAGAGAGTATGTAAGATTGTGTAGTACTATACATTTTAATTTACGTGAAAATGTTTATAAAGTGATAGTTTTCCATTAATTTATCACAAAATAAAATACTGTCAAAAATGTTTCTAAGCAAAAAAAAATCAATTATTTTAATAGATATAATGTAGTTCTGATAATTTATAAAGGGCAGCCTATTAACATAGAATATTTGAGTGTTTCCTCAAATTGAAGCTATACCACCGAAAAAAGACTAGTGCAGAATTTATCTGTTTTTTCTTCCTTGGATATTATATACTCGTGTATATATTACCCAATATATGTATATATAGCTCAGTGGCACACCCAATAGAGGGAAAACTGGGAATTGGTCTCCCCCAAGACTCAATACTAGTTTAATAAATACATTAATTAAATGATTGTTAAAATAAAAAGCATTAAAGATGTGTCGAGTGCATAAGATACCTTTTAAAACCAGGTTTACAATTTATATTTCAAAAGGGATAAATGCTCTACACATTAAAATAACCCCTGAATTTCCTAATGAAAAAAAGCAAATTCATACTAGACTCTATATATTGTATGCAAGGCCAAAGCCAGATAAATATTGAATTAAAACTACCTTATTTACTGTTTAAAAATAACAAAAAAAATACAAGGAACGATCTATATCTTCTAGTATTGTGATTGTCAAAAAAATCTAACTCGAAATTTCGATAAATGTCAACGTTTCATGACCCCCTGAAACCAAAAACATATTTCCGCAATGCCGTCTGTCTGTCCGTCACTTTTCCCTTAGTACCCCTTTTATATACTTAAACCTTATTTTTAACTTATTACATAACCCTTAAAAATTAATTTGAGTTAATTTTTACCCTTTTTAATCTTTTTAGTTACCCTAAACTATTCTTCCGGGCAAAGCTGTACTTCATGCTAGTAATATATAAAAACAAAAGTGAGTTTAGCTGTGTGTTCAGAAATATCTAAGCCCCTTCGAGATAGGATGAAAAATTGAAATTTTGAAGATCTTTAGAAGGACCACCTCATTTAACAAGGAAAATTTACAAAATGAGGAATTTCAAAATTGGGCTCCAGGACTTGGAGGAGGGAGTCAAAATAAGAAAGACGTTTTAACTTTGGTAGAAAATTGGAATTTGGGGAAAAGGTAGAAGGACTACTCTAGAAAATAAGAAGTGTTAAAATTTAAAATTTAAGAGTGAACGCTGAGTGTAAAATTTAAATTATGATTGCCATAGTTAGCTTGGTATTGTACAAGGAGGAATTATATAAATGCTAGCAGCCGGATATTGAACGTCCTAATTTGAATAGTTTGATATAGTACAAAGAATGGATCAGTCTGCTAGTAAATTATACATGTGAGATGATTCCACTCTAAACCATTATTTGAAATAAGTCTCTTCTCTAGCCCCCTCCCCAGTAAACACAATATAATATTTAGTCACAAAAGAATGTCTAGCTATCTGGACAGTTATTATGTTATGGTCAGATAAATAAATCGAGCGTTGAACAATGACGCTCATGTAGTGACAAAAAAAATTGCTTAAATAATATTTGTTTAAAATAAATTAATAAAAATGCACAGCATTTGTCAAACCAAAAACAGTATGTAACATAAAACATATTTGTAGTTGTCAACACGAAATTGATATTTCAAATACATAAAATGCACACAAGTTTGTAAAACAATAAATTAAAAAGGGAATTAGTCATAAATGTTAACACTAAGTCAATATACTATTTAAAAAAATTCCGTAACTTATGGTAACAGCCGTTATTTAAAAAAAATGCTCTTCACTAATTTAACACCCTTTAACATTGGCCCTAATCTTTAGTTTACTTTTTTAAATAACCATAAATATTTTTATTTACCTAATGAGTTTATAGGAATAAATATTTAAAATTCTCTTAGAAATAAACAAATACAATATATCTATTGACATTATATATTTGACATCTTTTCTAATCAAAAGAGGAGTGGTGATTTTACGCTCAAAGCTCCTCAATTTGTTGATTCGTGTAAAGTTTTTTTAATGAGAAAAACAATATGCAGATTAAAAAAATGCATAAATGTTAGCACAAATAGCTATTTGGCATTTTAGTAATGTTTTCCCCGGCTCCTATAATGAGCACAGCACCCTAGATAAGGTCCTGTTCGACGTTCTTCGACTTTAGTTTTTAGCTCATTGCCTTACTAACCGTTCGAACTATACAAATTTACTCCCGTTAATAGGGTAGGGGTGATTAAGGTAGAATATAGGTGAAATGTACCTATACTTGCATATAGAAATAAAAAAATAATATTTAGAAAAAATATTTCGAGAATGACCAGCTGCGAATTGAACCCCGATCTCCCCGTTGCCAGTAGGCGAGACTAAATGAGACTTGCATTTAGTTTACGTGATCACTAGTGCAGCCATACATGATTTTAGTTGAGATTTTTATTCCTATTCTCGAACAATATTTGGTTTTGTGTTTGTTGCGCTATCTTGATGCTAGCAGCTTGGTCGATTTCACTGGTCTTGGAGTAAAGTGCTCGCCTCAAGACCCGGTGTTCGTGGGTTAAAACCTCGCCGGGTTCAAAGGATTTCTTTCGAGTGATAACAATTCATAGCATAACTTCTTTTGGAGGGAAAGTAAAGCCATTGGTCCCATGTTGATTGTTGTATGTAAGATAACCATGTAAGGTTTGTGAAAATACCTTTCCCGGCAAAATTGTTAGGCCCTTTTGTTCTCACTCATAGAAATTCTTGTGTGCTTATATAATCATTTGGTTCATAAAGCGCACGTTAAATACAACAAATAAATAATATAGTAGTTGGACCCGTTCCTTACCCACTCAATAAAAATTCAAATAATCAAATGAATACGTTTAATAACAAACAAATTATTATCATTAATCCGGCCCTGCTACTATCCATCTGTTATACACATTTTAATTATAATAACGGAGTAGAGCTAAGGAAAATATATATTAAAGTAAGCGTATCCGCATTTAGGTGAAGGAAAAGTGGATAAACACTTAGGGAAGAACAGCCCACGGTCCACGTGGCTGAGATTTGAACCCAGAACTTCCAGCTACGAGCAAACCAAACATGATCCTGAAACTTACCTCGCGCACCCAACGATTCAGATATATTGAATAATTGTTCGATAAACTATCTCTTTAAAATATGTATTAGTGTTGTGATTTATGAAAACATTTTCTTACGAACTTAATAATTCTAGTTCCTACGTTGCATTAAATAAACTATTAATATTTTTAATGAAAAGTTATAAATGAGAAAATATGTGTTTATTATTACTATTATTAAACTATTAGGAGTGAAGATGTATACATTGTTAGCTAATCTAAATACCTGTTTCATATTCGATATAGATACAATTTAAATTCTAACACTTACCGAGGAATACCTATTTCATTTATTTGTTTGGAGTTTTGTACTTTATAGGGTGGTGGTTTTTTGTGGGCACTGTTTTAATTATATTATTATTATTTTTATTATTATTATTAGCACCCGTTCGGTTATACCTACTTACGCTAAGGTGCAATGGTAGGGTGATTGTGAGATCAAATGGAGTACCTACAGTTTAACGTGGGATCCGATCTACTGTAGAGGCCTTGCACTCCACACATTCACAAGTTGTGATTAATACACGTCTTGTCAGAGGAGAAGGATTGAACCCCGGACCCATAGCAGAGAAGTCTCATACTAGTTTACTTAGTGAAACTTGATAAATTTGTTTGAAACTATCAAAAATGTATCAACACAAAAAAAATCACACATGGACTAAATAAATAAAATAAAATTACTTAAATTTTATTGCATTTTTATAGTAAAAAAACAAACAAAAACATTAAAACTATTCTCACTGAAGAATGTCTATTTGAAAACCAGTTTGGGACGTCAGTTGCAACACACCCTCATGGAACTGTGAGGGGAGCTAGAGGGTCGTTGAGCGGGGGAGGAAATGGCTTCACGAGACACACACAGTAACCGGCCGGTAGACTCGAATTTAAAAACAATGATATTCTCTTTTAAAAAATACAATACTTGATGTGCTGGTTCAGAAAACTGTTCAGGTGAAAAGGTATTCAATTATGCAGGGGGTGAATAATAATTGTTTACATATTTTTTAAGTTTATTTTTAATTAATGAATATAGTTTTTTAAAATACGACCCTTGTTCGAATTATGAATTAAAATGCATATTTTAATATTTTTAAAAAAAATCTAAATTATTCAGGAAATAGCCAAAAAGACAATCTTTTTGAAAACCGAGACATAAAATTTTTGAAAAGGTATTTTGGGCGTAATCATGGAAGAAAAATCATAAAAATTATTTTAAAACGTTGAAGTTCAATATGTTATATCTTTTTAATGGTTGGATTTACAAAAAACAAATAACTTTTGTTATAACAAACAACCTTTATTTTAATAGGAGAAATATTTACAAATCTATTAAATAATAACTACTATCAGATTTAGGGAGGTTAGTAGTACAAGTATTTTAGATATTTGGTGGGAGTTCCCCCTTAAATCGGGGTGCTAGTGAGCGCGAGTTTAGTGCATTAATTTTGCAGTTTTTATAGCACAAACATTTTTTGGCCAAAATAAATCAAATATTTCTTCTATAGAAACATAGAGTTTTGTTTTCTGCACATGCTAATCTCAACAGTTGTTGAATATCTGTCATGAGCATGGCAACATTTGGTGACAAACTTTTTAAATAAAGAGAAAAGTTTGTCACCAAATGCTGCCATGCTCATGACAGATATTCAACAACAGTTGAGATTAGCATTTGCAGAAAACAAAACTCTATGTTTCTATAGAAGAAATATTTGATTTATTTTGTCCAAAAAATGTTTGTGCTATAAAAAATGCAAAAATACTGCCCTAAACTCACGCTCACTAGCACTCCACCTTAAGCACTAATTATATAAATGGGTTAGGAATCGGTAAGGTTTAATATAGATGCAGTGAGCCCGAATTTGCATGTAAGGAGAGTGGATATCCATTTAGGGAAAACCACCCCGGTTCACCCAAGCGTGATTCGAACCTTGATCAGCCGGTCCTCAGCAGTTTAGCTAACACGAAACTAGCACGTTAGCTAACTACTCCACCGAGGTAGGTTGGTTGATATTAATGGCCTTCTTGTGAAAATGTGAATTTTCGGGCTTTTAATTTTTCTCGCTTGTATGAAATAGTCTAATTAGCTATGCAGTGTTCATGTTTTAAGCTCGTTACAAAACAGCAATCAAAGTAAACAATACAAATAATTGATTGAATGACAGCCACCTTAGTCAAGAATATTTTTAGTAAATGTTAACGTAGAATTTTCTTTTGTAATAACATTGTTTTTTATTTTGCAAAATTTTTCGATTAAATTTTGTTTATCAGATCCTAGCATTTTAATTATTATACTATCCTGATAAATTAGTACTTCGATTGAACGAAATTTTTAAAATTATTTTAAACTTCAATAAAAGAGACATCCCTTGGCAGTTAATTGATCGCCATAAAAGAAGACCTGATATCATTAATGATACATTTTTCAGCTGTTCCTTTAATCGAACCGGAGACATTTATCTCACTAATATCTTCTATATTTGTACACCAAGCTCGGAATATACTTTTATGATATCATATTTAGAGGCATGGAAACAACTAATTGGCTATTAAAGCGAATTTTTTGCAAGTGATATTTGAAAAAAAAAAAAACTTTGCAAATTCTCAACAAAAAAAAGACTAGTAATAAGATAATAAAATGAAGATAATAATCTGCGAAAGTGTTTCTAGGATAAAACTATGGACCTTATGTCTTAAAATAAATAAAATAAAAACGTTATTTATTTTGAATCCATTTTGGTCAGTTTGATAATCTCTAACATGAAGGTCAATTAGCTTATGAATAAAGTAAGCAGTTTAAGTTAATTGACAACATTTTCTCATTACAAAAGAAGATCAAATAGTAACTATGAAAAAAAAAACTACTACTAGCCAGCAAACCTAAATTACCAACTTTTCTAGTAAAAATAAAAAGGACTTCGGTAATTGGTATGCGTACTTTCACTGTCAACTTCCGTAGTACATACAGGAAGGCATTAAAAATATTTGGCTTAGTTGCTGTTAGCCATATTTCCAAACCCTACATTCGAGCATTCAACATTAACATAAGTTAATAAAATATTTCTCTCAGTAACTGATGTTACTAAAGACAACCTAGAGTTTTTGAGTATTTTGAAATTCATAGAAAAACATTTGCTATACTTATAGCCCAAAACAATTTAAAAAGAATGAATAAAACATAAATATGGGTAAGTTATATTCTACAAAACTTTATTTAAATAAAGTTAAAATGCTGCAAAATCATATTAAAACTAATATGCTCTATTAATTTCATTTATTTCAGGTATTTAACGTGCACTTTCTGAACCAGCTGATAATATCAGCACACGACTTATAAACTAACTTAAATCCATAAAAAATAACACAGCTCTGGTGGATAATTTCATCACTTTGAAAGGGGTAACTCACATTACTAAACTATATACATTTTTCGGCAGTGGCAGTAATTGAACTTGGGAACCTTAGCTAAGTAGACAGACACGTCACTGAACTAGGGTGTCGGACTAATATTTAACCAATCTGATTGTAAACTAACATTTTTTGTTTTCTTCCATCTATTAATGTTTTATGTGTTAACAGTGGTTTAAAACACATATAAATATATGCTTTTAAAATAATATACTAACTATTGTAAATAACAGGATTAATTTGAAAATTATCTATTTATTATAAATACATTCAAAAACAGCGCTAAAGATGCGTACAGTGTTTCGTTTAAAGAAGTAAGTAGACTATTTTAAAATTATTTTCATGGCCTTAGATTTTGAAAACTCAAGATGAATGTAATTGAAACAAACAAGATTATAATTTGGAGCAGACGTTGGGGAAGCTATTGGTTCCTATACCTCCACTTAAAGAACAAATGGGATCTTTTATCAGAAAGATGTAAACAATATGATTTAATGATTAAAAATGAAGCTTAGAAAGTTCTGGAATTCTACCAGGATTATAGAAAATCGATAGTTTATAGATGGCTTTCATAGAAGAGAAGTATTCAAATCACTGACGAAATAATTAGCAACCAGGAAATCTTGTTCTTACACTAATATGAAAATAAAGTATAATTATTATAATCTAATTTGAAACAATTTATTCCTACTATTTAAGGGTTGGTAATTAAAAAGAGGCTTGTGTTTTAAAAATGTATAATTTTTTTTTAACTATTAATAAATAATACATTTTGATTTCTCCTGAGAAAAAGTAATTCTGTGTGTATCTTAAAAAGAGAATGTAATTGATTATTTTTATAAACATTTCTTTTAACTAGCAAATAGATATAAATTTGAGATTAATTCTACCTAATTTGACGAAGGAAACTATTGAATTGGATAGTATGACTTTGAATATTTTCCATGTGACCTATAACTCAAGATTCGTGGTTATTTGAACATTAAAAATCTTCATATTGATAGCCCAAATAACAATATTTACTGCTTATGACCTATATTTTTCTCTTATAAACTGCCACTATACTGGGGTGACACTACAACCAAGATCCTTTGCTATTATAAAAAGTGGGAGCAAATATTAATAAACGACTAATTGATTTTATCCCTATGTGATTTATTACATGAAAATAAATGTGAAGCAATCAAATTGAACAATTTGATGAGATCAAGGAAAATCTATTGCCCCACTGCACCATAAATAAGATATATTTTAAAAGAGGAGGGGGGAGGCTACGTATTTCGTACATACACAAGTACATTTTTAGACAAATTTTCAGATACACGAGACTTATGAATATTTGTAAGACAAAATGGCTTGTGACGGTTTTTATTTTATTAAAATTGCCACCAAAAGTTAACTTCCTTTAAAACATTTTATTCTACTTGGATCTTTGAACACTTAACTAACTTGAATAATTATTCAGTGTGTGTGTGTGTGTGTGTGTGTGTGTGTGTGTGTGTGTGTGTGTGTGTGTGTGTGTGTTCCCTTGACCAAACCAAAATATTCGAAATTTCTCCTTTTAGTGTAATAACTAATAACCAAGTCAAAAGCCCTGAAAAACTTTCACATTAAAAATGGAAGAGATGAAATTTTTCTCCCATGGCTAGGTTTCATTAATTGTCCTATATGACTAAATTACCTCTATATGAAATTGATAGTAAGTTTTAGATATGAATTAATATTTTGAGACATATTTTTGCATTTAAATACGGTGGTATCTATAAATAGTCATATATATGAAAAACAACAAAGGGTCAGTTAGAATACATATTAAAGCTGATATTTCATCTTGTTAAAATATAGATTTAAAAATCCCAATAAATGTGTCCTCTAAACAATTCTATTAGTGAATCTTGTAATTATAAATTACTATAGGAAAAGGTTTTAGTCAATTTTAGAATATTTAAACTTTTCACGTACATTCATCAAAATAGATTTTTTTAAATTTCATAATTTTATTCAAGCTTTTATTTAAATTTAATAATGGACAATTTATAATATATACATTGGCTTTAAATACTAACCAACGTTACAATATTAGTATTTATATAATATTAATATTTTATTTTTTCAAATTAAATTCAGGTATTGATAAAATTATATAGTATAATTTCATGAAGATGCAAACTTTCACCTGTGTTAGGGTATAGGGGGGGAGGGTGCTCTATTATTATTGCAATAATGGGATATTCATTACACATTACATTGTTAGTTGAATGTTGGCAGTTCGGTCTATCGCAAACATCTCCCGGTTGTCATGAAATCACGAACCAAGAACACTTCCTAGATTATGAACGCCATCAGCTCTGGGAAGTTTCAAAAATAGAACAGTTCCCCCAAAAAAGTAATTGGACGACACGAGGAGGCAAATAAGAGGTCCCAAACATATATTGAAAAAGAAAAGAAGTCAAGAGATGAAAAGAGCTACCGAGTGAAAATAAAGATTTTATTTTATTGTTTTGTGTTGTCGTCGTAAGGAAATGGAACAATAACTAAAGAGGGAGTGAAGACAAAACGTTATCTAGCAATTCACGTGTCTTTTCTGTTCATTTTGGGTTTTTGGCGCACTTCTTGACAACGCGTTCACGCCTGAAACCATTTAATTTTCTTTTCCTCACATCCCTCGACCATCTTTTTCTTGATGTCAGACTATTGGAGTGAAGAAATCTCTACTATCCTGATCGTCGAGGAGGCAAGAGATCCTTTTCACTTATTCTAGTTTCATTCTCTTAAAATAAAGGGACCTACTACCCCCCCTCCCCCCCCTTCAAAACTTTTACGTGAATTACCAAGATTCAAAAGAACACTTTTATTAGGTTTATTCCTCTTTCCTTCCAGAAGAACGGGTAAGGTGACTGGCTTAGTGGCTGACCTTACTGCAAGAATATTTAGTAGAGGAAGATGATGGAAGCATGACACTTGATCATCAGAATGGTGGCAAATTGCGACAAAGGACACAAACATTGGATAAACAATAAAAATTAGCATCGAAGTGGACAATTCTTCTTGGAAATATTTTTGTGTTGTGCTACTTTAAGGTTGGAGCGTAGGGAACGCAAATAAAGGTGTTTTTGTAGTTTTATTTAGCAAACTATTTTAGCCAAAATAGATAAAACATTTCTCCAGTTGAAACATTGAGTTTAATTTTCTACACATGATGATATCAACGTTTCTTGAATATAAGTCATGCGCTTAATGTTACCATTTGATGAGATACTTTTTAAATAAAAGGAAAAAGTTATCATTAAATTCCAAGACAACCTAGACAGATATTAAAGAACTGTTAAGGTCACTATATGAAAAACATTAAAATCTATGTTTCAAATAGATAAATATTTTATTTACTTTACACAAAAGGGCTTTCTACTATAAACATTTCAGAAATAATGCCTTTAACTCACAATCCTCAACATCCCACCTTAAGAGGCTATTGTGTACTCTTACTACCAATCTGAAATATCGGAATTTAATTACATAAATGGTATGGGTAAACTGGAAATTAAAACACGGAGGAAATATACCCAAATTTACATCTATAGAAAGAGTGTGAAACCATTTATGAAGAAACATCTTTAGTAAATCTGACCGGGACTTGATCTCTGAACTGCCCGTCACTAGCAAACAGGACAGAATCAGCCTGACATATAGTTCATGCTCCAAATGATTATTGTAATCTAGTATAACCTCTTAATCTGGGTAGTTTTACATTTATTTATATATTCTATATGGGATTTATATATTTTGTGAACTTTTACTTATTTGTTTAAAATAAATAACTTTTATTTATATCTGCAACTATCAGTCCCGCACGGCGTTACCCGTGACCCACTGTGGTATACTAATTATATAAATCCTCTTTATTCCGTATCTTGTGGGAATTTCGAAAAATCCGGCCTTATTCCTTGTCTACATCATAAAGGGAACCTCTGTGCAAAATTTCAGCTCTTTGGGTCCAAGGGTTTGGGCTGGGCGTTGATGAGTCAGTCAGTGAGTCAGAATTTTTCTTTACATACATATACATATATATATATATATATATATTGACTGTATCTGTAGATGTATAAAAAAATTAAGAAGTCACAAAAAAGAAGCATAAGTATTATGTATTATTATCTTTCACATAAGCCGCCTCAAGGCCCTGGATGCTGACCCAGAGGTTCCGGGTTCGATTTCCTGATGGTACCGAAGGATTTTTCTCGAAAGGGGAATAATTCCCATTGTCACCGGGGTTTGGTTAATTAGGCTTAAGTTAGGTTAATATCTTTACTAGCTCCCCCTCACCCCCTCATACTCACTATCATCATCATCTCATCTCAACGGCACATGGAAAGAGCCTCCACTAAAATTATGTACGATTAGTACATTCGGGCGTCCCAGGGCAAAGGTAGGCCTACATCAGTACCGGTTAATCTTTCCGCAAACTGAGATTCATATTTATGTAGCCCAGACACGCCATTATTATTATTATTATTATTATTATTATTATATTTAACAAAGAATTTTACCCGCCTCGGTGGAGTAGTTGGCTAACACGCTTGTCGTGTTGAGCTCGACTGCTAAGGACGGGGAGATCAAGGTTCGAATCTCGGTCGGGTGAACTGGGGGTGGTTTTTCCTAAATGGTTTTCCACTCTCCCTCCACGCAAATGCGGGTTCACTTCCTCTAATTAAACCTTCACAATTCCTAATCCATTAGCGTAATTAATACTTAAAGCATATAACCCGAAGGGGTAGTAAGACGTGGTGCTAATTATTATATATATTATTATAACAAAGAATATTTTTTTTTAAATAATTATTTATTGAGATAGTAAAGTGGGGTCATAGTTTGTAAAGGAAAAAGGCTGAATTAATTTATTTAAGAATTCCATACTTTTATATTTAAATATATGAATAAAGAATTATATTTTGTGTTTCAAATAAATAAATAAATAAATGAATGAATAGGTATATTTTTATAGTAATGATAATTACATCCATATTAGGTCAATACTCTGTTATTCCTTTAATATCAAAAATTAATTACCGTTATTTATTCAAACTTAAGTGATTGATCCTAGAAATCTGGATCAGAATTGAATTGAATAGGCCTATTGTGTAGTCATATTTTAAAGAAGTAATTTACATATGACTATACCGTCTCGCTTAGATGGATTGTTTGTTATTTTTTGACTGAGAAAGGGTAGCTTGGGGGGTTTCTATATCAAACCTCGGCCATTAATTGGTTCTTATTGACCGACAATGGACTGTCATTTGAAATTAAAGTTGGTTGGGCAACTGCATGGTCAATGAGGATCCCGTCAGCTCCTGTATGTCGAAAGGTCATCGTGTGGGTGTAGCCTGTACTCATAGCCTGACATTGTTAGGGTAATCAATTCTCGTAGATTAAGGTGGGCAGGTAATGCAGCGTGAATGGCAGAAACTAGAGCCGTGTTCAAGGTATTGACTGGTAAATCCAATGAGAAGAGACCATTGGGAAGACCTAGACGGGGAGGGGAGGATAACATTAGACAAGATCTGAAATAGATAGGTGACCTGAGAAATCAAGTGATTTTAAAGCTTTACCATATTATGAAAAAAGCAAAAAAAACAAACAATTATATTAACTTTACTATTGTGTCATGAATGTAAAACCATTTAAATTTACTTTACTGGTGTTATATTATTATTATTATTATTATTATTATTATTATTATTAGCACCGCGTCTTACTACCCGTTCGGGTTATACGCACTTACGCTAATGTGTAGTGGTAGGGTGATTGTGAGATGAAATGAAGGACCTACAGTTTAATGTGGAATCCGAACCACGATGGAGGCCTGGCATTCCCCACAGTCACAAGATATCTTGTCAGAGGTGAAGGAAGGGTTTGGAAATCAGATAAATCTGTGCCGGGACCGAGGATTGAACCCCGGCCGCCAGCATAGAAGTCTGACACCTTACCCCTAGACCACCAGCTCACCATTACTGGTGTTATTGATACCTTTATTTTTTTAATCAAACTTAGGTTTTTCCACAGATAGGGGACAGGTGTGGAGGGTTACTTAATACACATTGTGTGGTATTTAAGTTGTAAAGTTATGATTATAATTAATATAATATGTTAAAGGCTTAGAGCACTTAGGTAACAGTCATATCAGCTAGCTTGCGACTTCTGAAGGAATTCTTGTTAGAATTCTATCGGGTGATATCTTGCAAAAATTGTCTTAAGACCAGGTAATGATATAATGGAATTTTAAAGTGAAGAGTAAAAGGTACTATACCTTACTTTACATCCCATACTGTTTCCAGCCTATGGCCTGGGTCAGTTTTTTATTCAAAGCATATATTCTCAGCTACCGGCTTGCTAGTTGTGTCGTAGCTTCATATGTCTTATAATCTAACTTAAGACTAGGGCATGCATCCAGTCTCCGACCATTAATTTATCAATGTGTAAGGGTAAACTCCCATTTCACCTATTATAAATTTTTCGGCCGGTAATCGTACACGGAACCCTTAGCTCAGTGGGAAGACACGCTACCGACTGAGTTGGTATGTCGGATAGGAAGAGGTACTCTTTTATTTAATACATTTGAAAAAAAAAGCATTATATTATCATTATTTTAAACGTTTAAATGATTGAGTAAACTTTCAAAACTCAACTATCTCTATAACCCAAGAAAGAAAATAAACGCTCAATTCAAATACAAACTTGTTATATCAAATTGTTACATTTGTTATATATTTTATTTATTTGGATGATTCAACACACATAGTATTAAATTTTAAATTGAAATAATAATATTAATATAATCTTTATTCATCCTGTCTACGATAAGGATTTATTATAGTCATAAACATCATCATTATTATCATCAACTGTTTCCATACTATGGCTGGGTCAGTTTAGTAAAATGCCTTCATCTTCTTACTCTATCCTTCCACGATTCTTCCTCCTTTAATTGCTTCCAATCTTCTCCTCTCCTATGCATACTTTCTGTTATCTGCTCCTCCCATCTCTTTCTTGGCTTCCTCTGAGGTTTTTTCCTATTTACTTTATTTGCATCTATTCTTTGGCATCCTCTCCTTCTCTATCCTCATTACATGCCCATCCCTTCTCAGTCTTACCTCATCTACTCTCTCATGTACTCCAACACCCTTATTACATGCCCATCCCTTCTCTGTTCTGCTTCATCCACTATATCATGTACTCCCTGTACCCATACTCATTCCAGGATAACCTCATCCCTAGTATTGTTTCTCCTCATGACAGCTAACATGTTTCTCACAAACTTCATTTCCATTGCCTCAACTTTCCTAGTCTCTCTTACATTCAATTTATAATAGTGTTTGTCTTATACAATCATAAACAAATGCTGTTATTATGCGTCACATTTTCATAACAGTGATATTCAGCAATAACAGCGCTAGCTCATATTGCGGCAAACTATGCAAATAAAAGCTTCAAAGTCTGATTAATATTTACATGCTTTGTAGTGAGGATTGTAATAGGGGTAATACCGACTAGGTGATGAGCAATTTAGAAAGAAGAAGGGAATGAATACACGTGGATCAAACAAGTAAGTACAAACAAGTAGAGCGATAGGATGATGATATTGAAGTTCTTCAATTTAATATCTGTCTTATTATATGTGCATTATTGTCCCATCCCCCCCCCCCCCTCTTTCTCTCTCTCTCTCTGATTCTAATGTTGCTGCGTTCTGATGGGAATCCCACGGCTGCTAAACCACATGAAACGGTGGTATGGTAGTAATTAAGTCAAGAGTGACGTTTAACTTGCACTGCCTTTACCAAAATAGTGTTTACCTAAGGCCGCTTGCCATAATCAGACTGATGGTAAATCGCCAACCAATCCCAGGAGTTAGCCCCCAACTTTATGAGAGTATGCGACGTAAACCGGCTTATCTTGGTGTTAAGAGGTAAGGGTGAATCTGTTCCCCAAAAGGGACAACGGATTTATTCTAAATCTAATCTTCCTATGTTTGAAGTTGAAACTTTTGTTCTTGATTTTTAGAAGGCTTTCCTTAGGCCTTACCCACTTTGTTAGCTGTGTGGTCGCAATATACCATACTACCGATGATGGGGTGATTGGGTTTCAATTCTCGGTCGGGTGCACTGAGAGTAGTTATTACAAAATTGTTTTCTACTTTCCCTCCCCGCAAATAAGGGTAGGCTTTCTTCAAATTCAACCTTACTCACCCTACGCATTAACGTAATTAGTACGTAGGCGTATAACCCGAATTGGTAGTGACGTGGTTCTAAAAGAAAAAAATACATATTATTTTCTTTTTCTTAGCACCTCGTCTTAATACCCATTCGGTTTATCCGCTTATCTACTAATTACTCTAATGTGTTTATGGATTAGGAAGGTTATATTTATAGGAAGTATACCCACATGTGCGTGGAGGGAGAGTGGAAAACAATGTTGGAAAACCACCTTCAGTACACCCGACTGAGATTATAATCTTGATCTCCCCGTCATAAACAGTCTATTGTCTACCGCGAGAGTGGCGCATTAGACCACGTGGCCACCGAAGTGGGTTTCTGTCTAGTCTTACTTGCAATGTACTTTGCTAGAAATATGAATGAATTTAATGTTTTTTCACTCGATCGCTAAAAAACAAGAGTAGATCAGAAACCTAATCATATGACATGCTTTAAAAACAATCATCGGAATTGTACGCTCGGCGCAACTTTAAATAACTTCTGCTTCCCATTTTTTTCTGCCCGACATCAACATCTTGAGAGACCCAATCAAATTTCAAAACTAACTGACTAAATCGGTGCGCATGCGCCTACAAAACGAGATAAAAACAGACAGCTTCTACAGTTTTTTTTAACACCACGTCTTACGATCCATTCTTATATATCAATTACGCTTATAGGTTAGCTATTGATAAGGTTTAATTTGGAATAACTGTACACACATTCGCATGGAGAGAGATCGTGGGAAACTATATAGTAAAAACCCCGCTCAATACACCCGACCGTGATTTGAACCTTTATCTCCCCGTCACCAACAGTTTATTCTACTATGATAGTAGCGCCCTAGACCATGCGGCCACCGAAGCGGGTGATGTTTACAGTTGTTGTAAGGAGATTTTAGGTAATTCTTTAAATGGAAAGCTCGTGAGTCGTTCTTATTTTGACTTGTTTCACGACACAGCATACTTATTTGAAAACATCAATTTAAGAGCGTGCATCATAGCAGGCCCAAATAAGCTCCCAGCTCGCGCGAGGTATAGGAGTAAAGGGGAAAAGAAAACCCCAAAATATGCCAGAAATTTGTGAGATCATTCAATCATTCGTATTTGAATGATTACTCAACATTTTCCGCGGTGACGATGAGGGACAATGCGACAAAGTTTCTTGTTAATAACTACACTATATCCATATTATTAAAGAATTAATATTTGTGCACAGTACTTATCTGCGAAGCCATATATATGTGTATATGTACATATATATATGTATATATGTGTATATGTACATATATATATGTATATATGTGTATATACGTATATATGTATATATATGTATGTGTATATATATATACATATACATATACATACATATATGTGTGTGTTTGTGTGCGTTTGTATAGTTTCTTTTAAAAAATATTTAACAAAAATAATTGGATGAATATTTTTGGGGACAGAAATAATAGCTTTGACGCACATACCCCCCTCCCCCTAAAGTAAATTCCTGGATGCGCCACTGATTCTTAATAACTTTAACATTAATCCTGCTATAGTGCTATAAGTACGAAAATGTCTTGTTTGTCTATAAAACACGAATAAAACTATAAAGCAAAAAAAAAAACAACACCATTTCAATGAGTGAATTTTAACTAAAATCACTAGTCAACAAACTTGCACCTAACATTTAGGACCTAAAATTAAAGTAGTTTTAATTGTATCAACGATCATTTTCCTCTTTGAAATCCAACCAAATCAACCTAATGTATCTGTCCACAGAACCTGCTCTATTTTGCACAGTTTACATTTAAAAGTAATTCGTGATTTCAACCCATAACACTTTTCTTTGATAGGATACATGTCTTGAAAGGAACAATTTGTTAGAGGGTGGTGGTTCATTAATTGAATTTGTTTGATTAAAAAGGAAATATCTACGATTCTTCTACCGTGTAGTTCAATGTGATCTGCATCAATGACATCTTCTTGCACTTTTAATACAAGAAAAGTATGCTCTAACACAGATATATCATCGTGTGTTTAAGACAAATCAGATTCTTCCAGAAATAGTTTGGAAATAAGCTGTGAAGATCCAGCAATATATCCAGCAAAATGGATTTCGTGCTGTGATCCAATATCAACACCGGGGTGTGAACCACTTGATCGATTGACAACATCGGAAGATTCTTCTAAATTGAGTTTTGATCTGGGAAAAAATAAATTGTAGTTATGTTTCAAACTAACCATGCCAAGCGCAGCAAATATTTGGATTGGTGCAAACAATAGAACTCTTTTATTTTGAAAAATGTTGTTTTAATATTACTTTTTCACAAGATATTCACGATATTATCATAATAATAACAATAATTTACAAAGGAAGTTGCGTGTGTATCCCTAGTTTAGCCAGTATAAAATTAAAGTTTTTATACTCAAACATATTATTTTAGAATTGAAATTGTACGTTAAATAATCACTTTTAGTATTTGTTGATGTTAAAAGAGGGGATGGGAGGAATTTTGAAATTGTAAAATGGACTACTCTAAATATATATTTTGTAAAAAGAATAAGCAATAATCTGACTACAATACTTTAGCTACTTTTCATTCAAACTGTTTCGAAAACATGAAATAAAACCTATAGTTCAAAACTGTAGGGTTATTCAATACTAGATTAAGTAATCTAAAGTTTAAAAAAATAGCATTCATCTTGGATAAGTTTAAAATGAGCATACTGAAACATTGTTTATAGACTAAAAAAACCATTAGTATTTTAAACAAGCGTATTTTTTCTTCAGATTCCATGAAATAACATAATTTGTGTGTTACTTCTCTCCTCAACTGGTAAATTCTCAACCCGTGATTACATTAGCAATGATAGAGGAAGGACTAGAAGGAATATAAGGTACTAAAGACCCTGGTAAAAGTTGTTTAAATAATGAAGCAGTAGTTGGCATTATAGTAATATATTTCAACTATACTTTATTGTTAGAAAAACCTACCATAGAAAGTTTAAAATAACTATTATTATTATTATTATTATTATTATTATTATTATTATTATTATATGTTTTAACTACGTGTCGACCCATAAGAGGTCTTTAACGTAAAAACACCATAATAATAATAATAATAATAATAATAATAATAATATTATTATTATCATCGCGTTTTACTAGCCGTTCGGGTTATACGCTTTAAGTAATAATAACGTTAATATATTTAGGAATAGGGAATGTTGAATTAGAGGAAGTAAACCCGCATTTGCGTGGAGGGAGAGTGGAAAACCATTTATGAAAAACCACCCCCAGTTCACCCGACCGAGATTCGAACCTCGATCTCCCCGTCCTCAGCAGTCGAGCTCAACACGACTAGCGCGTTAGCCAACTACGCCACCGAGGCGGGTAACACCATAATAAAAACACCAAAATAAAAGTAACTCAAAACTAATGAGATGAAATAAAATAAAATAAAAAAGACAGGAATGCAAGTTCATTGAGAGGGCATGGCTTGGTGAGAGTGAAGGAGAAATAATGGATGATAAATTAAATGAAGGGTGAAAAAATTTGAAAGTCATATCCTCTTATAAAAATCTTCTAAGTGGCTTGCCTCCAAAGAAGGAACGTAGACCCCCTCCACCCACACCAGCGATCAAGGTTATGAAGTTCTTAGGGGAGAGTAAGGGGTGGGGACGTACACTCACTGGCATACTTGTTTTGTTCTCATTTGTGGACCATGTACATTTATACACTAATACAGTAAACAAGTTATCCTATACAGAGGCCTATTATATAAAATTCAGTGACATAGTCTAAGGATAATGTCTGATAGAGAATGTTATATCAATTGTTTATGCATTCAGGAAATGTCCGTTTGTTTGCGTGGACCAGAGTCCTTATTTAACTCAATCACTTCCCCACTATCTAGATGGTTGAATTTGGTACACAGCTTCCACTAGTGGGACATTTTAATTTATTAAATCTTGACATTTCATAAATAAAGCTTTTAACAACAACAAAAAATTCTTTGTCTCTTCGTCTAGTCTCTCCTTTACACCCTCTCCATCACCATAGTGTCAAGTTACTAGTCTAATGCATTATAATTTGACTGTCTTGTATGTAGAAAATCCTCTTACTTGTCAGAGCAAAATGCTTAATTTTGAACTATCATTTTGTATTTAAAGTTTTATTTATTTTTAAATAAAATTATATATCTTGTATTAAAGTAGATATTAAATTGCATTTTTTTAGTGCAATAATTCATATTCCGTTTACAAGTTAAATTGAATGAAAAAACCGTATGTTATTGTTAGGATTTTTTTTCCGGGTAATACAGTAGACAAAATCAACCTTATATTAAAGTAAGTAGCCATCCGAATCTTAAATAAACATAATTTGTTAAATTAGTGTCATTATATCAATAGCTTAAAGTGTTAATATTATTATTATTAGCACCGCGTCTTACTACCCGTTCGGGTTATACGCACTTACGCTAATGTGTAATGGTAGGATGATTGTGAGATGAAATGGAGGACCTACAGTTTAACGTGGAATCCGAACCACGGTGGAGGCCTGGCATTCCTCACATTCACAAGATGTCTTGTCAGAGGTGAAGGAAGGGTTTGGTAATCAGATAAATCTTTGCCGGGACCGAGGATTGAACCCCAGCCGCCAGCATAAAAGTCTGACACCTTACCCCTAGACCACCAGGTCACCAAGTGTTAAAAAAGTAACCTACACACTTTTAATATTATTATTATTTAGCACCGCGTCTTAATACCTGTTCGGGTTAAACGCTTAAGTACTAATTACACTAATGGATTAGGAATTGGGATGGTTGAATTAAAGGAAGTGAACCCGCATTTGCGTGGAGGTAGAGTGGAAAACCATTTAGGAAAAACCACCCCCAGTTCACCCGACCGAGATTCGAACCTTGATCTCCCCGTCCTCAGCAGTCGGGCTCAACACGACAAGCGCTTTACCCAACTACGCCACCCAGGCGGACCTTTTAATATCATGTGAGCTACTAAATACATATTAGGACTATGTCTTAAAATAAATTGGAAAATGCAAGCAAACATTATAGCTGTAATGTCAGTAAACTCCGGCGCAAATGTTGAAAATAACATTCACCTCTACCCCCAATCTGTATTCGTAATCACATCCAAGAAATTCACATGATATCCGGGAATATATTTAAATTTAATGACAAAAATAACCCTAGCACTAGTTTATTACATAATATTTTATGTAATTAACCAATTCCATGTAATAATGTTTGTATAATTTTAGTCGATTAACCGAACGTGTGAAGGGGCATATTGGAAATAATATTGTTGGATGTGTTGTCGTTTTTTTGTCAAACATTTATAATTAAAATACAATATCCTGTATAAATAGCCCACAAACTATAATTTATATCTTCCGTGTTGGTTACCAAGGTAGTTGAGAGGAAGTGATCCTGCATTAGCGCATAGAGAGGATGGCAAAACCACTGATAAATCACATGTTATAAGCCCCTCTAATTCACCCGAACGATATTCGAACCTCGACCTCACCGACAACAGCGATAGAGTGCAATGCTATACTAGCACATTAGTCTACTCAACCACTGGTGCGGGTGTTACAAACACCAACACTAAACAAAATAGTAACAAAATAGGTATTATTTTTTAACTCGCTTTTTCCTTTGGTAGTGTTTCTCAAAGTGTTTTAATTTATTTAGCTGGTTTCCTGCTGAGTAACACAGATTTTCTGTTTCCCTTGCGGGAGTATCGCCTAGAATATTTTTCTTTGCTAAAAAACATAATTTCTATACAAAAAGTTTGTATCTAATCAAAGAAACACTGTAGATTGTTACACAAATTATTGATAAGGTAAACAAAATCAAGACTACTCTATAAATAAACTTTTAACATGCAAATACATCAAGAGGAACATTTTCAAAAACTGAGGTTTGGAGGTAATAGTAGTAACAAGGTGACAGACAGTTAGTGTCCAGTCCAGGGTTTTACCTGAAGGAGAAATAAATGTTGGAAGGGAAGGGGGAGTAGCATGGCTTACAGAAAATAAAAGATGAAAAGATACTGAATGCCAAAGAGGGATTGGGGAGAAGAGGGGGAGGCGCTTCCGAAGACAGAGCATTCTACCAGCAAGCTACTGAACTTTTTCAACAGTTCAGACATGATTTAATTTGAAAATATCAAATTTTGTGCCCGTTATTGTATTATAAATATTGGTCGTGTATGATCGAACATTATCTTATTCTCTATAATAATATTATAACTTCAAAACTATATTCTTGTGTTTCATGTTTTATTTAATTTAAATTTAATTTAAATTACGTCTTATTGTAAAAAAGTAAATATTAACTTGTAACTTTTTTTATTAATATAGTTCATTTTAAATTTACAAGTTTAATGCATTGCAAAAAACCGCATGTTGTTACTATGCATATTTTTTAAGCAATAGCCGGCACAACTTTATCGTTCTTATATAGTAGGTGTCCATCCGAATCTTAAGGCCCTGCCTACCCTCTCTGGCGGTGTTTTGAGCTTTCAGCTATCAAAATAGATGGCGTTGCTAAAGTTATAAAAACTGGTGGATTCCAGCCATCAGGTTGGCAGAATTACTGGTTTGTTTAAACAATTGGGAAACCTGCGACCACGACCGGTAATCAGTAAAGGCAGCAAGCAAACTTTTTCCAAGAGAACTGAGAGAGATAAGAAGTGTAGTGCCAGACCGTAAAATGTGTAGGCGACCAAGTTTGACTAAACGTGGGGAGACATAACGTCAAGATACAATACACTCTCGAGCAGAAAAATTAGCTTATCCATTCCAACCAGCTAGACGTCCATTAACCTGTAGTACCACTTTTGAATTTAGAACCTTTTTGATGCCAAAGTTTTGTACTAGTTCTGTGCCACAAAGAAAAAGTTTTGTACCCGTACCCGTTTTGAGTAATTAGCGTATCAAAGTGAGTACTCCACGTACTCCAGGTAAATGCGGCTGTACCCCTTTTGATTTTGAACTTTTTTTTATGCCAAAGTTTTGTACTAGTTTTGTACCGTTTTGTACCACAAATAAGTTTTGTACCCGTTCCCATTTTGAGTAATTAGCATATCAAAGTGGGACTCCAGGTTAAGGCTGTTGTACCACTTTTGAATTTTTTGATGCCAAAGTTTTGTACTAGTTTTGTACCGTTTTGTACCACAAAGAAAAAGTGTTGTACCCATACCCATTTTGAGTAATTAGCATATTATTATTATTATTATTATTATTATTAGCATCGCGTCTTACTACCCATTCGGGTTATACGCACTTACGCTAATGTGTAATGGTAGGGTGATTGTGAGATGGGTGACTCCAGGTTAATGCTGTTGTACCACTTTTGAATTATGAACTTTTTTTGATGGCAAAGTTTTGTACTAGTTTTGTACCGTTTTGTACCACAAATAAAAAGTTTTGTACCCGTACCCATTTTGGTTAGTTAGCATATCAATGTAGTGACTCCAGGTTAATGCTGTTGTACCACTTTTGAATTTTTTCATGCCAAAGTTTTGTACTAGTTCTGTACCGTTTTGTACCACAAAGAGAAAGTTTTGTACCCGTACCCATTTTGAGTAATTAGCATATCAAAGTGTCACGTGACTCCAGGTTAATGCTGTTGTACCACTTTTGAATATTTTTCAAATAAATATCTGGTGAGGGTACTGCTAAATAATAATGTATACTTATTTATCAGAGAAAAAATTATTTAAGGTAAAATTAGAGATAACTTATTTATGAAGATTTTGTCACTAACTATAATAACCTATACGAGAGAGTATGTAGCTTACGATTTTGTCGTACCATTTATTTGAGTTTATTAGTAAGCAAGTAGAATAAAAAATAGCTAAAATTTAATGTGCTTAATTTGGTCACTGTGCTTTGGTTAATTTTTAAAATTTAAAGGCTAAGGAGGCAAAATATTTTAAAAGCAGTTTCATTTCGATGACTATAACAATTTTGACTATAAATATATCTGTTATTTTTATTACTGTTATCACCACGTCATACTACCTGTCCATGTTATACGCATATATGATAATCTAATTGGGTAGTAATGAGTAAAGAAGCATTTGAGAGGTTATCTGCCAGCATTTTTATTTTGGAAGATGGGGAAACAATTTAGGAAAAACTACCCTCAATAGACCCGACCAGGATTTGCTCCCCAAGTGCTCTGCTATCAGCAGGCCAATTTAACACTGTAGTGACACCTTAGACCACTCAGCCACTGAAGTGGGTATCTGTTATTTAATACGGTGTTTACAGTTTTCAAACATCTATAGGATTGAAACAATTTTCCAGAAATAAATGGTTTTGGGAATAATTTTTTATCCTATTGGTAGAGTTTAACTTGAGTAATATCTCCATGGTGTCAGCCTGCAAGCAGGCTATACCAATCGAGAGGCTGCCGTATGTTGGCAAAGATAGTGCCAACATTTTCAAGCTGAGGGTGCCATGTGGTTAGCACAACGAGCCCTCCAGACTTCCATCTCAGTTTTCTAGACTGAAGCGCTACTTATTCATTCAATTATCTAATTTGTCCTCATGAGGTTGATTTTGGTTCCGTTTCAGACCCACTGCTTCACAGACAGAATTAGGGGCACTGGGGATCGAACTTGGGACCTCAGGATCTGAGGCCAGTAAATCTGACCACTATACAACAGAGGCGGTCGGGTATCAAATACTTACTTACTTACTTACTTTATGGCATAGGGAACACAAAAGTTCATTAACTTTAATGGTTTAAAATATATTTTACTTATCATCGGCTTCATGTCGTGGTCAATATTGCTAAAGTGCTATGACTGAGCACTGAGTGCGTAAATTAATCAGCTCTAATAACTTGACTAGTTCGATTTCCTGTTAGGTTGAAATTACTTAGTACTAGCGTGATACGAACTCGGCCAAGGCACAAGAGATTTTGAACATACAATAAGTGCGTTACATAGTGTTAGTAATATTTACTTTCAGCTAAGAGCTTTTTTTAAAAAAAAGTACTTGAAATATCAGAATAATCGCTGCATTGTTATATAGAAATATTTATTTGTATCTTAATTTTGATATTATTTCTACAGTAAATAAAATAGTATAGCTACTCATACATTGTACTTAAATTAGTAGATACAGATAGCCTAAGCGCCAGTAATATGCATACCATTAAAAAACTTACCCTTTACGATAAGCAGTTAAATAATCAATTATATCTTTGAGTTTCTTTGTGAGCCCTTTCTTCATAAACTTGTTATTCACAAGGATATAAAATAATATTTTGTAAATACTTCTCCACCTCAAAATTTATACAATCCATTGGATTTTGTTCGAAAGCAAAAAGGTCACATATTGTTAATTATATAAAAAGTAATCACCGTGGGTACTAATTGTTCGGGATTCGATACATTTCTTCCGAAACGAGCGCACAAACTGCGAGAATGCAAGAGGTTCAAATTAAAAGTAATCACATTTAACAAGCTAATAAAATAAAATTAACATTTTCACACCTTGACTACCAAAAACTTCGTTCATTAACTTTTTGAAAAATAACTTATTCCAAAGTCCAATGAGAGTCAAATCCTAAACCGTAAAATAAAAACTAGTGTATAAAATTATATTTAGAAAGTCTCCAAATTACATTTAGAGCAAATTTTATTTATAATAGCTATGTTTGATATGAGCAGGAATGTTTATTTTTATTTATTATAATAGTGGATTAAAAATTCAATGTACTGTAGTTTTCATATACTTTGAATATTAACACTTATTATTACTACGTGTAGTGCTCAAGAATGAGAAAACCCAAGAAAGAATATAAGATAAGAGTGAAGAATTTTACATGTTTTACTGCCTCAGTTAAATAAGGGCTAATGTCATAAAACTTTGTGTATGGAGAAGCTTGTGGTTTTTTC